>QJPP01001916.1:0-371269 GCA_003996215.1 Jaltomata sinuosa | reverse complement strand
GCGACCACCCTCATGTCACTTGGTTGCTTCATCACTCTGGACACATCGAACTTGACCATTTCATTGTTTAATCGGAAGGTCAGTTCGTTTCTCTCCATGTCAACCAATGCTCTAGCCGTGGCTAACAAAGGTCGTCCCAAGATTATGGGAACTTCAAAATTCACTTCGCAATCCAAGATCACAAAGTCGGCCGAGAATATAAGCTTACCAATCTTGACCAGCACATCAGACAATATTCCCACAGGTCTCTTTACCGAACGGTCAGCCATCATCACTCTTATGGATGTTGGTTTAGGAGCTCCCAAACCCAGTTGTTTGTAGACGGCTAGCGGCATCAAGTTGATGCTAGCACCTAGATCACACAAGGCTTTCTCGAAGTTGAGCTTCCCAACAGTGCAGGGAACAGTGAAAGCGCCTGGATCTTCCTTCTTTTCGACTAAGGACCTTGAAGAAATAGCGCTGCAGTGGTGGAGGTTATCTTCCAGTTCAAAACTTACCGACCTCTTCTTTGTAATCAAGTCCTTCATGAACTTGGCATAACCGGGCATTTGTTCCAGCGCTTCCACCAATGGTATATTTATTGAAATCTGCTTCAGCATGGTCATGAAGTTCAGGAACTTACCATCGTCAGCTTTCTTCTTCAAACGTTGTGGGAACGGAGGTGGTGGTCGAGGCATCATAGTTGGAAGCTTTTCAGCTTCCTTGCTTTTCTCCGCGAGCTTTGGAGTTTCCTCCTCTACCGCCTCTTCATCATCTGCAGCATCACCTTGAGTCTGAGTTACCGGATGTGATTCTGGTAATATTTTTCCGCTTCTTGTGGTGATCGCCATACAGCTTGCGTCATTCCTCGGATGAGTCGTGTCACTCGGCAAGGTACCTGTCTTCCTTTGGTTCAGAGATGCCGAGATTTGCCCCACTTGCTGCTCCAGCTGCTTGATCGCGGTGGAATGTGACTCTACTACCTGACTCAATGTTGATAACTCAGTCCTCATCTCCTTTACCCCAGAGTCGGTCGATTCCACCTTCAGCAGCATCTTTGCCATCATGCTCTCCAATTTCGACGTCCCTGTCTCAGTGCTAGCTCTATCCCGATTACCAGGTGGAACATACAACCCACCTTTATCAGTGTGGTTCCTCCAGTTTCCTTGGTCGCGATCTCTGTAGTCGGTTTTCTCATAGTGGTTGTCTCTCTGATAGTTCCGACCTTGGTTTCCTTGGCCATTGGCCTGGAAACCCCCCAAGTAATTCGCTTCCTCAGTTTCCAACTCTGCTGCTCTACCTTGGGAACCCACAGCTTTTACCTTCTCCATACCTCCTGAGAACAAGTGCTTGGTTAGTAGGTCCAACTGCGTTTTCAGATGCGCCATGTCTTGGTCGCGCTCCTCCTCTTTCCTACGCTGCTCTGCTGACATACCAACGGTATAGGTGCTAGCTGCAACCTCTGAATCTCGTGTGTGCCAGGCCCTGTTAGTTTTGGTGAGCCTGTCCAAAGTAGTTGTGGCCTCAACAAAGGTGAGACCCATGAATGCACCACCTGCTGCGTTGTCTAACGTCGGCTTGGTAGCCGAATTCAGTGCCCGGTAGAACGTCTGCATCAAAAAGTTATCGGTCAACTGATGGTTCGGGCATTGTGTTATCTTCTTTTTGAATCGCAACCAAGTCTCGTGCAGTGCTTCGTGCGGTTGCTGCCTAAAGTTGCTAATCTCGTCCCTCAACTGTATCATCCGAGAGGGAGGAAAGAACCTTTCTAGGAAAGCTCCTCTCAACTCTCCCCACGTTGCGATAGAGTCGGGGGTCAGCTCTGTCAACCACAATGCTGCCTCATCAGACAGAGACAACGGAAACAACCTGAGCCTGATCGCTGTCTGACTCACGCCCGGTAGTTCAAACGACTTGCATATGCCCACGAAATTCATTAGGTGCTGGTTTGGATCCTCCCCAGCGACACCTCGGAACACTCCTCTCAAGTTCAACAGCTGGATCATCGTGCTAGTGATGTTGAACTTGGCTCCGGGCGGTAGCGGTGGAACAACAATGGCGCCTGTAGCGCCTACTCCATCTAAGTCGAGATCTTCATCATTCCGTGCGATCTCATCCTGCAGACCACCAGCATTCAGATTTTGTTGGGCCTGCAGTTCTGCAGCGATCCTCGCTGCCTCTAGTTGTGCGGCCATATTCCGCCTCAATGTTCTAGCAAGCTCGGGGTCGTAAGGTAAAATTTGTTCCCCCGAACCTCGGGTACTTGGCATGCACAACTGTGTACCCTGTCAAAGACAAAAACAACAAATAAACGTAAAGCAGGAAATTATGACTAAGAGTCAAATAAACACACCAGACTTAATTAACAACCGTATTCCCCAGCAACGGGCCACTTTTTGATAACGCCCAAACTACACCTCGAATTAACGAAGCGTAAGCGGTCATAGTCAAATATAGAACCCAACTAGGTTGGGGTCGAATCCCACAGAGAATATGGTGAGAATTAAGTCGTTAATGAAATATGTGACTGATGGTCAATAATTTCCGGTAAATAAAGGGGGGGTTATGTGTAAACAATGCGCAAACAAAATGAACAATTAATGTATGAATGATAATCAATAGGAGAATGAACTAGGGAAGTGTTTCCCATGGCGTTGGTAACAATGTAGATCCTAAGCTTAATCGGGTTCTTTTTATATGCGTGTCACGATGTGATTGAAGTAATGGTATCGTCTAAACGTCTCTCGACCTCGAAAAGATGTGCTTTTTAGATTTCAATCCTAAACATCAAGTAGATTAATCTAGTTACAGCATTAATCATTAGACGAGAGTTAGTAGTCTCGAATCCTTGTTGTTAATCAAGTTTCCCGATTTTAATCTCTTTACTCAAGCAAACTTAAACCTAGGCATGTTCTAATGTTTGCAACCACTAGAAAACGTTAAATAATGAATGATTAACAACGTGACAATACATATATTGAACCCAACGCTACCCGGAATCTATATCGCTACGTTTGCCATGGCTCCCACAACCCTAGTTGTGGGAGGTTTAGTTAATCATGCTTGTAGAAGAATAGAAGAAAGTTATATTCATAATAAAGAAAAGATATCCTTATAATGGAGTGAAAACTATCTTCAATTATTCCAAGAACAAGAAAATAACAAGATCCCCAAGAACGATCAAGAACAAGATTGAGGAGGAAGAAAACGTGTATTGCGTGTTTTTCTCTCTCAAAATTCGACTTGAACTCCTAAAATTATTGGGAGAACTATTGTATTGAATGCATAATGAAAATAAAACTAACATAGGGTATTTATAGGAGTCTAGGAAACCAATCCCAAAAACGCTCGGATTCCGCGTCGCGGACTGCCTAAGTGTGACGGCCAGGGTGACGGACCGTCACAGGGTTGACGGACCGTCGCCTGGACCGTCACCCTTAGGCAGTGGTGCTGCCTTGGCTGCTGCCTTGGTGTGACGGTTTGGGTGACGGACCGTCACACCCTTGACGGACCGTCACCTGAACCGTCACTCTTATCCAGAATGCTCTTTTTCGCGTATTTCCTTCCGTTTCCATGTTTGTCTCCATTTCCTACAAATATAACATAAAACCATCAAAAACAACGACGGTTGCTTGAAAACGTACGATTGTTCTTAGTTAAAAGGAGTCGAAAGTGCCGTAAAATGGCAGCACATCAGCGTTACAATCACCCCCTATTTTGACACTACATGCCCCAAGAACGCGACTGAAGTCAGCTAAAATTCACACTTGGAGAACTTCACATAAAGTTTTTGACGTCTCAATATGTCAAACACAATACGAAGGTGATTAGCATGCTCATCCCTACTCTTGGAGTAGATCAAAATGTCATCGATAAACACGATAATGAAGGAGTCCAGATATGACTTAAATACCCCATTCATCAAACTCATGAATGCTGCCGGCGCATTGGTCAAGCCAAACAACATCACTAAGAACTTGTAATGCTATATCGAGTCCGAAAAGCAGTCTTATGAATGTCCTCTAGCCTAATCTTCAACTGGTGATACCCCGACCTCAAGTCAATTTTCAAGAACACCGATGCACCCTGAAGCTGGTCAAATAGATCATCAATACGGGGTAGGTGGTACTTATTCCGGACGGTAACCTTGTTCAACTGCCTATAATCTATGCACATCCGCATACTACCATCCTTTTACTTTACAAACAAGACCGGAGCACCCCAAGGCGAAGCACAGGGATGGATAAATCCTTTATCTAGGAGTTCCTGTAGCTGAGTCTTAAGTTCCCTAAACTCTTCCAGAGCCATACGATACAGAAGAATGAAAATGGGACGAACGACTGGCTCCAAATCAATACAAAAGTCTATATCCTTGTCCGGAGGCATACCAGGCAAATCCGCTAGAAACACCTCTCGAAACTCAGAAACAACTAGAACTGACTCAATAGATAGAGACTCCACACCATCACCCCATAGATGAGCCAAGAAGGCTAGACACCCTCTCCCCACTAGTTTCCTAGCCCGAACAAACGATATGATCTTAACTGGCCTAGGCTTGTACACATCTTCCCACTCTAGCCTATCCTTAACCGAAATCTCTAGAGCCATAGTATTGGTGTTATAATTTAACACAGCATGATGAGGGGATAACCAGGTCATGCCCAAGATAATATCAAAATCAACCAAATCCAGGATTACCAAGTCTATAAAAGTGTGCAACCCCACAAACATAATAGAACAGTCATGATAAACATGAGTCACAACCACAGACTCTCCAACCGGAGAAGAAACATGGATAGGGGAATCAAGGATATCACATGTCAAGTTCAGACCCAACACAAAACTCACAGAAACATAAGAATATGTAGAACCTGGGTCAAATAGTATCGAAGCCATTTTATCACAGACAAGAATGGTACCTATGATCACCACATCTGATGCCTCCGCTTTGGTCCTTACTGGAAATGCATAGCAGTGAGCCCGATCATCAATCCAGGCAACCTCTCTGGCTGGCTGCGCTGGACCCCTGCCCGCACCGCCGTTCCCTCTATCTCCTCGGCTGCCCTGAAAGTTACCTCGCCCACCTTGTGGATGACTCCTAGCATGACCACCTCTACTTGCCGGGACCACAGCCTTAGGCTGTTGCTAACCTGATTACTGGTCTGCCTGTGAGGGCACTCCCTCTTAAAGTGGCCCAGCTAACCGCAATAAAAACAACCACGATCAAATGCAGGCCTTCTAGCAGATGCGTAAGACGCTCCCTGGCCCTTAGGAGCTGAAGACTGCTGATTAGCTCCCAGAAGACCACCTGTAGCAGCTGGCCGAGCGGACTGAATAGGTCAGGATGAGTATACCTGCTGATTCTGACCCCTGGAGTATGAACCACTTTAGTTTCCCTCATTCCGGGACTTCTTGGCTAACACCTTAGCCTGTCCCGCTTGCTTAACTCCCTCCAGTTTCTTTAAATAATATACCACTTCATTGAAGCCCTTCCCTGAAGACGTCATATGCACCGATAATACCTGCAGCTCAGTATTCAAACCCTTCACAAACAACCAAACCCGCTTCTCCTCGAAATCCAGTAACTGTGTAGTAAAGCGAGACAAGGCAAAAAACTTAGCCATGTAAGCAGAGACTGACATGCTACTCTACTCCAAGTTCAAGAACTCATCCTTTTTCTGGTCCCTTAAAGTATGGGGTACGTACTTCTCTAAAAACAGAGCGTGGAACTGTTCCCAAGTCAGTGGGGGTAAAACAGACGATCGACATTCCATATGAGACCTCTACTATTGCTTAGCATCACCCTGCAGCTAAAATGTGACGAACTCAACCCCATACTGCCGCACAATGCTTAGCTTGTGTAGCCTCTCACAGCAATCCAGTATGAACTCATAAGCATCTTCTCTATCAGTACCCTGAAATGTAAGAGGTTTAAGCTTGAGAAACTTGGTCAGCATCTCGTGTTCGTTTCCTGTCATCACTGGGCCTAGCATTGGCCTGAAGAAATCATTTATGCCTGAAGCTGCATCCATCCTAGGCGCTATAGTAACTGCTGGCTGAGTGTCCAAAGCCTGATTTGTAATGCCCGCGGGTATGTCTCCAGCACCAACCAACCCACTCAAGATGTTCCAAGCCTGCTGAAAGGCTTCTGGTGTCATAGGAGGTAGGCCTGCACCCCCAGCCGGTGCTGCCTCCGCCTTCGCATCATCATCCTCTACCATAACTTCCACATCCTTGACAACCTGATCCTGAGGTGGGGGAGGAATTGCCTCACGCGCTTCAGCAGCAGCTTGAGCCCCACCCCTGGTGGGTGTGGCTCTTCCTTGCCCTCTGCCCCTTCCCCTACCTCTACCACAAACCGCCGGGCCCGCTGCTGGGACCGCTGGTCTCGCTCCATTGTTTCTTGTATTAACCATCTGCAGACAGAAGAGTGAACGAAGTTAGATACCAATTTGTATCACCAGATACCAATTGAAATCAAGTTATAGCTCAAAGGAATAAAGAAGAGATAGTTTTTCCTAAAGTCCCATAGCCTCTCGAAGAAAAGTACGGACGTCTCCGCACCGTTCTGCAGGACTCTACTAGACTTGTTTTGGTACGATAAGATCAACGAACCTAGGGCTCTGATACCATATTTGTCATGACCCAGACCGTTGTGAGTGGCACCCACCCAACCCCCGGATGAGCGAACCAGTAGAGTTCAACCCTTAGCCTAGACTAACATCCTAAAACCAGCAACAAGAAATAAACTAGCAATTCAAATAAGCAAAAGTAATTTCATTGAAATAAAACTACGAAAATCCCCCATAGAATCTGAAAGTCATCGTACTAAAATGCTACCAAATCTAGAGTGAAGGGATGCAACCCCTAAAACAATAATGAAATAGTCTAAGCTCGTAACAAGTGGGCTAAAACTTAGAAAATAGACACCAAGGCAGCTTGGTCGAACAACTCACCCTTGATATCTTGAATAGTTAGGCCTACAAGTGAGGTCATGCGTCAATCGCCGGAAGATTTTCTGTACTCACAAAAAAAAAGCAAGTGCAGTATCAGTACACAACCACCATATACTGGTAGGATCATCAGCTAGTTTCCAGGTAAATATTATATGAATAGTATAACAAATTAAGTAAAGGTACAGAAAGACACATAATCCAGTCCACAGATAATCCTAGACTATAAGTCTCCCCTTAACTTGAACCTATAGGCCATCCCCTTTTATACGAAAATAGTGTAAACAACCATCTCTTTTATATATATATATATATCTCAGACCCACCCTGGGATCCCTTCTAACAACACCTAAGTGTTAACCATTCATCCTGGTCTACACCAAGACCAATTCAACCAAATAAATAGGATTCCAGATATCATAACTCAATAACACAACCTGGTCCACTCATGGAACCAATAACAAGCAACACAATGCAACAATATCAATGCAATAATGCAATAAAGTAAACCCGTACAAGGCATGGTACCCGAGCCAACCGTTAGTATATTTTCGTACCAGGTGTGGTACCTGAGCCAACCAAATGTCAACAATCCATAGTCACAACAATGAACAATCAACTTGTAGAACCAACAAGCAAAATACACAGTTCAATTTACCAGACTGATAACAGGACTATTAGACATTCCTAATCATCCCCTAAGTAATGTATCTCATACAGTTACTTAGATAAGAGTACACAAAACATACAAAGCATACAGTAATCAAACCATCACCTACCTCAAAATGATTCAAGCTCTACTCAACTGGAGCTTTCTCATTTCCTGATGTTATTGCTGGTTCTTGGTCTAAAACAATACACAATAACCAAGAATTAATCCTTATGGCCTACAATTCACCCGAATTATGCAAAATCCTAAACCCCAGGCCACCCATGATCATTTCACCTTCTTCCCGGGCTTTTCCACCATTAATTCACCTAGTTCTACCATTTTTTATGGATAAAATTAGGAAATTAAGGTCACATGATCATAAAACAGTAAATTTAACAATACCCAAGAACTTCCACCCCTAGAATCCCCCCTTTTCCCCGGATTCTATCATCCCTAAGTCATTCCAAACCTCTCCCCAAGTCCACCCTTAGCAATTCTATCACATAGAAAAAGTAATACGTATTTCGGGGAGTAAAAGCCTTACCTTAGGGAAGAAAAGCGATGAAGAATGGGGGAGAAACACCTGAAATCACCCTAGTTCTTTTTCCAAATAAATTGCAGAAAACTGAACTGTTTTGGAGAAATTTCTACATTAATTCCCATCGCGCTCCTCTATAGAGGTCAGCTTCCGCTATAGCGGTACAGCTGTAGCAGAGTCAACCGCTATGGCAGAGGTTGACTGCCTTGACTTCCGCTATATCGAGATTTTCTTCCGCTATAGCGGAGGTCACTATGGTGGAGCTGTGGCACTAATCATGGACAAAATGTTGGAAATTCTCCAAAATTGGTCCATTTTACAACACACTTGCTTCCCCCGATGATCCAAAATAACCCCTTCACATCAACCTCGATTCTGGGAGTTTTACTTACCCAAATTTGATTCTGAAAAGTCCCCTGTAATCCTTTATGTCTTGGCTATATGGAAAACTAGCTCAAATCAATATATCTCACCCAATACTTACCCAGATTTACCTAGACTATACCTCACTCCAAACTCGGCCGAGGCGAGCCTAGCCTAGAATTTCAAACTCCCAAACCCGGAGTTTTCTAACCCTAAAACTTGGCACGAATGAATTACTTGTAATGATGAATCCAGTCATTACAATGACCCTTTGCATGACAAGAGTTGTAGGTTATCTCAATACCTCTTTTGAATAACCTTTCAGTTTTATTTTTAGTCTACTCCTTTCTTCTTGTTTTTCTTGGTCTGCCTGACAGTGTTTTTACTTCAGGTGGTATAACAGAAGGGTTGATTGGCTGTGATCACATTTGCATATTAGTAAAACAAGCTGAATGAAGTATCTATAGGTCTTGAGGTAAGTCTCTTTGCTCTACCAATGTGCAACATAATTAATGGGCTTCAATATTTTAAAATGAAGTGCTGCTATGGCATGACAACAAGGTATACCTTTTAACATTAAAGACCTACAGGTACAAGTTTTGTTGCTCAAATTCACTATGAATATATTACCCCATCTATTCTTAACCTCAAAACCAAATTCACCATTCCACTCAAGATTACACCTCATTGATTTTGATGTATTATCAAGTAATACTTTTAGTGCCATTGGGAAAATATCAGTTATCCAAGTGTCAGAGAACTCTCTCATTTGTTCTATTCTTCTCATAACTTTGACCTTTATTTTCTCAAGTATTGTGATGATAGTCTTGTGTCTTGCCCCAAAGATCCACCCAACTCCTCACAAACACCAGTAAAAAACCCATCCACAATAGGTTCTTGAGGTTGTGCAACCTCTTCAAACTCTTCAAACCCTAGATCCTCACTATCCTCAAAGTTTTGAGTGGACTATTTATCAAAAGAAGCACCAGATTTCTCACCCACATGGGAAACATATTCAATTGCAAGGGGGACCACAACAGGATCTTCTACAAAGTGTGACATATACAGGTAAACAACATCTCCATTTTTTAGTTGAGGTACAATACCCAAAATTTCCCTATCACATGTAACTTTTACTAGATGACTAGATTTAGGAGGTCTAATATAAACTTCACAAGAGCAGCAGTTATAGCCAATATCTTTAACATAACCAACAAACTCGAAGTAAGATAATTTATCAATATCTACATCAAAACAATCAGTAACAATACCTTCGAGATACTTAATATGAGGTTTTTGTTGTAATTTACCTCCATGGTAAAACCTCAAGGTAATGTACACAAAATTCATCAACAATATGAAAAGAATTAAAAAAATACGAGCTTCAATGACAATCAAAGATCAAAAATCAAAAAATTCTAATCCCATCAAAATCCTAAAACCCAAACGAAAAACAATCCAAACGAGAAATACTTACCCTCACTGTTCGTCTATGACAACTCTGACGTTGAAAAACAACTTCGAAGTCTATGATGAATGAGATCGAAGTATATGATCAATGACAATCCCGATGATAAGGTTTAATTTTGGGAGAGTATTAGAATAACAGGTAGATTGGATTTAGGGGTATTTGTTTAAGGGTGGGTTGGGTTATAAGTTAAAATGGGTGGGTTATATTATATATATAAATATATAATTGGAATATATATTTTATTAAATAACATGAACCAATTAAAAATACGCGTGTTTAACACTACTCAGCCTTGACCTGGGCTGAGGTGCGAAGGGTGGAAAATAATTCACTCCAAAGTTGTTAAGGGGGTTATATTATTATAAGTTAAGTTTAAGTGCTAAAGTAAGTTGTCGAGTTAAGTTTAGAAGTTTTTTTTTAATGTATTTTCTCTTTTAAAAATTTACATTACATAGCTATACATAGGGTTTAATAGCAAATCTCTCCCCTCTTTCAAACTCTCGCTCTGCTCTCTCCTGTCCTTCTCTCTCTATCTCTCTCTCTCACACACACTTTCCTCTCTCCTCCCTTGCTCCCCTATTTTCCTTTCTCATCTCCTCCTCTTTATGTCTCGCCTGAATTGAAATCCAATAAGCAACAAAGGATCGGACTTGGGAGCTTTGATGGGATATTACTAGACAATGAAAATCAGTTTCCTGCCTCAGCCTCCCTTTCTGACTCGTCATATGCTTCTTCCTCCTCGACCTGATCACACTTTTGCTCTTCTTCATATTCCTGCTTGTAGAAAATTCGGGCCCACCCATAAGGGATGCTTTAAGTCCCATTAGGATAATTAGTAAACCCTAATTAAATTCTCTATATAAATACACATATGATGTATTATTAGATATATAGAAAATAATACAACTATTTTCTATGATTTATTTTCTCCAAAATCAGTTAGGGTTTAGGCTGTGGAATAGGGGTTTCTCCGATACACCGTGACAACCACCATCAATCGATAAATCCAATCGCGGTTCATCCCACGCTTCCGCTTTTGCTACGCGAAGAAGTAAGTTCTCATATTTATGGTTTACACATATTACCTATTTAGTTTAGTTAAGTTTAATATGATAGAAGTAAACCTTCATTGGTATCATGAGCCATATGTTGGTTTTCTGGTGTATAAATATAGAATTGTGTTTCTATTTTTTATAATATTCAATTGGATATAATAAATTAATTTAATGACATTTATTTAGAAAAAAATTCTTGAATCAGTAATTAATTTCTTTTAATCTGAAATTTTTAAATAAGTTTTTTTCTCGATCTGCCCGTCCGGATCCACCAACGCTACTGTCAAACGGACGGTGGCTGACTCATAATTAGTTCTTACTTGAAACTGATCAGTTTTTTTTTTTTTTTTTTTTTTTTTTTTTTTGCATAGATCTGAAAATTTTGAATCTGGAAATTTAAAAAAAAACATTTTTTTTAAAAGATCTGGAAATGTTCCAGAAATCCATAAAAAAAATCATTCTTTTTTAATGAAAAGATCTGAAGACGATTTTTTTACAAGTACACAGATCTGTAAAAAAGTGTTTTTTGGACGCAAACAGATTTGAAAAAAGTTCCGAAGATCTAGAATAAGAAAAAGAAAAAGTTTTCTCTCTCTATTGATATGTTAGTGAAGCACAAAGAGGAAGAAGAAAAGAGAAAACATGCTTTCTTCCTTTTTTCGATAGATTTGAAATAAAAAAAATGTATTTTTTTCTATCCGCAATATATCTAATTTATTTTAAAACAATGTTTTTTTCGAGGGGCTGGCAGCGCCATCACTAAAGAAGAAGAAGGAATTAGTTTTTTTGGTTCTTCTTAATTTTTTTTTAGAATGGACTGGTCATATGGACCTCCTTTTCTTCTTTTTAAATTGATGAAACTATAAGTCACATAGACTTTTATCTTTTTCAACAATGACAAATTTATTACATGGGTTAAAGACCCATCCAAAAATTATTGATTAATTTATTTTTGGGCTTATGGCCTGATCATAAATTATAGTTTCATTAAATAAGATTTTAAATTACAAAAAAACAATTAGTCACATGGACTTAATTTTCAGAATATAAATTTAGTATTTATATTTAAACAAGTCATAATTAATTTATTATCCCAATTGCTTAATATTTATTATTTTGTTGAGCATGTTTGCATGAATGTTAATTAGTTTAACATTAAAATTAATTGCTATTTTATTTAGCATACTTAAAATGTTAATTTATTTAACATTAAATTTTATATTTATGTGATCAACATGTATGGAATGTTAATTAGTTTAACATTATATTTATTTGCTATTTTGATTAATTAGCATGATTAAAATGTTAAGTTGTTTGATATTAATAGTTTTTTTTGATATGTTCAAAATGCATGCAATGATGTTAATTAGTTTAACATTTTTTATATCAATTTGACATGAAATAAATGTTAATTAGTTTAACATTATTCACTTTAAATTGAATAATATGTTAATAAGTAACATTAAGACTTTCATGAAAACTTTTCAAGCATGTAATAAATGTTTATTAGTTGGACATTAATTTTTATTGGCATGTTTATGATAGTTAATTTGTTTAACTAATAATTCATATGGGATCAGAAAATCATAATGGATAAATATGTTGTCCTAAATATAATTAAGATACTTAGCTAAGTAATTGACTAGGTTAATCTTCATAATATTTTAATTATTGGATGATGAGTGAGAACATAGTGAACTCTCGACTTTATGATTAATATATGTGTTTATTATCCTAATTAATTGGTGCATAGTATCACAATATGTGTGAATATTGAACATCGAACCTTGCGTTATAATTTTTTTTTGATTCTCATTGCATTTTTTATTTTATTAAAGAATGAGGAGGCTTCGAGAAATATTATTGCTGAGTTCAACAAAGGGTTGAAACTCAACGGTGACAATTATGAAACTTGGAGCTTGAAAGTTCAATATGTGCTACAAGAGCAAGAGGCTCTTGAGGCCATTAATCATATGCTAAATGAGCCTGAGGATCACAACACGGCTCAACATAGGCGTGATTGTGAAGTTTATTATGCTTGAAAGAAAAATAATTCCACTGCTCGCATTACGTTGTTAAGCACTTTGGATGATGACATCCTAAGAGAGTTCAAGAATCACCAAAGGGCTATAAAATTTTGGAATGCTTTGAAGAATAGGTTTGGTATTTGTTCCACTGCAAAGTTAAGATCTCTCACCATCAAATTTGACTCATACAAAAAACGCCCAGAACATTCAATGAAAATACATCTGAGGCAGATGAAAAATATGATCGGAGAGTTAAAAGATGCCAGTCATGTGTTGACTGGCGAACAACAGATCCAAGAAATATTACGCTTTTTACCTAATTCTTGGGATCATATGAAAATACATTTGACCCATAATGAGAGGATCACAACTCTGGAAGATGTTCGGAGGCACCTCGAGTTAGAAGAGGAAAGACTTCAGGCTGCAAAGCCAATAGTTGAATTGTATATGGCAATAACCTCTATATTCAAGAATAATTCAATGATAAAGAACTGAGGAAAGAAGAGAGGGTCATCTCAGCCTCAACCAGCTCAACCTGCTAAGAACACAAAGACTGAAAACGGCAAGAACAAAAGTCCCAAATGTATCAATATTGCTAAAGTGAAATGCTTTAATTGTGACAAAAAAGGCCACTATGCCAGAGACTACTCTGAACCTCCTAGAAAGGTATTTCATAAAATTCGAATTAGTGAACTTTGTGTTTCTGATTCTGTTTTACTAAATGAATCTAATCCTTTATGGATTATAGACTTAGGTGAAACAGACCACATAGCATGGGAGCATACTGTCTTTGTTGAATTTTGATGAGTTCTACATAAAGCAAAGTGGGAATATGTGGGCAACAACAATAGAGTTATTGTTGAAGGAATTGACACATGCAAGTTAGTCTTGCGTGGCAGCCGAGACCTGATGCTACATGATGTCCTCTATGCACCAATAATTCGTAGAAATATTATTTCAGTCTCTTTTTTGCTTAAGTTAGGATTTGATTTATTCTTTCATGACACTTTTGTTAAGTTGACTTTTGAATCAACTTTCTTTGATTTTGATTATTTGACTAGAGGTTTATTTGTTATGGATTTGAATTTTGATTTAGCTAATAATAATGTCAGTTTTTCAATATTTGCTTCTTCAAATAAATATGATTATGATGTAAACATATGGCATGTTAGACTTGGTCATATTGGCCAATAGAGAATATAACGGCTAGCATAACAAGGTTTGCTTATCGGCATTGCACATGTGAAATTGTCCACTTATAAAAATTGTCTAGCTGGAAAATCTGCAAAGAAATCTTTTGGTAAAGCGACTAGAGCTGAATATCCTTTGCAGTTAGTCTATTCAGATATCTGTGGTCCTATGAATGTAGGGCTAGGCATGGAGCAAGTAATTTCATTATATTTATTGATGATTTCACCCGTTTCAGTTATGTCTATTTAATTTCTCACAAATCAGAAGAAATAAGTTATTTTAAAAGCTATATGAGCTTAGTGAAAAATCAATTAGACAAGAAGATAAAAGCTCTTCGAACTGATCGTGGTCGAGAATACTTATTGGCTTAATTTAGTAAGTTATGTGATGAAAAAGAAATAGTTCATCAGTTGACTGTTTCAAATATTCCACAGTGAAATGGTGTTACAGAGAGAAGAAACAGAACGCTCCTAGAAATGATTAGGTCCATGATGGCATAAGCCAACCTTTCAATCAATTTTTAGGGTGATGCTTTGCTTACTGCCACCTATGTACTTAACAGAAAGACTGCAAAATCAGTTGCAACCACTCCATATGAGTTATGGACTGGAAGACATCCTAACCTGAGTATACTAAGACCTTGAGATTGTGCTGCCTATACACATAATTCCTCTCACAAATATGATAAATTGTGTCCAAGAGGAAAGAAAAGTATCTTTATAAGATACTCAGAAACCTCTAAAGGTTATGTGTTTATAGGTGATAAAAACAATGGAAGTGTAACTGAATTTGAATCACGAGGTGTCACATTCTTAGAGATTGAGTTTCCCAGGAAGGAAGAGATAGGTCAAGACCTGTCCCTGTTTGAAATAAGGGATCATGACATACAAGGATCACTTTATTTGAGTGGAAGTATTTTAGCAGATGATGAATTAGTACCTCTTTCATCATCAAATGCGAATAAAAGTAATCCTTCTACACTTAATGGGAGTGATCAAATGAATCTTGTTCCAAGTGGAAGCGAGATGGTCACCGATCTTGTTTCAAATGGGAGCAGGATGAATGTTCTTGATCCAAGTGGGAACAACATTTATCCAAATGAAAACAATAATGAATCACAAATCAAACATGATTCTTGTAGAAAGACTCCCCACCAATAATTTGATATTGAAGGCGGTGAACTATTTATGATGCTCCTACAAGATGAAAACGAGCCTAAAATTATAAAGGATGCTCCTACAAGATGAAAACGAGCCTAAAATTATAAAGGAGGTTCTCTCATGCCCTTTTAAGGATAAATGGACAAAAGCAGTGAAAGATGAATTGGAGTCTATGAGAGTCAACACAGTCTGGAAACTAGTTGACCTCCCTATGGGACAAAAAGAAATTGGGAGCAAATGGGTTCTCAAAATCAAGCTTAAGGCTGATGGCACATTTCAGAGATATAAAGCTCGACTGATAGAGAAAGAGTATACACAACAGAAATAAATAGTCTATGAAGAGACTTTCTCGCCTGTTGTACGATTTACCTCTATTCGCTTGGTTCTAGCTATAGTTGTAAGCTTGGATCTTGAATTACATCAGATGGATGTAAAGACTGCCTTTCTCAATGGAGAATTAAATGAAAAAATTATATAGAACAACCTAAGTGTTTTATTAAGGGCTACCAACAAAAGGTTTGTAGACTTTTGAAGTCTATTTATGGGCTCAAACAATCTTCAAGGCAGTGATATATACGTTTTCAGAATGTTATTGTATGCAATGATTTTACCATGATGGATGAAGGTCATTGTGTTTATATCAAAAAATCAAGAAATAAACTTGTAATTTTGATATTGTATGTAGATGGCATACTTATAGTTGGAAATGATAAGGAGTTCATAACCGAGAGTAAGTCTTGATTGTCATCTCAATTTGAGATGAAAGGTATGGGTTAAACTGCATATATTCTTGGAGTTAATATTTCAAGAGATCGTCCAAAGAAACTATTGTGTCTCTCTCAAGAGAATTACATTAGAAAAGTTCTTGAATGATTTAATATACAAAATAGTAGCCCCGTTGACACTCCTATTAGTAAAGGCCAATCCTTGAACAATCAAATATGTCCTAAGACTCTTGAAGAGAAATAAATAAAGAATGAATCGAGTTCCTTATAGGAGCACAGTTAGAAGTCTAATGTACGCTATGGTGTGTACTAGACCTGACATCTGTCAAGCAGTTGGCTTGGTAAGTAGATATCAAACCTATTCAGGTTTAGCACATTGGCAAGCAGTAAAGAGAATCATGAATATCTGAAAGGGACAGCTCACTATACACTTTGTTACCAAGGCAACAAAGATCTGCGATTAGTTGGATACAGTGATGCTGATCATGGAGGAGATCTAGACAAGAGGAAGTCTATCTCAGAATATATTTTCTTACTCAGTGATGGCACCATATCATGGAAAAAAAACAATCATGTATATAACTATCTATGATGGAAGTCGAATATGTGGATCTCGCATTAGCAACACAAGAAGCTGTTTGGTTGAAAAAGTTTTTGAAATATATATTAGATATCACAGAAAATACTGAATCAGTGTTAGTCTACTATGATAGTGAGGTTTTAATATTATCTACCAAGGACCCTAAGTTTCATTGTAAAACCAAACACATATATATTAAGTATAATTATGCGAGAGACATGGTTAGACGCAAGGTAGTGAACATGAAGTATGTTTCTATACAAGATATGTTAGCAGATCCATTAACCAAGCCTTTGTCTAGAGATGCATCTGTGAGACACACGATGTCTCAAGGCTTGCATAGATTCTAAGATACTTCATTATGTATTTTATTTTCCCATGTTCACAAAACTGATGTTCTTTAATTATCAATAAAATTGATTTACATACATACATATTCTAATTGTTGAATGTTATGTGCATTATTTATTCATTCATTTTGAAGAGTATGTCGAGTAGACAAGAGGTTAGCCTTGTCACACAGGTAACCACCTCCTTGTCTTAGTGATGAGTGGAGATGAGACTGGATTTTAAGTAAAATTATCAAACGAAAAATTTGAGAGGTATCAACTCAAAATTAGTAAAGTCGCATAAATAATGACACAAGGTTGGTAAGGTGAAAAATGTTCACCTAGTCTACTTAGTGAAACAGATGTGAGTTAAAATCATATTGTAAATATAAGAACTCAAATTTAGATTCATATGGTGTCTAGATATCATCTGTACAATATTCTTTTAGAGACAAAGATATATGCTCCATAGAAAATAAGAAAATTCTGTAGCACGTGTTTCATACCATGTGTATTAATATTGACCAAATGGGTTAAACATATGTCCATTCTCAACTTATTATTGTGTGAGACCCAGAACTTTTAAGATGGCTCAAGATTTATGCTCTTAGTTACTCTAATCAGATACTTGAAACTTAGTTTGATGTAGCTATCTTAGTGTATTTACAAAAGACTATGAACACAGATTCAGTCCGGTGGAGCACATCTAGAAAAGCAGTTAAACTAATGTTAAGAGAATCGTGAGAAGAGGAAGATCATTAATGGAATTTCATTGATTTGTGTTTACTGGTGCACCGATTATGACTTATGAGTTATAATTGTATGATATATGAGATTATATCAAATGTGATTTATATGATTTAGGGTATTGCATACTTTATGATCTACTTGCAGGTTTGCGCTCAAAGAGAGACTATATACTCCTAACAGATATATAACACTAAGCTCTCACAGTATGCCGGTCTCACGGTCTACTTCCCTGTATGAATAATTGTGGAGATAAGAAAAGAATTTGTTTTTCAGATTAGAAAAGCACTCCCATTATGTGTGAGTGTGAGATGTAAAAAATTCCGCTGCCTCCTTGAAAGAGAGATGTCCTAAACTGCTAGACGATGGGGGCCTGCTTGACCAATGACCATCATACTATGATCATAGTATGGTCAATTTTTTGAAATTGTCAATATAATCGAATGATTCTATCCGAGGGATCTTTCTCCTTTTCAGAATTGCATAGAATTTATACTAGTACTAGTAACTAAGTAATAGTTGTCTTTCTAACCATACTTGAAATATTTTGGATGTATCCAAGGAGGTAGATAAAGACTATTACCCTAGTTTCAGACAGAAGAAAATCCTTGTTAAGTAAAAAGAGGAGCTAGAATTTTAGTAGATCTGATGAATGAAAATGATCAGAGTGTCTATATATCTTTCCTACCAAAAATAAAATTTATAAACTTAAATTTCCTATTATCTCCCAAGGAAAGAAGTGTTGTGGATGTGTTGAAGAAATAACTAGTAGATGAAATGTATTGATTATTTACTTGTTATTCTTTTTACTGTGGAAAAAGGATGTCCTGTTGCTTTTTTTTTTTATTTGATATTTTTAAATGTTTGAGGTTAGTTGTCACTCAATTTTATGAACCATGGCTAGTGTTGAGCATGATCATTTTTTTTTAATTTTTAATTTCATTTTGAATGTGTAGAAAAATGCGGGTTATTGAATTTGAATGATCCACAAATCAACTCAATCGTTGAAGTGAACGATAACGAGTTTTTAAACTATTATGTTATATGCTTGAATACACTTGATTTTGTGTGAAATTCATCGCTAGAATAAAATTTTAAATTATTGCTTTCTAACCATGTGTAGTACAAGGCATGTTATTTTTTGAAGTTTATTGCAAATCTACACATTTGAATTATTTATTAGGTAATTTGGTGCTTGAGATCATATATATATGTATATATATATATGTATGTATATACATGTGTATGTATATATATATATATATATTAATTTGATTATTAAATATATGCGAATCAAATTTATAATTTTTCAATTAAAAATTATTGCTTTAAAAATTCTAGACAACGTTGTCACACTTTAAAAGTGTGGCTATAGAGAGGTCAATTGTATGGCTTGTTAATTATAAATTATGGCATGTACATAAGAAAATATTGCATTTATAAGTGTTGTTGTAGAAGAGGTATAAAAGGCTACGGTTTTAAAGTGTGACCAATAATAAAATAACGACCACGCTTTAAAGTGTAGTTTATCAAATAAAAATATTGCTGATGAGATACTACAAAGCGTAGCCATTGTACCTCATCGGTCACGCTTTCTAAGCGTAGCTACAATAGCAACACTTCAAAAGCATGGCCTAAAGTCAAGGATTACGCCTCTTTAGGCCACCCCCAAAAAAGCGTTGCCTAAAGTCAAAAAATGTAGCCTTTGATCAAATGCCACATTTTTTGCTAGTTTAGGCCACACTTTACAGGGGTGGCTAAAAAGCCTAAAATATTGTAGTGATAGAACCCAACCAAACACCTCGACAACCATGCCACCCACTCTCACAAATCACAAATATCATAATACAACTATGGAAAGAGGTAAAATGGTCAAAATGCATAAAAATCTAAAAATTACTATAAGAGTTGTTACAACAACAAATTTTAAAGTGATAGAAAACAATTGCAATCACAAATAAAATATGAAGAAACATAATTTTATTGATAAATAATGTGGATATAATTTTATTTGTTCTCTTAATTATTCTCTCTTGACTATCTCTGTAATTCGATCACTAATAGTGTATTTCTCGAACATAGGATGATTTGGACCTCCTTGTGATATATTTGATTGCAAGAAATATTAAACAAACTTTGAGAAAGACAGTATTTGACATCTTGATCTCTTTGTGAATATCCCGGGAGTTTATGAGAATATTCGAGATGCTCTCCTCAAAGGAATATACTCAGGGGAGGAGCTAGACGTCCGGATAAGGGTCGGCTGAACCCAGTAACTTTTAATAAAAATTTAATTTGTACTCTTCCAACATGTTACATAGTTAATGTTACATCTAATGTAAATTTATTTAGTACTCTTATGCCAGTTGCTTTGATTACTCAATTGTGCAATTGTTAATACTTCTACTTTCTCCGAATTAGAATTATTTTAATTTACCAA
The DNA here is from genome assembly GCA_003996215.1 of Jaltomata sinuosa. Lineage (NCBI taxonomy): Eukaryota > Viridiplantae > Streptophyta > Magnoliopsida > Solanales > Solanaceae > Jaltomata > Jaltomata sinuosa. The sequence continues at coordinate 351,059 of QJPP01001916.1, read as the reverse complement.
CTAAATAATAATAGCTACTGTAATGCTTAATTTTATAAAATTATTTTCTATTTTAAATAGGAATGTTAATTATAATTTAAAGTACAAAACATTCTTATACTATTACTGTTATGCTTTTTTTTTTCCTAATCAACTTTGGTTCAGTCGAAATGAAAATCGAAATAGAATTAATAAAACAATGTGTACCTATTAACAAGCTGCAAAATAGTTTCCAAACGTAGTGATACTTTGTGTTTGTAATTCAAAGAGGTTCAATATGACCATAAGAAAAATCTATGAAAAGAAGGTGATGGACATGTAATACCATTATTAATTAGTATTTCCGTACAAACATACATGTCGCTTTAGCTTATTTTAGATCCGTTAAGAAAAATAATAAATACAAAGTGTATATTAGGAAGTTATCCCTATTTATTAGATTGGGGTAAAAATGACTTTGGTAAAAATGGGTAGATTCGGGTCGGAGAAGCGACGACGACCCAGGATGGTACCATCTCGAGAATGAGCCCGACATAAAGAAATGGTTTCTCGGGCAAAAATGGGGTAGCCTGGGAGGACCAATGATGGTGATTGCAAGAGACGGACACACAAAAGAACCGCGTGTCAAATTATGAAGGTGCGCGAACAACCCTCGGTAGATCTGCGTCAGACGCGTTGTAAGATTATTTACAATAAGTAAATATATTTGCGAAAACTATTTACAATAAGTTGTTTAAAATCTCTTTACATTTAAAACACCGAGGAAAACCCTTTATTCAGATCGTGACTTATTGAAAGTAAGATGGGGCTCGAGGGCCGGGATCATCAGCGCTTCGGGTTCCCCTGACCTTCAAAGTCCATGCTAGGGACTGGAAGGTTGGCGCATCTTAACAATGAAATAGACTAGGAACTCACTTCCATAGATGCGAGCACCCCTCTCGTGACCACCCCAAGAAGTGCATACACGGGAACCACACAGACTAATCATCTGATCGTGAGGAAACCCAAGACTATGACATCACATACTCAATCTAATATGCCCGAATGAGAGGCCTAATTGAATTTAACCATACAAATTACTTTGTTGTTCCTGAAAAATGGTCCTTAAGGATGATGTCAGCAATACGGAGTTTTGATACTCTAAGGCTATGCGCTAAACTGTCCAGGAGATGTCCGGACTTAGATGCACAACAATATGAAAAATCAAAAGGATCCCTTCCTAAATATGTTGAGGTATATAAGGCTGAAACTCCCATAGTAAAACTAAGACCGATTAACAAGGACGCAAGAGGCATGCAAAATAAAAAAATGGTTAGCGGATGACCTCCGTCATCAATACAAAATCGACACTTATGAACTCGGCATTAAACGCACAGGCTGCAGAGAGGATGCAACTCCCTGAGAGACACCTCCATGGTAGTTTTTGCTATTTAGGATGGCTTTAATAGATTTTTTGTGAATAAACACATATATATAAAGAGATAGAAAGAAAACAGAAAAGAAAAATGCTTCAGAGTCAAGTGCGGAGTTTTATTACAGAAGGGAAATTAGTACAAAGAAAGCTTTTATACAAGCAGATGATAAAAGGTTGTATGATGCGCTCAGATCTTGCTCCTTGGATATTAAGTGATTTCCTTTTTATATATCTGAAAGCTACCCGAATGATCCTCATCGACGGGTTCAGATCTCATCCGAATTGTGGTCTACTCTGAAACAAGCAAGATCGAGACCAACGGCCACCCCTACCATTGGAGACCTGGTAGCTCTGGCTTCGAATGGTTATCTTTCATCGCCAAACTTGGTGCAAGGCCTTTTTGTTCTAAAAAGACAAAAATGAGTGAATCTGGGTAACTTCGGGCAAAAAATCTCTCATGGGGGAACTCTCGCGAGTATCGAGGCAGACCTCAACTAGCAGAGAGACACCTGCAAAACAAATTCGCACCGATCTCAAGTCCTATTACATCCAAAACCACCAGAACCATAAGGGGAACACAAGCACCCTAAATAGGTCAGCCCCCATAACAAAGTAATGAAGGAGGCAGAAATCGGTGGTGTTCACTATGATTTGTTCTTGCCTTGAACGTCACCCATAGTTTTTACCTTGTTTTCACCAATAAACCAGGAGAAATCATCTAAGGATGAGCTCTGGGATAAAAACAAGGATAAGTCAAAAATTGTAGCGAAACCTCAGAACAAAATCAAAATATCCGAAGAAATCAAGGAGGGATACCATAAGAGGGATGAGGGTTCCTTATAAAAGACCCTCGTTGAAGGGAGGAGGGGTATCTGGTGATAACAACATACATTTATAACCAAAGCCCTAATGATGCATGTTAAGCGAAGGATCGGGGATGATTGCCACGTGTTTCGCCTGATCAAATGAAATAGAACCCGAAGAGGCAGTATTCGGGAATTGACATACCTGAGTCATCTCATCAAGAGATATGATGATTCATATCTCAAGGCAAGAATAATCTTTTGTTCCCCTCTCCTTGATCAAAGGATCGAAAGGGCAGAAAATCCAGCAAGTCTAGTCAGATAACGAAAGGTTTGGCACAAAAAGATATTGATCACAAGGCTCAATAAGAATGTTTGAATCATAATGGGTCAGACTAGTAATATTAACTACACCTAAACAACCTCAATTTTCAAAAATCTCAAGGGGGGTGGGTGAAGAATGACACATACTCCCGAGAAGATAAAGTTCCATATGATCGACTAAGGGTTGGGACTTTGCAAAGCCGTGATCGGCTTACATCAGAGGCACATGTGAGACTCCCTTGGAAGATCATGGTAAAAGTACATTGCCATTTCCACTAAGGACTCCAAGGAGATCCCGACCCTCTATAGCATGACGGATGGACACTCAAATGAGAGCATAAAAAAGGTGAAGGGGCACAATGATCTCTCTAAAGAATGAAAACCTTAGCCTCACACAGTGACTCAAACACAGTCGTTTTCTCAGAAATGGTCTCACCAGGCCAAAAGGGTTATTCAAGAGAAATAATAATCAAATTAGAAAAGCACCGTGCAAAATTGAGAAAAGAAAGGCTTTTATTATTATCATCGCTGCCCCAAAAATGGGAAAAGCTACTTAATACAAGGCTCTCAAGTCTAGTATACAAACAACGACTAAAAGAAGAAGCATCCAAGCATACATCTGGCTGAAATATTTTCTTCTCTGTGATGGACTGGAGAAACTTCCTTTGGCTTGGTCCCTTTGTGGAAGAAAATGGGAGTGCCGTAAATCATAGTATGTGGGTGCTTTTGTACCCTCCAAGCGGAACATGCGCTCCAACTAAGGAACTCTAGAGAGCCAGCTTTATCCACTCCTCCTGATAACTGCAGGAGTTGTATTGCGATCCCCTAATAAGGAGGGAGAGTCTCTAAAGGAAGTAGACACCCAGGGCGGGCCCTTGAGCAATAATGTATCCTTATTAACAAGGGAGAGGGGCTACTCTTCTTCGTGTCTCAGGTTGTTTTATCAAAGGATAGTGAGAGCCCTTTATAGCACGGATTTCCCCACAGTAGTCGGGAGCCTTAGATATAGTGTATAAGCATCAGCATCAAAGGAAAAAGCTGCGATGACTATGGACAAAGGTGGTCGGCGAGGGCACTACCTACCACCCTCACCCGGGCTTTTACTATAGTATTTATCTCACTCTTATTGAAAACTCAAAAAGGGTCCCCATAAACAAGTCGGCTGGATCAAAGACAAGAATGAGGCAAGGACTATAGGGAATGCAAAAGGCAAATAGTTTGGACCTAGAAGAATTTTTCTGTTGTTCATATTTGAGGCAATGTAAATCAAGAAGTACAGAGAAAAGAAGTCAAAAGCAGATGGAATTTATAGGCCAAGAGTTCCTGGAAAGGGTCCCCAGATGAAGGACACATGGATAACCATCCGCAGGAGAGGTGACAACATTTGGAAGCCGAAGCGTCAAAAGCCATGATGTCAATGCTGCAAGTGATTTTTTGAGTATTAAAGGAAATGGTTTGACTACCCTTGTAATTAATGAAAGGGTAAAGAGAGAAAGCAATAAGCTATTGGATAAGAAGGAACTTATTCAATTGAAGTGGTAGAAATAAAGTCATGGGCCACGATCTTAGGACCATCAACCCGCAGTGAGATAGAGGCGGCGCTCTGATTGGAGAAGTATACCCTTGAACGATCATGAGGGATACCCTAGGAATCTGTCTTTCCATCTCTCAACCATTACAATATTACATATGAGAGATAGAGGGACTATCAATATGAGGTAAATATGGCTTTGGTAAGAATTAGCCAATTTGGGTCAGAGTAGCAATGGCCAGCCCATAATGGTACCATCTCGAGAACAAGCCCAAAACAAAGAAATAGCTTCTCGAGTAAAAGCAGGGTAGAATAGGAGGACCAATGATGGCGACTGCAAGCGAAGGACAGAAAAAGGATAGTGTGTCAAATTATTCAGGTGCGCGGGCAACCCTTGGTAGAGCCGTGTCAAACGCGGTGTACTGGGCTGGCATCCTCCAATGTCAACGACAAGTGGCTATCAACCATTGGTCACAATACTATAGGATCAATAAAATATCATTATTCCATTTTCCAGACGGAACCCTTTGTACCCTATAAATAGGCTCTCTCCTTCATTGTAAGGCATCCAATTTTAGCTGGCTCTTACTCTAAAGCAATACAATATCTCTAGCTTGGTTCTTGAGCTTTATCTATTTTTCCTTTAGAGTTTTTATTATTATTTATGATTATGCTTGTTGATGCCGTGTTTACGGTCACAACCTTCCCATAGCTGGAGGGATCGAACGTTCTGCTATCATGACAGATTTGTTCTTAATTGCTATCTTACTGCTTTATTGTGTATTTCTTTTATGTTATTTACCTTTTGTAAATTGAAGTCTATAACAATGAATCTAAGATCGTAACACGTTCTCTTGATCCATAAACAAATCTAACTATCCCAAATCGACGATAAACAATTAAGAAGAAGTAGTTTTAATATAAGGGTATAGCTGAAAACAATTACCATTTTTTGTCTTGAATTCCTAATGCAATACTTATTTTAAGATAATATTTTTTGCTAAAGCAACATTTATTTTGAACAGAGAGTATTTTCAAATAATTTTGTATCCTTGAAAGAAGCAAAAAATATTTAATGATGATACTAACTTTGGTATTTCTTTATAGAAATTTATGAATTATTAGATGTATTAGTACTACATAACTTGATACACACGAGAAACTAATTAGACTATAAGTGTGAACAAGTAAAGCATGCAAAGACTTGAAACAAGTAGCACATAATAAAAAAGAAAAGTGATTACCGTTGATTTGGAACAGTTAGATTTATTTGAGGGTCAAGAGCACATATTACGATCTTAGCTTCGTTGTTATAGACGTGAGTTTGCAAGAGGTAATAAACATAAAGTAAACAGGCAAAAAATCAGTAAGATAGCGATAAAGAACAAATATGTAATGACGACAAGATGCCCGATCCTGATAGCTATAGGCAGACAATGACCACGAACACAATACAAGCGAGCATAAACATAAACAACATTAAGAATACTAAGAGAAAATAACAAACTTAAAGACCAAGAAAGAAATATTTTATTGCTTTTAGAGTTTGTGCTAGTAAGAATCCGATCCCTTATAATGAAGGAGGTGGTGCCTATTTATAGGATACAAAGGGTGTAATATGGACAATGAGATCATCCCATTTTGCTGAGCCCATAGTATTGTGACTAATGGTTGACAACCACTTGTCCTTGAGCCATTGGAGGATGCTAGTCTAGTATGCCGCGTCTGACACAGCTCTACCGAGAGTTCTCTATGCACCTGAATAATATAATGCATCATCTTTTTTCTGTCCTTTGAGTGCAGCCATTATCATTGGTCATCTCAAGACACTTTCTTCTTCACCGACCGGGCACCTTGCTGTACCGCTCCCAAGATAGCATCATTGTGGGCTGGTTCCTCTTATACCCAACCCAAGTTGACCCAGTCAGCCTAATCCTTAACGGTCTTTTTTTACCCCATATAAATAGTCACTCCCGTATTTTGGGTGCAATAGTTGTTGTGGCCAAGGGACAGAAATAGCAAATGACCCAAATTGACATAGTCAATTCTTCTCTCAGTTCTATCTTTTTACGTGCATGTTGGTGATTAGCTAGTTTCTCACCCACCTGATCCTCCTCACGCATTTGATCCTCATAAAAGCTCTTTTCCCCAGGCTACCGCTTTATCTAGATTTGCCTATACACATATTCTTTTCACTTGTTCAATCCCCTTATCCTTTGCTTCTTCTTTCTTCTGATGAAAATGAGTTCTTCTTACTTCCTTCTGCCTCGATTCTTGTTATCTATGACAAGAAGGAAAAATCCACCTCTTGAATCTAGCTCACTTCTAGGCAACATGAAATAATCCATCTCCCAACGTGAGCCTTATGTTGATGATATCGTGCCTACCCACTTCAAATTCCCAAAAGACTTTACCGTCCAATCGAGGGATGAGTTCCTTCTGCTAGTATACAAGTTAGGCTCTTGTCATACCCTGAGCCTACACCCTGGATGCGACACAGTGCTTAGAGTCACAAGTGACTCCAAGCTAACCCATCGCTTGACATACTACTGAAATATAGACTGAAAGATAATGCAGAAGCTGAAATGTGCTGAGATCTTTAAAATATCATAACAAAATGAACTTTCATAAACTGAGATACAAAAGCATTAGAAAACTGATACAACTGACTAACTGTCTGTCTATGAAGCCTCTATTAACACTGACTATAGTTAGCCAGGACATGACCCCCAACTATCTCTAATCAATATATAAAATTGAAAACCAACTGCTATAACTACTACTGACTGGAGCTCCCGAATAAGGAGAACTCATCTCCTGCTGACTGGAAACTGTGATCTATTTGACCATGATCCTGGGAGATAGTACTGAAACTTATATTATGAAGGATGTAGCACAAAAGAGTATATGATCAGTACTTTGAATATTCTGATCATATAGATAATGCACTAACTCAAAATCATGAGAAATATGTATATAATGAAAGCATGGATAAAATATGGACTATGTATAAACATATGAGAATACACAAGTCAAACTGTAGAATATAAGCTCTTTTTATGAAGAGGGTGTAAATCATGTCTCTGAACTGTAACTGTGAGATCATGACATTTTAAGATAAGTAAAACTGTTACTTGGGGATCCATAGACTGAAAAGATGGATTATGTCTTTAAATCATGAAATAATGCAACATAGCTGAAAATCACGAGTCATGCAAAAATTCATGTTTAAAGTAAATCCATAGGGAGTTTCTTCTACTGAGCATGCTGAAAATACTGATATATTGTACTGAATGAAAGTTGAAAGATATAACTTGATGCAATGACCAAGTATATAAGCATGCAACTGTATAATATTGAACTGTACTGAATAACTGAATACAAGGTCATACAATAATGAATCTGAACTTTGGGACTGTGGGAGATACTTTTACCGACATATAACCATGCGAGCTAAACATGGAGTTCGACATATAATCTCCATCGAAAAGGACCCAATATACCTTGCCAGGGTATAAAGGTTGAACTGATCTGATATGGTATAAATAAACCTACAGTGGCACCGTAGTTCTGGGACTTAGGGACGTCTACTAAAGGTCCTAGCCTAAACTGATAGCTGAGCCTCTATCCCTTCGTCCACTTAGTGCTAAGTACTACTCCCAACTGAATATGCATATATAAACAAATAAACTCAGATACTAGATAGCTCAGAATATTGACTGCCTGAGAATGCAAAATAATACTGAGACTGAAAGCATTCTATTTTTCTGAAAAGCTGTAGGCAGATAACTGTATAATTTCATGCTTTAAAACTGAATACTAGTAGACTAGACTAAATTTTGAAGAAAAACTACTTCATGTGAAAATACTACTATTTCATGCTAAGTTCTTGAAAAGTAAGTTAATTCATGCAGAAGATACTGTAAATCTAGGCTACGCCTATTTTATCTGAACTCTAAAAGTATTTTAAGAAAACATCCGTAAAACTTCATGCAATATCTCTTAAAATATGTACAGGAACATATACAATCATAAGGAGTTCAATTCTGTCAAACATGCATAGTTGGGTATGAACCCTAGAATTATAGATTTGTAGAAATCATAACTGAAAGCTGAACTTTGGGCATGAGAGTGAAAGGAGGTCCTCATTGAATACCTACATATCTGATTACTGAAGAATTTCTAGGGCTGGAACTGGGGGATGAAAACTTGGAGAAGAAATCTGAAGTAAAACCCTTGAGAGACTTTCTTGCTTGAGCTTCTATGCTCTTTCTTGCTTGAAACCTAGGTGTCTTGCCTTAGAGTCTTGAGAGCTTTTCTAGAGATTGATTGATGTTCTTTTGAGGAATAACCCCCTTTATGTGTTTAAAAGACATGGGGAAATACCTGAGATAAGGAAAGTACCAAACTACCCTCAACTTAAATGCTGAAAAAATGCACAAAACTCATCGGACGAAGCTTCTCATGGGCCGTCCTGGCTCCCACGGGTCATCGGACCCAATCGTAAGCCTCATGGGGGTAAAATAAGCTTTCTAGATGGTTCCCACTCCTTTCTACCATGGGCTGTCATGGTCATCACGGGCATCGAGTATGGCTGTCGAAATTCCCACGCCCGTCGGCCCTTTTCACGCCCGTCGGATATTTGATAGCTGACAATGCTTCAATAAAATACCTATAACATTTTACTCCGGACTTAGATTAATAAGTGATTAGTGGCGTTGGAAAGAAGATTCAAATACCTTTAATTTGGTGGTACTAGGCCACCTAACTCTTCATATTCTACGAGAAGTAATCATTTGAAGTTGAACCTAGTAAGAACTTCCATGAAAACTAAATCGGTAGAAAGACTTTCAATTTAACTTTGAGCTAGAGGTTCTTTATGACTTTAATTCACAATACACCTCAAAAACTTAAGAATTGATCTTAATACTCAGATACATAGTGAATTCATCGGTTCAAATCTAACCATATATGAAGAACGACTTGAAGCATAGCTTAGAATTTCTGGGATGTTACAATATCTCCTCCTGGGATCATTCATCCTCGAATGAAGACTAACTGGGCTGAAGTGGTGGGGAAAGGGATACATTACCACCGACTGAGTTCTAAAAGCTGGAGTACTGACATGGTATTTGATTTTTGACTTAAACATGAACTGAGCTGGGTTTGTGAGGCATGTATGCATACTGAGAGCATAAAAACACCAATAGGACATGAAACTGAATATCTAACATAATAACTGGTCTGGATTCAGAGTAGAGACTTAGCTAAAACTCACAAAGAATGAATGCACTCTTAGAAATCACAGAAACTAAAAGGAACATAAAACTAAGAGGAGTATCTGTACAAGAAAACTATTCTCTTATAGACTGAACTTACTAGCATGGACTGAACTGAGCGTAGGACCTTCTGGCCTTAGGAATGATTATAGGCAGGTCTGAACTGATTTGATATGAGGAGTCTACTATCTTGTTATCTGAAGCTACTGGAAGGTATGAGCACCCTGGGCAGGGAGTAAGAACAAGACTATTCCCGCCTTAAACAATATGGTTGACAACTTTTAAGCTTAGGAACACCCTTTTTAACTACACCAACTTCTCTGAATACCACACTTACCATTTGCAACTGAATTTCCCATCATCGCACATATAGATGCTAAGGTCTGAATCTAACTACCTGCTTTTACCATGTTCAATCCTATCTCGGCTAAATCTCTTGCATCTGGAGTTATCTCCCAAGAATGATATTTCTTCTTATCCCATAAATCAACTAACCTTGAACTCTAATCAATGGGTGGCTAGTCGCACAAAGCAAAGGCCCACATCTATTTCATCACGACATTAAAGCCTATTACTATGATCATCTTATGGTATCTTTGTAGCTGACACTACCTGAGACTCATCTCCTCTTACCTAGCATATCTAGAAACTGTAACTGCAAGAACTTCTACATAGGGATACCAAAAAGTGGAAAATCTAATTCTTTCCATCTAGGCTATTACTTAGCTTTCTCCACTAACAACTATGACAACATAAGCCAAGATCACTGAAGGAATAGAGTGGGAGCATGAGCATCACAGATGAAGGAATATTGATCGGTCTTGACTTACACTTAACGTGATCTAGCCACTCAAGGTGAGGTCTGAGAATTCAAGTACAAAGTCCTGAGTGTCTCACATCCTGGATGTAGGAATCATGGTTAGAGTAAGGAATCATAAGCCCAAACTATTCAAGAAATCTGGTCTGAGCATATACATGATATAGCATGATTTCATTAGCCATATAGGAATATCCTGATGACTGAACTGAGTACATAGAACTGAGAATACTGTGAGACATGAGTTTACATATATAATGAGTCTCATGGCATAAGGCTGGGATTCATAGAATTGTATAGTAAGACTAAAATTGATGTCTGAGCAATTTCTGTTTGTTTTAGGAGCTGAGCATGGACATGAATATGTAAGGATTGCATAAAATTAGTCATGAATATGGCACAAATACGTCTGTGTATAGTGTCATCTTGACTGAAGTGTTAGGAAATCCGCTAAAATAAGAATGGATTGATATCCCATCATTGATCTTTCTCAAATTCTATACTAGTTGAGTCATAAGACTCGACTTGGTTCCTCATTCCATCATCTGCCCCTTAGTTCAAAAGTCACCCCTCTAAGTTTGGGATATAGGGATTAAAAGAGTACAAAAAATACCGGAATTCCCCTGACTTAAAAGAAAATTTGTAGGAAATTTCCCGCTGGATGGGCTACTCGACGACCGTTGGACCTGTGATCGCCCATCAAAGCTAGCCATCAGAAAGGGACAACGGTCTCTCTCTCTCTAGGGAGTTCCCACAGTGGGTCCCATGACCCATTGGACTTTCGACGCTCATGGTGATTGCCCGTCGGGGCTGATCCCCTCTATGTATGTGGATCTCTCTCCCAAACTAGTCTATAATCAACTAACTCCATTAAGGTCTGACATCACTGTACTCATGGACACTAAACACTCCTTGATAGGCTAAATTTGAAGATGCTAAAACCCTTGCTAGGTCTTCTTCTGAGTCATCTCTTAGCTTTCTCTTTACGCTTAAAGCTATCACTAGAGGAGTCATACTCTTACTGGAGTATATAACCACTTCCTCTACCACTTAGCAATCTGACCTTTTGCTTATTCACCTACTAACATCACATCTCAAAGTTCATATCCATCCAGAACAACTGAATTAAAACCATACTAAGGGTCTCAACATCGTATATCTATAATATCCTGAATATCTTGCAACAACATACTACTCTGGGTACACATCTACCTCTCTTCTTTATATCATGACTTAGTCAAAATTTTCTTATTCATCTAGGGGTCACGTATACATCATACCTACACCACCATACTTGTTGAGAGTTAATCAACTTAATTCTCTGCACATATTAGGTCAAGCCTACTAGGACAATTCCATAAGACTAGCATCACCACCCCCATCTTATAGTTACTATACTTATAAATTCATACAACTAACTCTGGGGTCAGTTACTTATCGCCCATAATATCTCCATTCACACTAACTCTTGAGTGACTGTACTACCCAAACGCTTAGGGAACCATACTTTTTGGCTAAGGCGCTATTCATAGTAAAGTTTCTGGAAAAGGGTCTGAGAGCACATTCTATTATAGGCTCAATCTGCACGAATGGAAAATGATACATGCTTTTGGATTGGTAGACTTTACGCACTAGTAGGATCCTCTTAAGTCCTTGTGCAGTCTCTCAACTTTTTGATAGCTCTATCTAAGAGCACCTCTCTAATAAGGATCTAAACTTTACTGTTTCCACCACCTCGTAGATGGGGCATGATTGGAGGAATTGGATTAACGCACAAATCTGCATATATTTTTGAAGGAACAGTTCTACTGCATGATTTAGAGCATGAAAGAAGGGAAATATTTTCTAAATGCCCTATAGCCTCCGGATTATAAGTGTGGTGCACAACACACTCATAAGCAATACACTACTAGACAGCTTCACAGACACCCTAGGGCACTTGAACTATGTGCTCTGATACCAAGTTTGTCATGCCTTGAGCCTACACCCTAGATGCGACATAGTGCTTACAGTCACAAGTGACCCTAAACTAACCCATGGCCTGACATACTACAAAAATATAGATTGAAAGATAATGCAGAAGCTGAAATGTGTTGAGCTCTTTAAAATATTATAACAAAATAAAATTTCATAAACTGAGATACAAAAACATTTGAAAACTGATACAACTGACTGTCTGTCTGTCTACAGCTAGCTGAGACATGAACCCCAACTATCTCTAATCAATATATAAAACTGAAAACCAACTGCTATGACTACTACTGATTGGAGTTCCCAAATAAGGAGAATTCATCCCCTGCTGACTGGAAGTTGCGATCTGTCTGACCATGATCTTGGGAGCTAGCACTGAAACCTACATCATGAAGGATGAAGCACAAAAGAGTATGTGATCCGTACTTTGAATGAACTGAGCATGTGAGATAATGCACTAACTCAAAATCATGAGAAACATGTATATACTGAAAGCATGGCTAAGAACTGGACTAAGTATAAACATCTGAGAATGCAAAAGTCAAGCTGTAGGACATAAGCTCTTTTTCTGAAGAGGGTGTAAATCATGTCTCTGAACTATAACTGTGAGATCATGGCATTTTAAGATAAGTAAAATTGTTACTTGGGGATCCATAGACTGAAAAGTTGGTTTTTGTCTGTAAATCATAAAATAATGCAACTGAGCTGAAAATCACGAGTCATGCCAAAATCCACGTTTAAAGTAAATCCTTAGGGAGTTTCTTCTACTGAGCATTCTAAAAATCCTGATATACTGTACTGAATGAAAATTGAAAGATATAAGTTGATACAATGACCAAGTATATAAACATGCAACTGTATAATATTGAACTGAACTGGATAACTGAATACAAGGTCATGCAATAATGAATCTGAACTGTGGGACTGTGGGAGATACTTTTAACCAACATATAACCATGTGAGCTAAACATGGAGTTCAATGTATAATCCCCATTGAAAAGGGCCCAATATACCTTGCCAGGGTATAAAGGCTGAGCTGAGATGATATGGTATAAATAAACCTATGGTGATGCCGTAGTTCTGGAACTTAGACACTTCTACTAAAGGTCCCAGCCTAAACTGACACCTGAGCCTCCATCCCTTCATCCGCTCGGTGCTAAGTACTACTCCTAACTGAATATGCATATATAAACAAATAAACTGAGATATTGGATAACTCAGAATACTGACTGCCTGAGAATGCAAAATAATACTGAAACTGAAAGCATTCTATTTTTCTGAAAAGTTGTAGTCAGATAACTGGATAATTTCATGTTTTAAAACTGAATACTAGTAGACTAGGCTAAATTCTGAAGAAAAGCTACTTCATGTGAAAATACAACTATTTCATGCTAAGTTTTTGAAAAGTAAGTTAATTCATGTAGAAGATACTGTAAATCCAGGCTACACCTGTTTTATCTGAACTCTAAAGGATTTTAAGAAAACATCTGTAAAACTTCATGCAATATCTCTTAAAACATGTACATGAACATATACAATTATAAGGAGTTCAATTCTTTCAAACATGCATAGTTGGGTATGAACCCTAGAATTATAGATTTGTAGAAATCATAACTGAAAGATGAACTTTGGGCATGAGGGTGAAAGGAGGTCCTCATTGAATACACACATACCTGATTATTGAAGAATTTCTAGGGCTGGAACTGGGGGGATGAAAACTTGGAGAAGAAATTTGAAGTAAAACCCTTGAGAGACTTTCTTGCTTGAGCTTCTATGCTCTTGCTTGCTTGAAACCCTAGGTGTCTTGCCTTAGAGTCTTGAGAGATTTTCTAGAGATTGATCGATGTTCTTCTGAGGAATAACCCCCTTTGGGTGTTTAAAAGACATGGGTAAATACCTAAGGTAAGGAAAGGACCAAACTACCCCCAACTTAAATGCTGAAAAAATGCACAAAATTCATCGAACGACGCTTCCCATGGGCCATCATGGCTCCCACAGGCCGTCGGACCCAACTGTTGGCCTCACGGGGGTCAAATAAGCTTGCTGGATGGTTCCCACCCCCTGCTACCATGGGTCATCGTGGTCACCACGGGCGTCGGGGATGGCAGTCGGAATTCCCACGCCTGTCGGCCCTTCCCACGCCCGTCGGATTTTTGACAGCTGACAGTGCTTCACTAAAATGCCCATAACTTCTTACTCCGAACTCAGATTAACAAGCGGTCAGTGGCGTTGGAAAGAAGATTCAAATATCTTTAAGTTTTTGGGCATTAGGCTACCTAAATCTTCATGTTCTAGGAAAAGTAATCATTTGAAGTTGACCCTAGTTAGAACTTACATGAAAACTAAATCGGTAGAAAGGTTTTCAACTTAACTTTGAGCTAGAGGCTCTTTATGACTTTAATTCACATCTAATACACCTCAAAAACTTAAGAATTGATTTTAATACTTATATACATAGTGAATTCATCAGTTCGGATCTAACCATATATGAAGAACGATTCAGATCTTAGCTTAGAATTTCTGCCGTATTACAGCTCCCTTGTAAAAGATGAACTTATTCCCAGTGTTATCAAGGGATTGTGGCTGGGATAAACTGGGGGTTTGAGTTAGTGCCCCAATATTCACAAACAACATTGTGTCCAGCCAATCGAGCGTATCCTTTGTCTGCATGTACCCATTTAGTACTGGCCTGGGAGACCCAATCGATGAGGTGATTACCTCCTTCTGCAATATATTCCAGCTGTCCCTTGGTAAATTGAACCCTGGGGTGTGGTGAACCATTGCCTAATTCCATGCTCTCGCCCATATGTTAGGTGTTAATTTTTCCTTAACACATCTTTTATTGCTCTACTTCCCTCGCTTCTTGCAGGAGGGGGGGGGGTCTAATCAAGATAATCCACCAGGTGAAGAAAGCGATAGTGTGTAACTTTGATGATGGTTGGGCCATTTTTTTTGTCTCTGTGCCCCTGAATGAGCTTCCTAGGCCCTCCTCAAAGTTTTTGTGAAATACTCACCGTAAGTGTCAAAAGATTTTGCCCTTTCCTGCTCCCTTTTTAGCCTTCCTTCTTTAACTCATGCTTTTGTTTGCTTTGCACAGCCCCTCGGTGGTACCCGTACTTGAGCGATGGTCTCTTGGAGCAGGTAGATACCCTCCACCTTTGGGTGGCTAACATCCTTGGAGCAGGTCGATACCCTCAATCTCTGGGTGGCTCACATCCTTGAAACCACTACCATAGCTGACCGTACTTGGCTTACTCTTTCATCTTGGTATAGCTGGAAAGTGAAGAATACAGGTCTTGGTTAGTTCCAAGCAATCTTGATTTTTTGCCTCACAAATGCTCTTTGGGAATTATCTGATAACTTCGTGTTACAGGGATAAAGTCGAGTTCCATGCTGCGGACCACCTTAGGTGGTAGCTCTCAACTTCCTAGGTCGCCTCCCCGATGGTCGCTCTGTCAGTTATGTACATTTTGATTCTTTATCGGATGACTTTAGCGCTCCTGCAGTTTCCACTGCTGGCGGGGTTCATGAGATCGTGGTCTCTTATAAGAATTAGGAGAACCTGCATGGAAGAGCCTTTTCACCTTAAGGAAAGACCGCTAGTCCCACGAGGACCAACTCAAATAGTTCACCTGATCAGACGGAACATGATGGGTCAGGAGGAGGTTCTCCCTGTGCGTGCCGTTCTCCCCCAGGCTGTTTCTTCCCCACTTTATACTACCACTGGTACCTCCAGTCGATCAGACTCCTATCTCTTTTTTTCCAGAAGGGGCTCAGGCTTCTGGGGAGGACGAGGCCAATCGCGAGGCACTTTTTGTCATCCCAAAAGAACTAACCTTTCTTTCAAGACCGATTGGAATGGGCGATTACTTGAGCGTCATCGTATCTCTTAAAGACCGCCATAACACTAAAATCAATCAATGTGGCCTAATTATCCCCGGATTATATCCAAATCCTAATCCCCAGGCCAAACCCATGATCATTCCACCCAACCTAGGTCCTTTCCACCCATAATTCGCCTAAAACTACCAATTTCATGATCACATTAGCAAATTACGGTATAAAAATCATGGAATAAATAGCTCATACACAAAACCCAAGGTTTTTTACATCTTCAATCTTTGTTACACCAGATTTTTTCCCTTAGGTTAAGCCAAACTCTCCATACTGCCCGTAACTAGTGATTCTAAAGTGTAGGAATCGAAGTACTAAGTTAGGGAAATGAACTGCTTACCCTTACGAAGATTTTCGGTAGAAAATCGATGGGATTTGCCCTTATTTGCCTCTGCATTTCCCAAAACATTCTTGAGAATTTTTGAACTTTTTGGAGAAGTTTTTGCATTTACTGCGATTTATTCTGCTATAATGGTCCCATTCCGCTATAGCAGCACCGCCGTAGCGGAGGCCACCCTCTATAGTGGGGTTGATCGCCTTGACTTCTGTTATAGCAGGAATTTCTCTGCTATAACAATCGTTATCATAGAAGCATGTCACTCTCTATAGCAGTTGACATGGGACAAAACCTTGGGAATCCTCCCAGTTTTTTCCATTTTACAATACACTTTCAAACCTTGACGTTCTAGACCGACCCTTTCACATCAAGTTCGATATCGGGAGTTCTACTCACCCGAATTCATTTTCAAAAAGTCCCACGGACTCCTTAATAACTTAACTATTAGAAAATATAGCTCAACCTTAGACATTTCACCCAATTCTTTCTCGGATTGCCCTAGACCTTACCTCGCTCAAAATTCATCCGAGACTGACCTAGCCCAAAATTTCCAACTTCTTAACTCAGAAGTTTTCTAACCCATTTTTTCGCATGAATAGTTCACCCATAACAAAGGAACAAATCATTACAGCTTTCTTCGCACCTAATAATCTCTATCTACATGTCTTAGTTTGAGTTAATAGAGGTTAATTATTAAAATGATTTGGCCAAGGTGCGTAACTACATCCTTGAAATTTTATTATTTATTTATTTATTTATTTAAGCATCTCAAGAAAGATGTATAATCGCAGTCTTAATCGAACCAAGATTCTTATTATTTTTTATCGTTCCTAAAGCTCATCTAGCAATAGAGATATTTATTCATCTCTTGTAAATTCTAGACAACTTATTCTTATCTGTTTATCATTTTTGCAGTGAGTTTTGGATTAATCTGCAACTCATTTCTCTCCCTCATAATGGTTTTTTCCACTCCTTTTTTCTCAGTTGCGATGGGTCTTGAATAAATCTGTAACTCATCTCGCTCAACCTTATACTAGTTAATAATGAATTAATTAATTTGAATTTTTTTTAATTCTAGGACCGAGAATGCTCTTTTATTTCTCAAAATTAAACTCCTATATCTACACAAAATTGAAAACAAACTATCAATACAATTACGATTCTTCACGTATCATCTCAATGAAGCAAAATAACTACATTTATCGAAGAAAACAAATTTCACAATGGAAGAACCTGTTGGGCTTATGTAATGACCCACTCCGTTGTTACTAAAATTACCGTGTTCAAATGACACGGGGTACGAGATCTTTATTAACATCTTTGTTTTGAGTTTGTAAAAAACTTAGAGAGATAAATACAGAGTAGAATATTTTAGGGCGGACTAACATCATCCTGCTATAGCAGGAATTAATTTGCTATAGAAGCACCGTGGTAGCGACATTTCAGCCTCCATAGTGGGGTGTCGAGAATAGTCCACTCGAGTTTTAATTACCTTTTTTCCTTCTCAACTAAAAATTAGAATGAGGCTACATTCTAAAAACCTCTTAGGATTGCCTCAAGTCTCTGGAGCAATGGAGAAAAGGGAATACGCTTAGACAGGGTAAAATCTGACTTTTCTCATGGATTTCACAATGGAAATCACTAAAACAGAGCATGGATTGCACGTTCATACCTTCGTAGAAGCTGCTTGGCACCCAGATAGGCTAGGTTTAATTGAGTAGTAAGACCTTTGTTAGAAAACGTATGCATAATGTAGATGGATGGGAGAATTCATGTGTAGGCCTGCGGGCATAGGTATTTGAATGGATAAAAATCAATATTTTGGGGATATGTGAATGAGAGGGGTATGGTTGAAAGTGTCTTATGATGTTTTTGATGCTACCCTGTTATTCTTGTGTTTAGTGAATCGGATAGGGAAAAAAATCTATGGGTTATAGGGGTGTACTGTGATTTAGCGGGTGATCACTGGTATAAATGACATGAGTGCCTTGTTCCTTATTTAATGGGATGATTTCATAGTTTGGAGATCTGAGGGATGAGTGTGTATCCTAAATTGGGTAATCCAAAGGTTGTCCTAAAAATACGTGATTCTAGTTTCTATGTATTATTTGGTTCCGGGTATTATTGTGGGTAGGATGGGGTAGGTGATGGTCGAACTATCGTTGAAACTCACTTTAGTTAATGTGTGCATGTTAACTACCTCTTTGTTTACTTTGTTGCAATGCATGTTGTAAATATTAATTAGTTGGATAATATGACAAGTGTTAATCACCTGATATGAGATTGTGTAAAAAGATTATTTTTAAGTGCAATGTGGTTGTGTTATCTCATATTGTGGTTGTAAGTCTTGTGACATTAGTTGATATTGTGAGATGAACTGGTAAAGGTCATTATCACAAAATTGATAAAACACAGGAGGTATAAGGGTTGGAACGCTGGAATAAGGGTGATATGACATAAGAGTGACGTACACTAGTTGTTTGGGTTATTTGGTACATGGACTGAGCGCGTCCCCGGTAGATCATGTCTAGTGGATATTTATAAGACCCATAACATGTGTGTACATAGTATTGGTGAGTTTGACAGTTTCATGAGTGGACCGGGTTATATTATTGATGTTATTTTGATCCATGAGTGGTCTGGGCTACTAACTTACTTGAATTGTGTATTCATTTGTTAAGGTAAAGTAAAAAGATAATTGTGGCAAGGTTGAGTTAACTGTTGTTAGTCATGATTTGACTTGGTGAATTATTTGTAACTGTCTTATGCTTGTCTGATTTGCTTGGTTTTTGTTTGAAGGGACTAGGTAGAGGTATAATAAGTGTGTGAAATAACTTGCATGTTCTTGACTTAGGTAGTGCTTGAAGATAGTAGTGTTATGAGTAAAACTAAGGCTAGGATTGGGTTGCTAATCTCCTTGATGCTCTAAATTAAGTACGTGGCAATAGACCCAAAGTGAGTAGGAAGGAGAGTGATAATTTTTTATTGTAATGTTTATAAGTGCATGTTTAATTTTGGTTATTTATGTTGTGGTTACGTGATTCTAATCTGGATTGACCGATGATGCAAACCCGTACGTGTGGTTGTACTGATACTACTCTTGCTATATCTTTTTGGGTATAGTCTATTTGCAGGACCAGTTCAGGTTTCATTGCTTGATGCGAATAGGGATCCTCAACAACTTCCATCTTCTTATTCCTATGGTGGAAGCTGAGTCTTGATCTGGTAGTAGCTCTTGTACCTGTCTAAACTAGATCTTCGGGATAGAGAATTTCTTTTGTTGTATTTGAATGGTTCTATTATGTTTTGTCAAAGATTTTGAAGAATTTAGTGACTTTCTTTTACGTCTTCTGCATATTCTTAATTGGGTGGTAATAGTTCTCCTATCTAAGTGGGTTAGAATAGGTGCCCTCACGATCCGGTTAGTTGGGTCGTAAAAGCTTAGAAGAGAGAACTAGTTAGTATTTTAAGACAGATGAAGATTATTTTGAAGAATACATGTGATCCAAAATATTAATTCGTGACATGCTAATGCATTTTTCCAGAATCATGAAAACTCACTCTCAGTGATCACTAAAACAAATGAGTTGAACCTGGACTTATCCATTACTTTTAACTGAGACAGTGATCAATTTACATTGGAGCTGGTTACAAAATGACAATTCTAAATGGTGAGGACATTAGAATAGTATGGGACTTTAATTGAAAAACACAATTAGTAGGAAAAAATTAACAATTTCAGTACTTAGAGAAAAAAACATCAAGGGTCTTCTTTAACTTGTTCAAGTGAGACATTCATTCAAACTAAAAGTGCAAGATAAAATAGTTTTAGACAAAAACGTGCTGAAAAAATAATCTACACTAACTGTAATAAATATATATGATACACTAAGACTAAAGAACTTTTTTAGTACTAAAATCCCTTTTTATTTTTACCATTATATACTCTTGATGATAAACAAACGTTTCTCTTTTTACATAGACCAAAACAGATTTAAGTAGTCAAAAATAACAGAGGATAAACAAATAAAAGAAATGAAAGAATATAAACAAGAATGGACCCCTTCAGATAGCAAATACTTTGGTTTTAAGACTCGAGGCTTAGAAGAGAAACGAAATAAAATGCAAAACTTTAAAACGTTTATTGTTGTAATGACCCTCCTGGTCATTTTCCTGTTTTTCATACTTTTTCTATATTTTGAGCTTTTCCTTAGTGGCTACAAGTCATTTATGACTTGCCGGAACTGACGGTTTGGTGCATGGGCCATTCATTAGGTCGTTATGACCATTTCTCTATTTTAGAACTTGAACTTAGAAAATCTTTGACTTTGGTCAACTTTATTGGTAAACATGCTCAGAATTAAATTCTGACAATTCTGTTGGCTCCGAAACGGGGATTTTGGTCTAGTAGGACCATTGGTCTGGGTCTGAGTGCTTTAGGTTTGGTTTTGTGTTGCTTTCTGTGTTATCAAGCCAGTTTGGATGGTGGGGTTGACTTTGGTCAACATTCGGAGAAGACGGCCCCGGATGGAAATTCCGTCAGTGCTGTTAGCTCCAGAATGTCGACTTTGGGCTAGAGGGGCCTTGGGTTTGGGTCTCGGGGCATCCAGACTTGTTTTAGGGTTTTGAGTTCCGAGTCAGTTTTGGGCACGGGGACCACTTTTCGTTAAAACGACCTTCGTTGGGAGTTTTGTCGATTCCATTGAGTCTGAAATGCTATTTCTGGTAGGGTAGCATGGTTGGTTTGTGTTCACGGGGTTTTGAATGAATCTCAAGGGTCTATCAGATAAACTTTTGGCCTTGGTGAATTACTGGTTGCTGCAATAAAGTTGCAGACCATTTTGGTCTTAGCGATCGCGAGGTGTCCATCGCGTTCGCGATGGTCTAGTTTCTTGACCATCGCAATCGCGAAGGTTGCTCCTCGCATTCACGATGAAGGAGGCAAGGGCCTACTCTACGCGATCGCATGGCAGGCCTATCGCGACCGCGATGGTCTGGCTCGCTCTTCTTCGCGAATGCGGGGGTCCTATCGCGATCGCGATGAAGGACCCCAAATAGCTATTTAAGCTTTCCCACTTCGTTTTCTCCTCCAACATTTTGAAATTTCTCCTTTGTTAAACATTCAAGCTCCGATTCCAGCTCCTTATCTGAGCATACTTCATCTGGTAAGTCCCCCTCTGTCCCTGTCCTCTTTTCCGCTGTTATTCCCGTTAAATCCCATTAATATTCCATTGTTAAATCCTTTGAATTAGTAGCACTTCGGGGCTGTTTTGAGCACTGAAATAAACTCTGTTCGTGCTCAAATTTTGAGCATAGATTCCTTAACCCAATGCGGATATAATTGTGATTTTTATTCACTGTTTCATTGCGCGGGCCTCGAGGGTCATTTTCCCGACCTGATTTCCGGCCCGATTTTCTGTATATCAATATGGGTGTGGTTTTTCTCATCTTGACACCTAGTTTATGTTCTTGATAGTATGGCAGCTTTCTAAGGCTGTTCGGAAGGGAAAGGCACACGAGTGACAGTTCGTGTTTGCAGTTCGGCTCCGAGGTAGTTACGATTTACCTTCTAGACTGATTTTAGTTAGATTTTATATATCATATGTTACCGGAATGTTAAGTTGGACTTTAGGTGGTTTTAGGCTTAAATCTTGTGATTTATATTATTACGGCCTTTTTGGATCATAGATCTAAATTTACTCATGCTACCCTTAGTCTAGAAGCCCGT
This sequence comes from Jaltomata sinuosa, assembly GCA_003996215.1. Classification (NCBI taxonomy): domain Eukaryota; kingdom Viridiplantae; phylum Streptophyta; class Magnoliopsida; order Solanales; family Solanaceae; genus Jaltomata; species Jaltomata sinuosa. The sequence goes on along the minus strand of QJPP01001916.1, from coordinate 328,982 downwards.
AGTATTGTTATGCCTAGCGTAGAATCCTTAGTATGCTTTTAGGAGATTTTAGAGGTAGAGTAGATGCTCGTAGTGGTCTCCGTAATTATTTCCTGCTATTTTCACTTTAATTTGTTGGTTGTGTGTAACTGTGGGCCCGAGGCCATAGCTTGGATTTGCACGGAGTTTTCAGGTCAGTTCTCTTATTTTGGAGGGTATTTTTCCTACTTTCTCTGATTATGGATACTTCATGCTCATATTGCATTGCATATTATCGACACAAAAAAGGAAGGTTTTCGAGGCTTTTGGATTTAAAATTGGAGATTTACTAGGGATACTGTGGTTCTTGGATGTTTGAAGAGTTATACTGGGTTTACTACTGATTTTGAAAAGGAAAGGAAACGTACTACTTTTATGCCGGTCCAAGGGATATACCCAAACTTTTCGCCGCTATTTTCAAATATGCATACTCATAGTCCGATGCGATATTCCGAACACCCGATGCGTTATTCTGGGCCTTATTTTCATTCACATATATATATACTTATGATCCGATGTAGTATTCCAGATCCCCGATGCGTTATTAAGGGTTTTTACTTTCTATATGCGCATATACATATTTATGCATAGTCCGATGCGGTATTTGGGGTGCCCGATGCGGTATTCTGAGTTTAAACTATTATACATTCATACATCACCTCATATCTCATAGTATTGCATCGACTTGGGTGTACTTGGACTGACAGTTGCTTGTACTGATTTTATTATTATTGCCCTCCTGTTGGTTAGGATATTTCTGTTTTCAGTTTTATAACTAGATTTAGGTGGATCCCTGTATTTTGTGTACTTTCCTATAACTTATTTTATATATTATCTTTTTGTGCTCTGTCGGCCTATGATGCCTATTAGGTACTTGTTGTCTTGGTACTCATACTACACTTTGCATCTTTTTTTGACGCAACACCTAGTACGAGCCACCTTCATTGACCCTTCTGTCGTTCGAGGCCTGTTGCAGTTTGGATCACGGTGAGCTCCCGACGCTTTTAGAGACTTTACATGCTTTCCATCTTGTATATTCTATCTATATTTTTGTATTTTGGATAGACAGAGTCTGTCGTATAATGACTCCTTGCTTAGTCGCTCTTGTACTAGTGACACCAGGTCTGAGTTGGTTCTTGTATTGTTTTGTCTTTTCGGTCACTTTAGGGCCATCTTTTGTATATTTTATACGTTGGTATGTATATATGCTATTGGCCCTATCTTTTCATTTACATCTTCCGCTTTCCTTAGTTTAATTATTATTATTGTCTTTCGAATTGTTGGGTTTTGGCTTGTCTACTGGGGGGTTATGTAGACACCATCATGGCCCAGTTTTGGGTTGTGAAAAAGTTGTATCAAAGCTCTAGGTTCACTGGTCTCTCTAGTACAAGAGCAAATTGTCTAGTAGAGTCTCGTGGATCGGTATAATAACGTCTGTATCCAATCTGCGAGAGGTAAAATGACATTCCTAGGAAGTATGTCATATTATTTGATTCCTTGTCATGCGTTCTTGACTTGATCACCTTCTGAGTATCTTTGTTTCACTCTTTCTCAGATGGTTCAAATGAGATCTGCAGCGGGTGAGGATGAGGCCCCTACGCCTGCAGTTAGAGCCTCAGCTAGGGGATGTGGTGGAGGTCGACCCAGAGGTCGAGGTAGGGCATGGGCTGCAGTGCCACCTCAGGCCCGGGCTAGACTACCATCACCAGAGCCTGAGGTTAGAGTGGATGAGGTATAGTATAAGCTGGAGCATGTGGGGACAACCCAGCATCCGACAGGTTTTGTAGCTACTCTAGTGTTGCTGGACACCTTGGTTCAATTTTTGGGGTTCCTCGAGAGTATGACTCCACCCACAGCTTTGCCATCCACTCCGATTGTTTCTCAGGTTAGAGATGAGGGTCAGTCTTCAGCTCAGGCTGCAACACAAGGTTCAGGAGCGCAGTGATGTGCCGCTAATTTACGGCACTTTTGACTCCTTTTTACTAAGAACAATCGTACGTTTTCAAGCAACCGTTGTTGTTTTTGATGTTTTTATGTTGTATTTGTAGGAAATAGAAACAAACACGGAAACGGACGGAAATATGCGAAAAAGAATATTCTGGATAAGAGTGATGGTTCAGGTGACGGTCCGTCAAGGGTGTGACGGTCCGTCACCCAAACCGTCACACCAAGGCAGCAGCCAAGGCAGCATCACTGCCTAAGGGTGACGGTCCAGGCGATGGTCCGTCAACCCTGTGACGGTCCGTCACCCTGGCCGTCACACTAAGGCAGTCCGCGACGCGGAATCCGAGCGTTTTTTGGATTGGTTTCCTAGACTCCTATAAATACCCTATGTTAGGTTTATTTCATTATTATGCTTTGAACCAAGTTTTTCCAATAATTTTAGGAGAGTTTTTGAGCGAGTTTTGAGAGGGGAAACGCGCTACACACGGTTTCCTTCTCCTCAATCTTGTTCTTGATTCGTTCTTGGGATCTTTGGTTTCTTGTTCTTGGAATAATTAAAGATTGTTCTCAATACATTGTAAGGATTTCTTTTTTTTATTATGCATATGACTTTCTTTTATTCTTCTACTAGCATGAGTAACTAAACCTCCCACAACTAGGGTTGTGGGAGCCATGGCTAAGGTATCGAGATAGATTCCGGGTAGCGACGGGTTCAATATGTATGTTGTCACGTTGTTAATCATTCGTTATTTAACGTTTTCTAGTGGTTGCAAATATTAGAACATGCCTAGGTTTAATTTGCTGATTAAAACCGGGAAACTTGATTAACAACAAGGATTCGAGACTACTAACTCTCGTCTAATGATTAATGCTGTAACTAGATTAATCTACTTGATGTTTAGGATTGAAATCTAAAAAGCACATCTTTTCGAGGTCGAGAGAATAGAAAAGGAAATTTGTTTATTTGGTCGAGAGACGTTTAGACGATACCATTACTTCAATCACATCGTGACACACACATAAAAAGAACCCGGTTAAGCCTAGAATCGACATTGTTACCAACGCCATGGTAAACACTTCCCTAGTTCATTCTCCTATTGATTATTTCTCATACGTTAATTGTTTGTTTTTGTTTACAATTTGATTACGCAAAAAACCCCCTTTTACCGGAAACTATTGACGACTAGTCACTTAATTCACTAAAGACTTAATTCTCACCATATTCTCTGTGGGATTCGACCCCAACCTAGTTGGGTTCTATATTTGACTACGACCGCTTACGCTTCGTTAATTCGAGGTGTAGTTTGGGCGTTATCAAAAAGTGGCACCGTTGCCGGGGAATACGGTTGTTAATTAAGTCTGGTGTGTTTATTTGACTCTTAGTCATACTTTCCTGCTTTATGTTTATTTGTTGTTTTTGTCTTTGACAGGGTACACAGTTGTGCATGACAAGTACCCAAGTTCGGGGGAACAAATTTTACCTTACGACCCCGAGCTTGCTAGAACATTGAGGCAGAATATGGCCGCACAACTAGAGGCAGCGAGGATCGCTGCAGAACTGCAGGCCCAACAAAATCTGAATGCTGGTGGTCTGCAGGATGAGATCGCAAGGAATGATGAGGATCTCGACTTAGATGGAGCTGGCGCTACGGGCGCCATTGTCGTTCCACCGCTACCGCCCGGAGCCAAGTTCAACATCACTAGCACGATGATCCAGCTGTTGAACTTGAGAGGAGTGTTCCGAGGTGTCGCTGGGGAGGATCCAAACCAGCACCTAATGAATTTCGTGGGCATATGCAAGTCGTTTGAACTACCGGGCGTGAGTCAGACAGCGATCAGGCTCAGGTTATTTCCATTGTCTCTGTCTGATGAGGCAGCATTGTGGTTGACAGAGCTGACCCCCGACTCTATCGCAACGTGGGGAGAGTTGAGAGGAGCTTTCCTAGAAAGGTTCTTTCCTCCCTCTCGGATGATACAGTTGAGGGACGAGATTAGCAACTTTAGGCAGCAACCGCACGAAGCACATCACGAGACTTGGTTGCGATTCAAAAAGAAGATAACACAATTCCCGAACCATTAGTTGACCGATAACTTTTTGATGCAGACGTTCTACCGGGCACTGAATTCGGCTACCAAGCCGACGTTAGACAACGCAGCAGGTGGTGCATTCATGGGTCTTACCTTTGTTGAGGCCACAACTACTTTGGACAGGCTCACCAAAACCAACAGGGCCTGGCACACACGAGATTCAGAGGTGGCAGCTAGCACCTATACCGTTGGTATGTCAGCAGAGCAGCGTAGGAAAGAGGAGGAGCGCGACCAAGACATGGCGCATCTGAAAACGCAGTTGGACCTACTGACCAAGCACTTGTTCTCAGGAGGGATGGAGAAGGTACAAGCGGTGGGTTCCCAAGGTATGGAGACTGAGGAGGCGAATTACTTGGGGGGTTTCTAGGCCAATGGCCAGGGAAACCAAGGTCGGAACTACCAGAGAGACAACCACTATGAGAAAGATGGTTACAGAGATCGCGATCAAGGTAGCTGGAGGAATAACACCGATAGAGGTGGGTTGTATGTACCACCTGGTAATTGGGACAAAGCTGGCAATGAGGCAGGGACTTCCAAGCTAGAGAACATGATGGCGAAGATGCTGCTAAAGGTGGAATCGACTGACTCTGGGGTAAGGGCAATGAGGACTGAGTTATCAACGTTGAGTCAGGTAGTAGAGTCACATTCCACCGCAATCAAGCAATTGGAGCAGCAAGTGGGTCAGATCTCGGCATCTTTAAACCAAAGGAAGACAGGTACCTTGCCAAGTGACACGACTCATCCGAGGAATGACGCTAGCTGTATGGCGATCACCACAAGAAGCGGAAAAATATTACCGAAATCACATCCGGTAATTCAGACTCAAGGTGATGCTGCGGATGATGAAGAGGCGGTAGAGGAGGAAACTCCAAAGCCCGCGGAGAAAAGCAAGGAAGCTGAAAAGCTTCCAACTATGATGCCTCGACCACCACCTCCTTTCCCACAGCGTTTGAAGAAGAAAGCTGACGATGGGAAGTTCCTGAACTTCATGACCATGCTGAAGCAGATTTCAATAAATATACCATTGGTGGAAGCGCTGGAACAAATGCCCGGTTATGCCAAGTTCATGAAGGACTTGATTACAAAGAAGAGGTCGGTAAGTTTTGAACCGGAAGACAACCTCCACCACTGCAGTGCTATTTCCTCTAGATCTTTAGTGGAAAAGAAGGAAGACCCAGGTGCGTTTACTGTTCCCTGCACTGTTGGGAAGCTCAACTTCGGGAAAGACTTGTGTGATCTGGGTGCTAGCATCAACTTGATGCCGCTAGCCGTCTATAAACAACTGGGTTTGGGAGCTCCTAAACCAACGTCCATAAGAGTGATGATGGCTGACCGCTCAGTGAAGAGACCTGTGGGAATATTGTCTGATGTGCTAGTAAAGATCGGTAAGCTTATATTCCCGGCCGACTTTGTGATCTTGGATTGCGAAGTGGAGTTTGAAGTTCCCATAATCTTGGGACGACCATTGCTAGCCACAGCAAGAGCATTGGTCGACATGGAGAAAAACGAACTGACCTTCCGATTAAACAATGAAGTGGTCAAGTTTGATGTGTCCAAATTGATGAAGCAACCAAGTGAGATGAGGGTGGTCGCGGTCATCAATACTATTGAGGAAGTCCCTACGGATGTGTATTTTGAAGAGAAGGGTTGTGTTGAAACCCGAGCTGTTATGAGAGTAAAGTCGCGATCGCAAAAGAACGAGCAGGTGAAAGAAAGCGGTGAAAATAAATCAAGAAAACGAAAACACCGCAAGAGAATCTGCAAAGAAAGAGCGAAGAAGTTGTCGCGACTAGCTGCGGAGCCAATGAAGGAAGAAGCTGAAACGCAACATGAGGTTGTCGCATGCACACACTCCATCGAGTTCTCTTGCTTTGGAGACCCTGGCGGTCTCCAACATCATTCCAGAATCTGAGTCATATCGACTTCACAGGTATTCCTTTCTCTCACAGATTTTAGCTTTCATATGGATGCATTGGGGACAATGCATGAGTCTAAGTTGAGGGTGTGGGGAAACCTGTGAGGCACCACTGAGGGTTTTTGTTGCCGTGTTTCTTTTCCCTCCGGTGTGCTATCTAGTAGAACCGGCATATTTAGGTTGTTATTTTAAATTTTTGTTTTTTAGTGTCTATAGCAAGCATCATGGCGTTTTTCTTGTTTAAAAACGAGGCCCCTTTAAAAATTTTCTGGTTTTGTACTTATGTTGAAACGATTGACTGTCTGGATCCTTGTATGTCATTGTGTGATTATGAGTAGAATGAGTATGCTTAAGCCGAGCGGTTGTTTGATAGTTGGTAGCGATATAGTTTCTTGGGCCAAGAGCGTGTGAGATTATTGTTATAAATTCTTACTCTGTGCATGCATCTAGAACTTTCCCGGTCTATTTTGTTAAGTTCGAAGTTTGGTTGCTTAGGAAAGGATCACAGGCCCTTTTTGTGTGCAGTCCACTTAACCTAAAAGACCGTCCAAATATAAATAATCCCTTGATCCCTGTTTGAGCCATAATTGACCTTATTCTTTCAATAACCTGTCACCATTCCCGTTTAACTTTGAATCCCTATTTCGGCCTTGGTCCTTCCTTGGACATCGTGCACCTCAACATAGGCAATCAGCCTAAGTTGAGGGTGGCTACCATAGAGGTAAACCCTGTTTTGGCCCTGGTCCTGCCATGGACATCGTGCACCTCAACGCAGGCAATCAGCCTAAGTTGAGGGTGGCTACTACAGAGGTGAATGATAAGAAAAAGAGGATGGATAAGATTGGTTGTGAATAGAATGAAAATTCGGGTGTGTGCCTAAGAAAAGAAAAATAAAAAGAAGTGAAAAAGATCGAAAAAGTAACAAAAAGAATTCTCAAAATAAAGAGGCCGCACCTGTAGCTAGAGAGAAGGAAATAAAAAGGCGAATAAGGATGGACAAAGTAAAGGATGTGGTAATAAGATGTCGGTAGTTCCAAGGAGGGCTTAGTCACTAACTCCTAAATGTATCCTACCTGCACCTGAAGCCTCAGTACAAGCCAAAACAAGTCCTGTAGTGATCCTGAGCGGCTTTCTGAAGAACCGAAATAGAATAGTAAGGGCAAGCCTATGGTATCGCATGTGCATTGTTTGAAATCGTTTGTGAGTGTGAGCGCTTACCTAGTCCCAAATCTTGTGTGAGGGATTTCTTTGTGGTGAGGGCACCAAGATGTCTGTATTGTCTATTGATTGTTAGGATAGCTGCGCGTGTGAATGTAGAATGTTCTATCATATCGGAATGACATGTTTGGATCCTTGCAAGTTAGTGTTTCATACATTCGTGTGCTACGAGGGAGCTTGATTTAATGGATTAAGATGTGGAATGACCATGAGTTGCTAGAGACATGAGTTCGTGTTCTTAGTTGAGTCGTTTTATTGTTTTATGTTATGTTGCTTGAGGACAAGCGAACGTTTTAAGTTGAGGGTGTTGATGTGCCGCTAATTTACGGCACTTTCGACTCCTTTTTACTAAGAACAATCGTACGTTTTCAAGCAACCGTTGTTGTTTTCGATGTTTTTATGTTGTATTTGTAGGAAATGGAAACAAACACGGAAACGGACGGAAATACGCGAAAAAGAACATTCTGGATAAGAGTGACGGTTCAGGTGACGGTCCGTCAAGGGTGTGACGGTCCGTCACCCAAACCGTCACACCAAGGCAGCAGCCAAGGCAGCACCACTGCCTAAGGGTGATGGTCCAGGCGATGGTCCGTCAACCCTGTGACGATCCATCACCCTGGCCGTCACACTTAGGCAGTCCGCGACGCGGAATCCGAGCGTTTTTGGGATTGGTTTCCTAGACTCCTATAAATACCCTATGTTAGGTTTATTTCATTATTATGCTTTGAACCAAGTTTTTCCAATAATTTTAGGAGAGTTTTTGAGCGAGTTTTGAGAGGGGAAACGCGCTACACACGGTTTCCTTCTCCTCAATCTTGTTCTTGATTCGTTCTTGGGATCTTTGGTTTCTTGTTCTTGGAATAATTAAAGATTGTTCTCAATACATTGTAAGGATTTCTTTTCTTTATTATGCATATGACTTTCTTTTATTCTTCTACTAGCATGAGTAACTAAACCTCCCACAACTAGGGTTGTGGGAGCCATGGCTAAGGTATCGAGATAGATTCCGGGTAGCGACGGGTTCAATATGTATGTTGTCACGTTGTTAATCATTCGTTATTTAACGTTTTCTAGTGGTTGCAAACATTAGAACATGCCTAGGTTTAATTTGCTTGAGTAAAGAGATTAAAACCGGGAAACTTGATTAACAACAAGGATTCGAGACTACTAACTCTCGTCTAATGATTAATGCTGTAACTAGATTAATCTACTTGATGTTTAGGATTGAAATCTAAAAAGCACATCTTTTCGAGGTCGAGAGAATAGAAAAGGAAATTTGTTTATTTGGTCGAGAGACGTTTAGACGATACCATTAATTCAATCACATCGTGACACACACATAAAAAGAACCCGGTTAAGCCTAGAATCGACATTGTTACCAACGCCATGGTAAACACTTCCCTAGTTCATTCTCCTATTGATTATTTCTCATACGTTAATTGTTTGTTTTTGTTTACAATTTGATTACGCAAAAACCCCCCTTTTACCGGAAACTATTGACGACTAGTCACTTAATTCACTAAAGACTTAATTCTCACCATATTCTCTGTGGGATTCGACCCCAACCTAGTTGGGTTCTATATTTGACTACGACCGCTTACGCTTCGTTAATTCAAGGTGTAGTTTGGGCGTTATCACGCAGCTTGCTGCTGCAGCTCCTAGATTGGAGGTATTACCGGTTCCTACATTTTCTCCACCTCTTCCAGCCTTGCCAGTTATGTCTTCTGATGAGCAAAAGATGTTGGGTAGGTTCTTGAGATTGGGTCCTCCAAGGTTTTCAGGTGCTTCTAGGGAGGATGCCCACGAGTTTCTGACTAGCTACCAGGAGAGGTTACATAATTTGGGATTAGTCGAGTCACATGGAGTAGATTACACCACGTTTCAGCTGGATGGTCCAGCAAAGTAGTGGTGCAGGTCATATGTTGCTTGCAGTCCAACTGGGTCACCTCTGCTAACTTGGCCCCAGTTTTCCACAACTTTTCTGGAGAAGTATGTACCACGTAGCATGAGAGAGCGGTTTATGGATCAGTTCTCTGGGTTGGAGCAGGGCTCCATGACTGTTACTGAGTATGAGGTCCACTTCCACCAATTGTCCAGACATGCCACTATGATTCTGCCCACCGAGCATGAGAGAGTACGCCAATTTGTTCGAGGTTTGACCTTGCATCTTCGATTGGCCACAGAGGGTATGGTAGCATCGGGTCAGTCTTTTCTGGAGGTAGTTCATCATACCTATACTATTGAGGGCATACTTCGCGAGGCCCAAAGGGGCAGTGATAGAAGGCCCCGTCATCAGGGCAGTTTCAGCTGTTCACAGGCCCGTGGTAGAGGTTAATATGGTAGAGGTCACCACCAGCAGCGCTTCCAGCCAAGCCGTCTGTTCAGGCGGCTTTACAGACTTCTGAGGGTCAGTGTAGCCAGAGTATTGTTCCTGCTCATTGAGGTGGTCATTCAGGGTCCGCAGGTTGTGGTGGTCGTTTTGATTCAATTGGGTCTTTACAACAGAGTACGTTTGGTTGGGGTTGTTATGAGTGTTGTCAATATAGGCCACTTTGCTAGAGATTGCCCATCGATACAACACCCTAGGCGTTAGGATCAGTTAGTTCAGGCCCCCAGGGCTTCAGCACCACTAGCTAGATGCGGTTCACAGGGTAGTAGAGGTGGTCCCGAAGGTACTAGAGGTGGTCCTACGTCCGGTAGGTCAGGTGGTCATGGCGGTCGAGGCCACATGTATGCAATTTCGAGCCAGACAAAGGTTGAGGCTTCAAATGCTGTGATCACAGGTACGATCTCTGTTTACCATCAGTCTGCTTCTGCTTTATTTGATCCAGAGTCTACATTCTCATATGTATCTGCTTATTATGCTACTCATCTGGAGTCTGCTTGTGAGTCCTTGCCTGCGCCCTTGCGTGTATCTACCCCAGTAGGTGATTCTTTAGTAGTGGATCAGGTGTATCGGGCTTGTGTGGTGACTATCTTTGGGTATGACACGTGGGTGAACTTAGTTGTTCTCGATATGGTTAATTTTGATGTGATCTTGGGTATGGATTTGTTGTCTCCTTATCATGCGGTCTTGGATTGCTTTGCCAAGACTGTTACTCTTTGGATGCCTTATATCCCTCCTATCATATGGAAGGGTGACGATAGCCACATTTCGAGGGGTGTTATATCCTTCCTGAGCACCCAACGGTTGGTTGGGAAGGGGTGCTTAGCTTATCTTGCCTACGTCCATGATATTAGTGCCACCACACCTCCTCTTGAGTTAGTTTCTTTGGTTTGCGAGTATTTCGATACATTTCCTTCTGATTTTGGGTCTTTCTCCTGATTGTGACATTGAATTTGGTATCGATGTTGAGCCGGGCACTAAGCCCATTTCTATTCTGCTATATCGGATGGCACCTACTAAGTTGAGAAAGCTTAAGGATCAGCTCCAGGATCTGTTGAGTAGAGGGTTCATCAGGCCTAATGTGTCTCTGTGGGATGCTTCGGTTTTGTTTGTGAAGAAAAAGAACGGGACTATGCGTATGTGTATTGACTACAATCAGTTGAATAAGGTGACAATTGAGAACAGATATCCGATGCCGCATATTAATGATTTGTTTGACCATCTATATGGTGCGGCAGTGTTCTCTAAGATAGATTTGAGGTCCGATTATCATCAGTTGAGGATTAGGGCTGAGGACATCCCAAAGAATGCCTTTAGGACTCGATACGGCTATTATGAGTTCCTAGTCATGTATTTTGGGTTGACTAATGCCCCAGCAACATTTATGGGGTTGATGAATCGTGTGTTCAGTGCCTACTTGGACTCTTTTGTGATTATGTTCATTGGTGACATTCTGATTTATTCGAGGAGTAGAGAGGAGCATGAGTAGCATCTTAGAGTTGTACTTCAGACCTTGTGAGACCACCAGTTATATGCTAAATTCACTAAGTGTGAGTTTTAGCTTAAGCCGGTGGCATTCTTGAGGCACGTGGTATCCAAGGATGGGGTTATGGTAGATCCGGTGAAGATTGCAGTAGTTCGTGATTAGGCTAGGACTACTTATCCTACCGAGGTTCACAATTTCATCGGGTTGGTAGGTTATTACAAACGGTTTATGGAGTGATTTTCTTCGATATCATCCTCATTGACTAGATGGACTCAGAAGAATGTTCCCTTCCAGTGGTCAGATGAGTGTGAGGCGAGCTTCTGGAGCTCAAGGCCTTGTTGACTTCAGCTCCATTTCTTACTCTTCCGGTCGAGGGTCAGGGTTTCACCGTATATTATGATTCTTCAGGTATTGGTTTGAGTTGTATGTTGATGCAGCAGGGCGAGTTATTGCATATGCTTCTAGACAGTTGAAGGTTCACGAGAGGAACTACCCCACACATGACTTAGAGTTAGTGGCGGTAGTCTTCACGTTGAAGATGTGGTGGCATTATCTTTATGGCGTACATTGTGAGATCTTTACTGACCATCGTAGTCTTCAGTACATTTTCATCCAGAAGGATCTAAATTTGAGGTAGCATAGGTGGTTGGAGTTACTGAAAGACTATGACCTCTCTATTCTCTATCATCCGGGCAAGGCAAACGTGGTGGCAGATGCCTTGAGCTGGAAGGCGGTGAGTATGGGTAGCTTGGCTTCTTAGCGACAGAGGAGCAAGCTTTAGCTTTGGACATCCAGTCCTTGGCTAATAGGTTGGTTAGACTTGACATTTCTGAGCCGGGTCATATTCTTGCTTGTATTGAGGCCAGATCTTCCTTGTTGGAGCAGATTCGGGCACATCAGTTTGATGATGCAAGGTTGAGGATCATTCGTGACAAGGTGTTGAGTGGTGAGGCTAGAAAGGCGACTTTAGATTCAGAGGGTATTCTGAGGATCTAGGGTCGTATCTGCGTTCCTAGAGTTGGGGACTTGGTCAGATTGATATTGGAGGAGGCTCATTGTTCTAGGTATTCCATTCATCCTGGGGAAGCTAAGACGTATCGTGACTTGAGACAACACTACTGGTGGTGTGGGATGAAGAAGGATATTTCAACTTTTGTATCTACGTGCTTGAACTATGAGCAGGTGAAATTTGAGCACCAGAGGCCAGGTGGTGTTGACACCCAATTTTTACCCTTCACATTACTAATTAATCTCGAGTCTTTTTGAATTTTAAACAATTTTTGAAATAATTATTTTGTAAAAAAGGATAAAATATTTTTCAAGTCAGCTTTATAATAGTTTTGAGTAATAATTTATATTTTTCATATTTAATTATATGAAATTTATATAGGTTTACTTAAAAAACTATTTAAAAGTTTAATTTCATAAGCAAAATCCTTTTAAGAGATTAAACATTTGATTGCCCTCTAAATTAATTCAAATGAGGGATTAATTGAATAAATTAATTTCGTAACTGATAAAAGAGGTAATTATGTGTTAAATACAATAATTATTTCGAATTGTTTAAACTCATTAAAGCTCGAGGTTGATTTTAATTGATTTATCTTTATTCCTATTCTAGCCTAAACCCCTAAAATTATTTAAATCATAGCCGGATTTTCCTAATTCCTATCAATTTGGTTGTTCCTTAAATTTAAAATGGCCACATTTTGTAAATGTGGCCATATTTTAAATGTCCCTTCACCAGCCTTGCTTCGGCCTCCATTTGGGCCAGAAATTCCCACGCCTGACCCGAGCCAATTAACCCCTTATTACTCCTTCTTCTCTTTACCTCTCACAACAGATAACAACACGCCCCTTATCTCTCCTCTTCTCCTTCAACGACAACAAATCTAGAAAACTCGTCGACCAAAATGACACCAACATCAGCTCAAAACTCCAGAAAATGACCCTAATAACCGTCAAAACCCCGTCCAGTCCCTCCGTCTCCATCTAATTGATGAGCTGTCAAGACCCAGAAGGTTCTACAAGGGACAGTTGGCTCTTCAAAACATTCTAATCCCAAAATTTGCGGTGATTTTCCATCCATTTCCCCTAAAATTGTACTATCACAGTACATACTCATCCAAATATTATTGGTTGTGGAAGAATTTCGGGTTTCCCCCCCAACATCCCAATGAACTTGACCTAGTTTTCTTTCAAAGTTCATGGAAGACCTCAATCCTTATCCCATTTTTTTTCAAATTCAAATTTTCCCATATAACTTCCCAGAAAATTGCTCGGATTTCCCCCCATTTTTACCCAAAATTCCCCTATATAAACCATAAGGGTTTACAAGATTAGGGGCGGGCTTTTGGTTTTGCTTACTTTTCTTTTGGAGAACCACTCTCTAGCGCAAAAGGAACCCAAAAGATTTCTGAGAAATACACTTACAAAGAGAGTTTTCTCACTGATTTTGATAAGCTCAGTTCAATTCTGACAGTGGTATATCGATTCTGATGAAGCTTGTTCGTTCCAGTCGCTGCTCCGAAGAAGGTGAACACTTCTTTTCTTGTATTTCTTTGGTAGAGTTATGTTGAGTTATTTTGTGTATGTTTATACTGGTTGGGCTGATCTTGTTTGATATTATGTGGTTGTGTTGTTGTTATTGTTTGGTTATTCCCACAATTGTCATATGTCCATGAATATTGATTTGTGTTGGTATGAAGTTTTTCATGAGGATTTTCTTGATTCAAGACTCTTTGGACAAATATTTTCCCTTTACTGACTCTTATATGTGTGTAAATACCTCTAGTTATATATTAAAACTAGTTTAGTATGACAAAGATTAGAGAAAATAGGTCGAGTGTAGCTCAGACAGATGATCTCTCCTTTTGTGTTCACTTAAGGATTCTTCGCTGATTTCAAACGTATTTGTGCATCTCTGCCTTCTCTGTATGTGTGTCAAAACCAGCTTCATATACTAAGATTAGAAGTTTAATTACGAAAGTATCACGTCCTAGTTGGTATCTCTTCTTGTCTTCATCTGTAGATTATATTTGACCATATATGATGTATGTTCCTCTCTTTAACCTTGCTTAGTTCATTTTTATATCGATCCCAGATCACTTCTACTTTGTTAAGGACTGCAATTGTTCGCAACTATTTTCGATATAAAAAAAAATATAGATCCTTGTTTAATGAATATAGGAAATTTGTTACACTTTTGACGTCTGTCTCTTCTACACTTGTGATTCTGTTCAAAGAAGCTAAAATAACGACAAGCTTAAAAATCTAATTTTTTAAGGGAGAAAAAAATGGGATGTTTCAGCCCTTCGATCTGTCTTTGAAAAGCTATAGGATGTCAGTTAGATGCTCGTATTTCAGGGCATTACTTTCTTCATTCCTTAACCTTCTTCTTGCTTTATCTGAAATGATTCATTAAGTTAGATTGGCTTGTTGTATCCTCGTTAAAACTTGTTTGCTGAATGTACTGTTAGGACTTTTGAATAAGCTTGAATCCTTATTTTCTCTTTGCTAATCCATACTCTAGGGGGATATCTTTGTGATATGATGATTAAACCAAAAGTTGTGTTTCCTTTGAATGAATTTGATAATATTTGGCGTGGGCCCTAATGTGGTGGATTGAATCCCTGCTAATTTATATCTCCCTATTACTGAGTCTAATTAGAGCTTGTCTTAACTTTGGCATGATCAAGTTGTGGGATTCAAAACTAGTTTTATCGGCTAATACCATATCTATCTGTTTTGAGATCTCGGTGAAATTCTTGTCTTATGCATAAAGGATTTCTTTAAGGAAAATAAGATGAAGTAACACTTTCTCTTTATTCTATCATGTTAATTACTTGAGCTTTTCCTTGAGTAAGTAGAATCAAGGCATGTCATTTTGTTTGTCATGTTCCCTCTCTCGCCGTTTTTCTCATCTCGACGTGAATATCATTGATGGTTGCGATTAGTGACAGAAATATGATTCAGTATACTTTTGAAGACCAATTTGGGTCCATCTTTGTGTGTTAAGTTGTCGTCAACAATCTGTGAGATATCTTTAACTGAAAATGCATTGTTGTTCGGAAAATCAGTGACTATTTGGCATACTTCGACATAATTTTCTATGATTGTTGATTTATCAATTCACTAATTCTCATCCTTTTATTTGTTTGCATGAACTACCCAAGTCTACGAGGACTCATCCTCTCTATTGCATATTCATGTTGGGTTACAACCCAACAAAATTCATTGAGTCAGCCTCGTCAACAGTCCGAGAAGCTGATATTTAAGATGTTCAAAAAATTGGACTCAAAAGGGTCTGAAATGCAGCAGCAACAACATTCCAAAATGGACAAAGTATTGAAGAACAACGGTCCAAATAGGCCAAAATTTGGGAAAATGGTTTGAAAGTCCAAGTAGGTGCGACATTGAGTTAAAAGGCTCAAATATTAGGTTAGGTTAGGGTTTTGTTTAAGCCAAAAAGCTTAAATTCCTCTCTTATCCCTTATACTCTTTATTGTGTAGTTTAGAAATTATTATTGTATTAATTAGATTGATTCTTTAACTTAGTTGAAATTCCCCAAAAGAGGTGTTATTTCTCGTTTTTAGATAAAGCTTTCTCTCAAATCCACTTAAATAATTTTATACGAAAAACACTTTTTCTTGAACATGAAATTTCGCTCACTGTTTCCTTACTTTTAAATATAGTCATGCTTTTGTTCCAAATAATTGCCTCAAAAAATTTCAACTTTGCAATAAATAAGATTTTCATGTCCTCTCAAATTATGCCCAAGTCCTTTTTAACTTTATTCATCTTTGGAAAAATTATATCTATCATGTTTTATAAATCAAATCAAGATGTTCTTCTCGAAAAATGAACAAGGATTTATTTTTCAAAGTTAGTCGTAAATAAGTTATTTTCAAACAAGTCCGAATAACCGCGAGTTAGCGGATACTTTTGGTGCTTTAACACCCTTCCAAGAGTGTTAATTTGAATCCTTACCCAAAATCTCGAATTTTTTTCTAACTCTTTATCTGTTTTAGACTTCAAAATTTTTATAAGTTTTTCTTGGTTTTCCCTTTTATAAAACTAAGTGGCGACTCTTGCTTTTATTTGAAATTATTTTGAAACTTTAACTTGGTTTTTGAAATAAATTTTCAAAAAAAGTCGAAACAATAAAAACTATTTTCCCCATAAAACAGAAATGGCGACTCTACTGAGGAATATTCAACTAGGTTCTAACCTTATTGTTTGCAACTAGCTTATTTGAATAACTATTCGGTTTGTAATAATTTGTAACTTTATTGCTTTCCTTATTTATTTATGTTTCCGCAATTATAAACTGTTCATGGTATCTTCCGCCTCTTTTGGCAAAGTATTAGATTACATTAGGGGTAAAGAGGCAATTATGCAAGTATTTTCAATTGTTCTTAACAAAAAATCACAAATTTTCAAAACAGATGAGTGAAGTAGTTGGCCTGCGGTCGGTTAATGGTCACTTTTTGTTTTAGCCCGTGGTTGTCCGCCCGGGTTCCCGATCAATCTCAAAACCTATTTTAGTAAACCCAAGTTAGAGCAAAATCAAATCCCAAAATAGGCATTAACCTAAGATGTTTTAATATCAGATGGATATTAAGTCCATTAGTAAGACCACCTTGTGTTCGAAAGGGCCCACGGCCTGAAAGAACAATCATACCCTATGTGTTCAATTGAAGGATGTGATGTCGAGTTGTATGAACCATTGTCCCCCGGAGTTGGGAAATTTTAGATAGTTCTTCATTATCAAGGGAAGATTGCCATCCGAAAGGCATTTGGAATTTCAAGAAGTACAAGAAGTTCGAGAATGAAGGACCAGCTACGACAACCTAGTTTAGGATATTACCCCTGCGAGGGACTGATTTTCGATGTACATTCCTTTTTTCCCTTATTTTGTATCCCCATTTCATTTAATCAGTTTGTATATAATATTTTTGGGGGAAATGGAATATTTACAAACAACATGCATATCCTTCAATTTGTTAGGCCTACCTTTGGCATAAAAATGTCACATATCTATATAGGACGCGCTATAAATTATTATATAAACTGTCTTATATGCTACATATGTTGCTCGAATCAAGGGGGAATTGATCCACTTCTCTTTTTGAAAATATTAGAGCAGCGTAGGCAGAAAATATAAACTCATCGCACAAAGTCCGACCAAAATTACTCGTCGAAAATCCAAAATCCCCTCAAGCAAGCCTGAGAACTTCTCTTCTATCTTTCAGGAAGGTTGACTTGCAAGAGAATGGAAGAAATTGACCAAGAAATCAATGGAATGAAGGAAAAAATCAAGGAAGCTAAGCAAGTGGGGGAAAAGTTAGTAGCCAAGTCCGCGGAAGTGGATAAAGAGATAGCCCTTATGAAAGAAAAGATAGCCAACATTGACATGAAGATAGCCCAGACAGAAGAAAGGATTAACCAAATGGATCGAAAGTACCAATTGACGCTTAAAAGGTCAGCATCAGTCATAGGGAATGATGAAGAGTCTGTGGGAGAAAATGACGAACAGATCCAGCCTTTTAACTGAATCTCAAATTACTGGGCTAACATTAGGGATGACCCCGTTTGGCCGACTAGGTTCAAGCCAGGAATCCCACGCACGGACGAACGGCCGGAGGCCCACAATTGTTATATGCCCAGCCATCTTTATACCTCTAAAGATGAAAGGAATCCTACAGCCTGATCAAACCCCGAGTTTTTGGTAAAACCCTTAAGATGAACAAAAGAGGTGTGCTTACCACCCATGCCAAAAGGGGCATCCCACTAATGAGTGTACCATGCTAAGGGTTAGAATTTATGAAATGATCAATAGTGGGCAAATCAGCCATATGTGAGGACCTCACTCCCTACTAGTTTGTGATAGGGTGAGGCCAGGAATGCCAATCACCCAGAATACCCTGATTCGCCAATATGACTTCACCGTGTTTAATGACACATATCTTGACATCTACTTCAAACTAGTCCACAATGGTATCAATGAGCCAATTGAAAGGAAGGCAGGGAAAATGTCCCGAGCTTGGAGCAGTTGCAAAGAAATATGCCTCTACCATGCTGGAGCAGAGGGGCATGACATAGAGAATTATCGCACTTTCAGGATTGACCTCGAAGATCTGATAGACGCAGGAAGGATCCATATTGAGATTTCACTATATCATCCTTAAAGAAGAAGATTGAGAAGAGTCCAGAAGACCCGCCACTATACAAAAGAAGCTTTAAAAGTAGCAAAGCTATTGTAGTTATTTCCCTTTTGTCGTTTTTACTTTACCCTTTGTAATCAAAGATAGTGGAAGAAATGAAATGAAGCTTACCCTTTACCCATCGAACTATGTAGGGCCTGAATTCTCCTTCGTGAGATACGTAGGCAGCCTTCAAGGTCCGACCCCTATATTTAAGAAATTTTCATTTACCCACTTTGACAGAGATGCCAAAAGGTTCAGAAGACACATCAAGTGCTGCAAGAAAAGTATCAGAAAATGAAGACTCGACAAGCCAACTTTCTTATAGAATCTACCTACCCAAAATTAATGGGCATATTTCTATCCATCGAACTCTCAATAAATACCCGTGGATCAATTTACCTTGATGAAAAGCAACTTTATGTGTTTAAAAGTAATTCATATGTGTTTATTTCCGCTTGGATAGCTTATATTGTTTATCACTAACATGATCTAACATATTGGCCTTTGAGTTGTTTACTTCAATAGGTAATAGAAATTGATGTGTGCTAATAAAACTGCCCGAACATCCCTACTTCACCCGCTCAAAGGAACACGTAGATTCCTCCTCTAACCCTTGATTTTCTAAGGGTAAAATGACTAATAGTGAAGAAGAGAACGCTTTGTCTGTAAGAGACAATGTTATCGCTGAACAAAGAGAAATGATTGCAGAGCTTGAAAGGAAGCTAGAGTAAATGCAAGAAGAGGTACAGAAAGCCAATGATATGGCCAGCTTGACCATTGCCACTAACACTCCAAATTTGGGCACCTCTCAGCCTCTTCTCCAAATCCCTCTGCTCAATTCTCTGTTAACCGAAAACCTTCCAAGGGATATCCCTCCTGCCTACGCACCTAGACCTTCCAATGAACCTCTTTCCAATAATCCTCCCCATATCGGGACCTCATATCGAATCCAAAATCCTCCTATCCAGCACACTAACCAAAACAACAACCCAAATGCCTACAATCCACAAAATCTCCCTTCAAATTTCCAGAATACACCACCGAATGCCTGCAACTCCCAAAATAACCATCCCAACATCATTAATCCATAGAACTATACCCCCACATACCCAAATACCATTCAACATGTCCAGCCTCCACTAGTCCAGAATATGCCACCTCCTGCTTTCCATGCTATGGTATAATCATATACTGCTCTCCCAGAAAGTCCCGAGCTGGACCACTATGAGGAAAAAGAGAAAGAGTTGAGGGCCACAAAGAAGAATCATAATTATGACATGGTACAGATGAAAGAGGAGATAGCCATGATCAAGGAGTTTTGAGGCCCGTCTTATAAGAAAGGCTATGACTACGATGATCTTCGTATCCATCCAGAGATGGACCTGCCAGACGGATTCAAGATTCCCAAGTTCGAGACCTTCAACGGTGTTGGAAATTACGAGGCTCATTTGAGAAGCTATTTTGATCAAATGGTTGGTGCAAGGAAGAACGATGCCTTATTGATGAGAATGTTCAGTCGGAGTCTAAGCGGGGAAGCTCTAGAGTGGTTCACCGCTCAAGAACTGAAAAAGTGGTCTAGATGTAGTGATCTGGCCTGAGACTTTGCTCAAAGGTTTGCATATAATGTGGAAGTTATCCAGATCGATAATCTCTAGGTTGCATCAGGCAGAAATCAAATGAGGACTTCTGAGATTACTCCTATCGGTGGAGAAAGGAAGCGGTGAGAGTTTGGCCTCCTATGATTGAAGAAGAGATTAGTGTAGTATTTATGCACTCTCAAGAGTCAGAGTTCTACGACAAAATGATATCAGCAGTTAAAGCAAAATTTGCCAATATATTTAAGATTGGTGAAATTGTTGAAGAAGGTCTTCGTAGAGGCAAGATTTCCAAGGCCTCAGCATCCTCAGGATCGATAGGATTTCCCAAGAAGAAGAAGGAAGAGGTATCTTCAGTATCCTCCAGTCCTAGCACAAAATTGAAGAAGCGCTTTGGAGCCAACCATAAAGAATAACTTGTTCCAATAACTCCTCCCTCGGCTCTATAAAATCCTCAACCAATTTTATACACTCAGCCCATTTACCAAGCTCCACAACCAAATATGCAGCCCATTTACCAAGCTCCACAACTAAATGTGTAGCCCACTTACAAAACTCCTCTCCAAAAATTCCAAGTGTATCAAAAGGCTCTTGAGAACCAGAATAATCGCCAGGTTCCCCCTCTCACCAATGCAAATCTCCCTCATCCGAATTTGGAAAAGAAAGTTCCTCGGACTTTCACCCAGTTAGTGAAAACCAGAACTCAGTTATATGAGAGATTTCAGGATGCCGGATTTATCCAGCCTATTCAACCCAAACCTGGTAACAAAGATTCTCGTTTCTTCAGGGCTGATCGACATTGTTCTTATCATTCCGGATAAGCTGGACATGATACCGAAGATTGCATTAACCTGAAGCACAAAATTCAAGATTTGATTGATCAAAGAGTGGTCACACTACAAACAGTACCTTCCAATGTTAATAACAACCCGCTCTCGAATCACAGAGGAGCCACTGATAACATGATAGAGGTCGATGAAGAATGGGTTGTGATCAAGTCAATAGTGCCGGTTAGCCCTAAAAAGCAGGAAATTTTGGAAAAAGCTATAACTACTTTTAGTATTGCTGAACTACCCTTTGAAGGGTTAATTAATTTGCCGGGATTCTACGACACATTTGACGCTTTTAACTAAGAATACTTGGGAGTTTTCAAGCAACTCTTGTGGTTTTTGATGTTTTATTGTCATATTTGCAGGAAATGGAGCTAGAGATGGAAACAGAAGAAAAATGGTTCTAAAAGCTCAACTGGTTAAGCCTGACGGCTGGCATGACTGACCGTCACACCTGTGATTCGCCATCAGCCAGGCCGCCAGGATGAGACAATAATTCATCGAGCACTGCCTAGGAGTGACGGCCCGTCTGACGGCCCGTCACTGACCTGATGGACCGTCACCCATGCCACCAAGATAAAACAAAGAAAAACACTGCGAGTCGTCACTGGGCGGACGACTTACTAAAATTTACCAGCAAGTCATCACAGGCCCGACGACTTACCAGAATTTACCAGCAAGTCATCACAGGCCCGACGACTTACCAGAAAAATTGCCTAGGAGATCACTGTTTAGCTGTGACGGCTCAAGTGATGGCTCGTCACATGCGTGACGGTCCGTCAGGCGACCCGTCAACGCGATGCGGGATTCCAAAAATTTTATTTTTGGACTTTATTTCCTGGACTACTATAAATACCCTGTGTTAGGGTTCTTTTATAGATTATTACCCAATATTTCTAGAGACTATTTTTGAGCAACTTTTTGAGAGGAAAACACGACACAATACGTTTTCTTCTTCTTCTTCTTCTTCTTCGATTGTTCTTGGGATTTTCACCATTGGTGCTTGGATTCTACGAAGTTCAAAGTAAAGTAATAATTTTCTATTGTAAGAATTCTTTCTTCTCATATGAATACTATGATTTCTTTACTTTATTTTGCTAGCATGAGTGGCTAAACGCCCCATAACTAGGGTTGTGGGAGCCATGGCAAGAGTAACAAAATAGATTCCGGGTAGTGTAGGGTTCAATTTATATGTTGTCACATGGTTAAATCATTCGTTATTTACGTTTTCTAATGGTTTCAAACATTAGAACATACCTAGGTTTGATTTGCTTGAACAAAGAGATTAAAACCGGGAAATTTGATTAGCTACGAGGATTCGAGACTAGCAACTCTCGTCTTATGATTAATGCTGTAACTAGATGAATCTACTTGATGTTTAGGATTGAAATAAGAATTTTCACCTTCTCAAGTTCGAGAGAATTGAGAAGGAAATTCGTCTATTTGGTTGAGAAACGTTTAGATGATACCATTAATTCAATCACATCGTGATATACATATAGAAAGAACCCAGTTAAGCTTTGAGTCGAAATTGTTACGACGCCATGGTGAACACTTCCCTAGTTTGCCTCTCATATTGATTATTACTCGTTGAAACTCGTAAATTATTATTTGCATTGTTCAAATATTGATCATACAACCCCCCCCATTTTACCGGAAACTATTGATTATTAGTCATCTAAATTACTAACGACTTAATTTGCACCTTATTCCCTGTGGGATCGACCCCAACCTTTGTTGGGTTCTATATTTGACGATGACCGCTTACGCTTCTTAATTTGATTGTTATCAAAATTTGGCGCCATTGCCGGGGAATACGGTTGTTTATTAAGTCTGGTGTGTTTATTTGACTCTTAGTCATATTTCCTGCTTTTACTTTTATTTGTTGTTTTTGTTTGGTACAGGGTACAAAGTTGTGCATGCCAAGTACCCGACGCTTGGGTGAACCAATATTACCCTACGACCTCGAGCTTGCAAGAACGCTAAGGCAAACCATGAATGTACAACAACAGGAGGCAGCAAGGCTCGCTGCAGAACAGCAGGCTCAACAGGCTCAGCATCACTTGAATGTTGAGGATATAGAGGATGATATTGCATTAGATGGAGTTGGTGCTACGGGCGCCATTGTTCTTCCTCCACTAGCGCCCGGGGCCAAGTTCAACATTACGAGCACAATGATTCAGCTGTTGAATTTGAGAGGGGTGTTTCGTGGTGTGGCTGGTGATGACCCAAACTAACACCTGATGAATTTTGTGGGTATCTGCAAGTCGTTCGAATTGCCTGGAGTAAGTCAGACAGCGATCAGGCTCAGGTTGTTTCCGTTGTCTCTTTCTGATGAGGCAGCATTATGGTTGACAGAGCTAACCCCCGAATCTATCACAACCTGGGGAGAGTTGAAAGGAGCTTTCCTAGAAAGGTTCTTTCCTCCCTCTAGGATGATACATTTGAGGGATGAAATTAGCAACTTCAGACAACAACCTCATGAGGCTTTACATGAGACTTGGTTGCGGTTCAAGAAGAAGCTGACACAATGCCCGAACCATCAGTTGACCGACAATTTCCTAATACAAACATTCTACAGGGCACTGAATTCGGCTACCAAGCCGACACATGATAATGCAGCAGGTGGAGCATTTATGGGTCTTACCTTTATCGATGCCACAACTATTTTGGACCGGCTCACCAAAACCAACAGGTCCTGGCATACACGGGATACAGAGGTAGCGGCTAGCACCTATGCAGTTGGTATGTCAACAGAGCAGCGCAGGAAGTAGGAAGAGCGGGACCAAGATATTGCCCATCTGAAAACGCAAATGGACCTACTGACAAAACATTTGTTGTCAGGAGGTATGGAGAAAGTGAAAGATGTGGGTTCCCAAGGTAGAGCAGCAGAGTTTGAATCTGATGAGGAGGCAAATTTTGTGGGTGGTTTCCAGGCTTATGGCCAAGGAAACCAAGGTCGGAACAATTACTATGAAAAGTCGGGTTATAAGAGTCGAGAACAAGGTGATTGGAGGAGCAAAGACGATAGAGGTGGATTATACATACCACCTGGGAATCGTGACAAAGATAGCAATGAGTCAGGGACGTCCAAACTAGAGAATATGATGGCTAAGATGCTGTTGAAGGTAGAATCGACTGACTCTGGGATAAAGGAGATGATGACTGAATTATCAGCAATGAGTCAGGTAGTGAATTCATATTCCACCTCGATGAAGCAATTAGAGCAGCAAGTAAGTCAAATCTCGGCGTCTCTATATCAAAAGAAGACAGGTACCTTGCTGAGTGACACCATTCAAAACCCGAGGAATGATGGGAGTTGTATGACGATCACTACGAGAAGCGGTAAAATATTATCGGAATCACATCCGGTAATTCAGACTCAGAAAGGTGATGTTGCAGATTAAAATATGGTAGAGGATGCTACTCAAGTGCTCACGGATAAAAGCAAGGAAGTTGAAAAATTCCAACTATGATGCCTTGGCCACCGCCTCCTTTCCCACAACGGTTGAAGAAGAAAGTGGAAGATACCAAGTTCCTAAATTTCATGACCATGCTCAAGCAGATATCAGTAAACATCCCACTGGTGGACGCTCTTGAACAAATGCCCGGATATGCCAAGTTCATGAAGGACTTGATTACCAAGAAGAGGTCAGTGAGCTTTGAACCAGAAGATAACCTCCACCACTGTGGTGCTATTTCTTCAAGATCGTTAGTGGAAAAGAAGGAAGATCCAGGTGCTTTTACTGTTCCCTGTACTATTGGGAAATTCAACTTTGAAAAAGACTTATGTGATCTTGGTGCTAGCATCAACTTGATGCCACTAGCAGTCTATAAACAATTGGGTTTGAAAGCTCCCAAACCAACTACCATGAGGGTGTTAATGGCTGACCGTTCAGTAAAGCGACCGGTGGGAATATTGTCTGATGTGCTGGTAAAGGTTGGTAAGTTTATATTCCCAGATGACTTTGTAATCTTAGATTGCGAAGTGGACTTTGAAGTTCCCATAATCTTGGGATGACCATTGTTAGCCACTGCAAGAGTGTTGGTCGACATGGAAAGAAATGAACTGACATTCAGATTAAACAATGAATTGGTCAAGTTTGATGTGTGTAAATTGATGAAGCCACCAAGAGACATGAGGGTGGTCTCGGTTATCAATGTTATTGATGAAGCCCCTACGGATGTGCCTATTGAGGAGAAGGGTTTTGTTGAAACCATAGCTGTTATGAGAATGGTGTTGGGATCGCAAGAAGAGAAACCTATAAAGGAAGGCGGTGAGAACAAATCAAGGAAAAGAAAACACCGCAAGAGAACCAACAAAGTAAAAGAGTTAGAAAGAGTAAAGAAGTTGTCTCAACTAGCTGAGGAGCCGATAAAAGAGAAAATTGGAGCTCAACAGGATGATGTCGCTTGCACCTATTCCAGCGATTGCTCCTGCTTTGGAGACCCTGGTGGTCTCCAACATCATGCTAGACTCTGAGTCCTATGGGCTTCAAAGGTATTCCTTTCTCTCACAATTTTAGCTTTCACATGTATGCATTAGGGACAATGCATGAGTCTAAGTTGAGGGTGCTGTTGGGATACCTGTGAGTCTTTCACCACCGAGGGTTTTTGTTGTCGTGTTTCTTTTCCCTCCGGTGTGCTATCTAGTAGAACCGGCATGTTTAGGTTGTCGTTTAAATTTTGGTTGTGTTGTGATGTCTATAGCAAGCATGGCTTTTTGAAAGTTGAACTAAAAGGAGCCCCCTCTGAAAAAGTTTATTTTGTACTTATGTTTGAAACGATTGACTGTTCTGGATCCTTGAATGTCATTGTGTGGTGGTGATTGTAATAATTATGTTTAAGCCGAGCTGATGTTTTGATAGTTGGTAGTGGTATGGTTTCTTGGTGCCAAGTGTGTGTGAGCTTATTGTTATAAACTCTTACTCTATGCATGAATCTAGAACTTGTCCGGTCTATTTTGTGAAGCTTGAAGTTGGTTGCTTAGGAAAGGATCACATGCCCTTTTTGTGTGCAGTCCACTTAGCCTATAAGACCGTCCAAATGCAAATAATCCCTTTGATCCCTGTTTGAGCCATAATTGACCCTATTCTTTCAATAACCTGTCACCGTTTTGTTTTAACATTGAAGCCCTATTTTGGCCCTGGTCCTTCCTTGGACATCGTGCACCTCAACTCAGGCAATCAACCTAAGTTGAGGGTGGCTACTATAGAGGTAAATGATAAGAAAAATAGGATGGATAAGATTAGTTGTGGATAGAATGAAAATTTCGGGTGTGTGCCTAAGAAAAGAAAGAAAAAAAAAAGAAAAGAAAAAGAGATGAAAAAGTATTGTCAAAATAAAGAGGCCGCACCTGTAGCTAGAAAGAAGGGAATAAAAAGGTGAATAAGGATGGACGAAGTAAAGTTAAGTGGAAATAGTAGGTCGGTGATTCCAAGGAGGGCTTAGTCACTAACCCTTAAATGTATCCTACCTGCACCCAAAGCCTCATTACAAGCCAAAACAAGTCCAGTTGTGATCCTGAGCAGCTTTCTGAAAAACGGAAATAGGATAGCAAGGGCAAGCTTATGGAATCACATGTGCATTGTTTGAAAACGTTTGTGAGTGTGAGCGCCTTACCTAGTCCCAAATCTTGTGTGTGGGACTTCTTTGTGGTGAGGGCACCGATATTTCTGTATTATCTATTGACTGTTGGGATAGCTGTTGTGTGTGTATGTAGAATATTCTATCATATCAGAATGACATGTTTGGATCCTTGAAAGTTAGCGTTTCATACATTTGTGTGCTACCGGGGGGCTTGATTTAAATTTAATAAACTGTTGAGTGGCCATGATTTGCCAGAGATGTGTGTTTGTATTCTTAGTTGAGTCGTCATTTTGTTTTTGTTGTCATTTTGATTGAGAACAAGCGAACGTTTTAAGTTGAGGGTGTTGATGTGGCGGGATTCTACGGCACATTTGACGCTTTTAACTAAGAATACTCGAGAGTTTTCAAGCAACTTTTGTGGTTTTTGATGTTTTATTGTTATATTTGCAGGAAATGGAGCTAGAGATGGAAACAGAAGAAAAATAGTTCAAAAACCTCAACTGGTTAAGCCTGACGGCTGGCATGACTGACCGTCTTACCTGTGACTGGCCGTCAGCCAGGCCGCCAGGACGAGACAATAATTCATCGAGCACTGCCTAGGAGTGACGGCCCGTCTGACGGCCCTTCACTGACCTGACGGACCGTCACCCATGCCACCAAGATAAAACAAAGTAAAACACTGTAAGTTGTCACTAGGCGGATGACTTACCAGAATTTACCAGCAAGTCGTCACAGGCCTGACGACTTACCAGAATTTACCAGCAAGTCATCACAGGCCCGACGACTTACCAGAAAAATTGCCTAGGAGCTCACTGTTTAGCTGTGATGGCTCAAGTGATGGCCCGTCACATTCGTGACGGTCTGTCAGGCGACCCGTCAAGGCAACGCGGGATTTCGAAAATTCTATTTTTGGACTTTATTTCCTAGACTACTATAAATACCCTGTGTTAGGGTTATTTTATAGATTATTACCCAATATTTCTAGAGACTATTTTTGAGCGACTTTTTGAGGGGAAAACACGACACAATACGTTTTCTTCTTCTTCTTCTTCGATTGTTCTTGGGATTTTCACCATTGGTGCTTGGATTCTACGAAGTTCAAAGTAAAGTAATAATTTTCTATTGTAAGAATTCTTTCTTCTCATATGAATACTATGATTTCTTTACTTCATTTTGCTAGCATGAGTGGCTAAACTCCCCACAACTAGGGTTGTGGGAGCCATGGCAAGAGTAACAAAATAGATTTAGGGTAGCGTAGGGTTCAATTTATATGTTGTCACGTGGTTAAATCATTTGTTATTTACGTTTTCTAATGGTTGCAAACATTAGAACATACCTAGGTTTGATTTGCTTGAACAAAGAGATTAAAACTGGGAAATTTGATTAACTATGAGGATTCGAGACTACCAACTCTCGTCTTATGATTAATGCTGTAACTAGATTAATCTACTTGATGTTTAGGATTGAAATAAGAATTTTCACCTTCTCAAGTTCGAGAGAATTGAGAAGGAAATTCGTCTATTTGGTTGAGAAACGTTTAGATGATACCATTAATTCAATCACATCGTGATATACATATAGAAAGAACCCGGTTAAGCTTTGAGTTGAAATTCTTACGACGCCATGGTGAACACTTCCCTAGTTTGCCTCTCATATTGATTATTACTCGTTGAAACTCGTAAATTATTATTTGCATTGTTCAAATATTGATCATACAAACCCCCCCCCCCCCATTTTACCGGAAACTATTGATTATTAGTCATCTAAATTACTAACGACTTAATTTGCACCTTATTCCCTGTGGGATCGACCCCAACCTTTGTTGGGTTCTATATTTGACGACGAACGCTTACGCTTCTTAATTTGAGGTGTAATTTGAGCGTTATCATTAATGCACAACAAGGCCTTGCACGTCACTGTCAAATGTCAAGAGAAGATTATAAATAGAGTTTTGATTGATGATGGTTCGGGTCTGAATATTTTCCCAGTTATCCACACACACTCAGCTAGACTATGATCCGGGAAAGGTTCGCCAGAGTAGGATCAACGTGAGAGCCTTCGATAAGTGTCAAAGGGACACTATCGGAGAGGTTAGTTTGCACATCCAGATAGGACATGCCGAGTTCCAAGTTGAATTCCAAGTCATGGATATTACTACCAGCTACAACTTGCTTCTGGGAATACCATGGATCCATGAAGCTGGAGCCGTGCTGTCAACTTTGCATCAAATGGTAAAGTTTATTTGGGAAGAACATAAGGTGGTAATCCATGGTGAAGGGAGTCATCTGATCCGTCCTAACGGCTATGTCCCTATGATTGAAGAAGTCCCGAGAGGGAGAGATTTCTACACTGTAAAGATCGTCAATACCACGGGAGAGGATCTTGCTCCTTAAATTTCCATTCCACCTATCTATAAAATGCTTGCGACTATGATGCTGAGGAGCGGATATGAACCAGGCTTCGGGTTATGAAAGAATTTCGATGGTATAACTGAACCCATAAGCATTACCAGACAGTTGACCAGGCATGGATTAGGGTACATGGCCCGAGATAACAAGGCGAAGGTCGAAGAAAAGAAGCAGTCAGCACTGTTGAAGCCACTCCCTCACTTATATCAGTCATTCCCGGCGTATATTGGTCCGCCAAGTGACGGGTTAGAGGATGGAATAGGAAATATATTCGAGGACTGCGATGCTATAACAGAAGAAATCCCCGAACTAGCCATGATCAGAGATGCCAGGCCTGGTGAAGAGTTGCAGAACTGGGCCGCAACTCCCCTCATGACTCTTTGCTTGTCTGGGTAGACAAAGACTATTTTATGAAAAATTGATGATGGTCCGGATGAGGCTCCGTTACCCACCCATTATGTTTTCAATTTCCTCATACTATTTTACCGCTTTCCAAAAGGCACGGACACGTATTCATACGGGTTGTAGCCATAGTTTTTAAATATTTTCAAATTTCAGTGAAAGCCTCCCGTATTTAAAAAAAACTTTTGTTGTTTATTTTATCTGTTTGGTAACATCTAACTTATTTTGTTTATGATTTCAGTAATAATAACTAAAAACCTGCTAATGTCATGTTATGCCAAGAGCTGAATGAACAAGTCAGAGGATACGATATAGGAGCCCAAGGGTATGTTGAAGACATCATTGTCTTAGAACGAACAACAAAGAAGTCTAAGAACTTTGAAGACCAGGATAATCCCCACCTAAAAGAGTTTGAGGTGGTTAATTTGGGAGGCAACGATCAAGTTAAAGAAATCAGCATCGGTGTTCATTTGTCAAAAGCACAAAATAAATAACTTATCTCTCCGCTCAAGCCATACATCGACATCTTTGATTGGTCCTACAATAATAGGACGAGAATGATCATAAACATCATCTCTCAAAAGTTATTTGTCAATCCAGAATACGAGACAAAGGAAAGTTTGTGCCAAATTGGCAAGGACTGTACATCATCCAAAAAGTGCTATCTGGAGGAGCTTTGATTTTGTTCGAGATGGATGATCAAAGTCTGATGCGGCGAAAAGATATTACGCCTGAAAATGATTTCTTTTCCTTCTATTTCTTTCCCTGTAATCGCATTTTCTGATTGTAATCATTTTTGCACTTAGTAAAAGCTTAAAATTCCCTATCCTCCTTGTACGAACTACGTCTTACCTAAATTCTCAAGAATGAGAAATGTAGGCGGCCTGTGTCGGCTTCGGTCAACCCCTTAGGAAAAATCTATCTTTCCCCTTTTTTATCTTGAACTACGTTTGACCTGAATTCTCAAGAATGAGATACGTAGGCGGCCTTTGTCGGCTTCGGTCACCCCTTTAATTATTTCTAACATTCTCCCACTTCAAATGTGGGAACTATGTTTGACCTGATTCCTGCATCAATGGGATACGTAGGCGCCACAACGGCTCGGTCATATTACCCAAGAAATGGAAACTAGGGCAGAATTTTTGAGAAAAAAGTCTCAAAAATTCAGAAGGCGAAGATTGTCTCCAACAAATCAGAATGCAAAATATGCCAAAAAGCAATTGAAGTGAATTTCGAGGGAGAATATCATAATTCCCACAAAGTGTCAAATCTCTTATCAATGGAATAAGATTCATCATAAACCTTTAACAGGGGCAGAAATTTTGAGGAGCACCTCAAAATTTCCACCAAAACTTCAAGAGTTCAGAAACAAACTCTGAAGGATTCCCCAACACCGAGAAATTAGAGTCTACTTCAAAATCCCTAGCTATAGCAAATTCTAGGAGGATTCATTCCCAACTATGACATAATTCTCGGAAGATCATCTCCAAACTCCCCAGCTAGGATAACAAAGGATCTCCAGAGTCCGCCAGCAGTACGTCAAAAACATCAAGGCCTCGAGTAAAGGACATTTTTTGAGCTAGCACATGACATGACGGGCAGAGACCTTTCTAAACTATCCTTTTTCAAAATCTTTATTTTTCAAAGAACTTGTTTGAAAAATCTTTGCAACAGATTAATTTTACTCTTTTATAATTTTATTTTGTCTTATGTCTATCGTGACCTGAGAGTGGAGGACGACGAGTACCCGAGAGAAAAAAGCACCCAAAAAATACAAAGCAAGGAGCAGAAGATTGAAGGAGGTCAACACAGATCAATTTTACCAAAAACTAACAATTTTTCTGTGAATGCAGGTTGTCCCAAAAAGTATGTTAGAAATCAGTCCCTCATTATCTAACGCATTCAAACAAATGCAATGAGACCAGATGCTCCAAAATTTGGCGAGAAAAGCCAAAACAGTGGGAAGAAGCGAAAGAGGCAAAAACTCCTGGAATGGACAAATTTTCTTGTAGTACGCAGAAACTACTAAATAAAGAGAGATCGACAGCATCCTCGAGTCCCCAAGAAGATCAGGATATTTTGGTCAACTCTAAAATTTAGAACACCAAAAGAGAGTTCTCCACCGATCCCCAGCAAGTCATAAATCACCACGAACGGATGATATTCAAAAAAGGTACTTGTGGTTATCCCCAGAAATGGGCACGACCATTTCATTTTCATTTGAAATAAAAGTTGTTTTGATTAGCTTCATAGATGCTGTCTTTAAAGTTTTTTCATGTTTGACTGTGGTCGCTAATAAGAGCGATGCTGTGTCTACTAATTATTTGCCTTGAGCACAGGTACACACAATTGAGTCAACATGACAACATAAAAATCAAAGGTGATGTTTTTTGCAACTGCTGCGTTTGACATTACTCGATCATCCACATTATTATCATATTTGCATATCATGAGGACCATGTCACAAGGATTATGTCACGAGGACCATGTCACAAGGACCATGTCACAAGGAACATGTCACGAGGACCATGTCACAAGGAACATATCACGAGGACCATGTCACGAGGACCATATCGCAAGGACCATGTCGTAAGGACCATGTCGCAGGGACCATCATCACTAAAATACCACAGACACATGCTCGCTGTGAATAATATGTCCCTCTACCGGCCGGTTTCAAAGTGGATGACATTTAGAGACGTCCCTAAGTCGCACTTGCTGCGCAGGATCGACCCAAAAGTATTTATATCCGATATTGCATAAGACAGTGGAGTCTGACATTGAGGATATCTTTTCTTCATCATTATTATGCCAAGTTTGGCATCCAGCATATTTATATCTAACATCGCGTGAGACGGCGAAGTCTGACAATGAGGATATATTTACTTCCTTATTATCCCAAGCCTGGCATATTTGTATCCAATATCGCGTGAGATAGTGGAGTCTAACATTGAGGATATCACTATTATTATTCCAAGTCCTACATCTAGCATATTTGTATCCAATATCGCGTGAGACGGCGGAGTCTGATGTTAAGGATATCTTTTCTTTCTTATTTCTATGCCCAGATGATGGAGTCTGGCATCCAGTATATTCATATCTGATATCGCGTAAGATGGTGGAGTCTGTTGTCGAGGATATTTATGCAACCTTATTCTGTTATCGCATTAAGACAATGAAGTCTCACGCCGAAGGATGTTTATACATTCGAAAGCATAAATTGCCAGATGCAACTATATTTGATCATGTGACAAAGGCCTTGTCACCCCGATGATCAAATAACGCTTTCCATCGAGGACAGAAGTATATAGTTTGAAGGATGTCTGCAAGACGCCATCCAAATCGGACGATGAATCGGATCCCCCAAATTTGGAAGGCCAAAGGTTGTCTGTAAGCCACAACAATGTTTGAAACCAGATAGTGTGCAAGATTGCCCAAACTTGACAGGCTAAGAGTTATCTGTAAGACGTAATGATATCTGAAAGCAGATAGTGTGCAAGATCACCTGAAGATTGAAAGTTCAAGGGTAATGCATAAATCACAATAATATTTGAAATTGGATAAAATGCAAGACTACTAAAAATTGATAGTCCAAGGGTTATCTATAAGCCACGACATATCCACGTTAATATTGTACAGGGCTACCCAAAGGCTAGCAATTCAAGAGAAATCTGTAAGTCGCGTTACATCTAAGATCGGATAAAGGTGCGGGATTACCCAAAAACTGGCAATTCGAAGGACATTTGTAAGCCGCCTCTATCCAAAGTCGGATGATGTGCAAGATTACTCAAAAACTGGCAATTTAATGGACATCTGTAAGCCGCCTCTATCCAAAGTTGGATGATGTGCTAGATTACCCAAAGCCTGAAAATTCATAGATGTCGATTAGTCACGTCGATAAGGATGATGCGCAAGACTTTCCCTAAAAGCATAAGCAAAGACTGCTATCAATAGTCATGAAGGCTATTACGTTCAAGAGAATACCATAAATAGTTATGAGGATCGTCATGTCAAACGGCCACGAAAGTCATCATATTCAAAGATCGCCACAAAGGTAACCCTATCTGATAGCTATGAGGGCTATCACATTTGATTATCATGGAAGTTGCTATTTCCTAAGACAAAGAAAGGAAAAGGATGACATCTTCTTCAAGAAACAACGGACGCGGAAAAATGAGGTACAAAGTTATCTCTCCTTATTGAGTTACTTTACTATTAACAATTTTGTTTACAAATATTGCCAAGAACATCCGAGAGGATGAAAATCTCAAACCAGAACAACATGCATGAAATACATCAAAAAGATGTCATCACACGAGATTCGAACATAACCCCAGGATGAGGTATGGCAAAGAAACTACCTCTTCAATTGGAATTACATTACTACTAATAATTTTGTTTTGGGATATTGTCGAGAGCATCCGAGAAGGATGAAATTCTCAAAGAAAAACCATAAGTGCGGACTACACCAAAAGGGATGCATCACAACGTGAAACTTTTTCTTAGCAGCAAACTGGGACATGTCCGAAGGGTGCAAGTTGAGAATCCACTTCTGCTTCAATCAAACTACACCCCTCTCAGAAGGCATGTGGGTATTTTCCTATCATCGGGTCTTAGTTTCGCATCCAGAGTACTTTTTAAACTAATGCTGGAAGCAATATTCTTTCTTTTCAAATCCGAGTGACAATACACCTCGAGCGTTGGAAACTATATCCAGGTAAAATCTTACCTATGGGTATGAAGTGCACCACATTCATGGTTAAGAGGTTATAAGCCTCTTTTGCATAACTCAATTACTTGTCACTCATCCCGAGCCAAAGGTTGTCTTAACATAAAGATTACCTTTTCTATCGATTGAGTCAAACTACAAGCATCCTGATTCCCTGAGTCTCGGGTTATGTAGGCGGGTTCTGTGTTGGAAACTCAGCTGCACTCCTAACTCCCGCAATCCTTACTCCAAAGATTTTTGGTCTCTCCTTAATCTGAAACCGTGATAGCTTGAAATTCTTTGAAAATCGTGCGTAAATCAAGCATTTTGAACTACAAGTGGCCTGAATTCTCATGTAACCTGAGATATGTTGGAAATTCGATACCGGAGTTCAGCCATAGTTCCTTGAATTTCGTGCTAGAACCAACCGCTTCCTAGATATGAATTTGTGGTCGGATAAAATTGGGAACGTCAACTCCCTTTGCCCAGGGTTCCTTGCATCCACCCTACCCAAAGGGAGGGGCAGTTGTTCACACTTAATTTTTACCCTCCACATTACAAATTAATCTCGAGCCTTTTTGAATTTTAAACAATTTTCAAAATTATTATTTTGTAAAAAAGGATAAAACATTTTCCAAGGCAGCTTTATAATAGTTTTGAGTAATAATTTATATTTTTCATATTTAATTATGTGAAATTTATATAGGTTTACTTAAAAAAATATTTAAAATTTTAATTTCATAAGAAAATCCTTTTAAGAGATTAAACATTTGATTGCCCTCTAAATTAAATCAAATGAGGGATTAATTGAATAAATTAATTTCACAATTGATAAAAGAGGTAATTATGTATTAAATACAATAATTATTTCAAATTGTTTAAACTCATTAAAGCTCGCGGTTGATTTTATATTGATTTATCTTTATTCCTATTCTAGCCTAAACCCCTAAAATTATTTAAATCATAGCCGGATTTTCCTAATTCCTATCAATTTGGCTGTTCCTTAAATTTAAAATGGCCACATTTTGTAAATGTGTCCATATTTTAAATGGCCCTTCACCAGCCTTGCTTCGGCCTCCATTTGGGCCAGTATCCCATGCCTTACCCGGCCCAATTAACCCCTTGTTACTCATTCTTCTCTTTACCTCTCACAATAGACAACCAAACACCTCTTATCTCTCCTCTTCTCCTTCAAAGACAACAAACCCAGAAAACTCATCGACTAAGACGACAACAACATCAGCTCAAAATGCAGCTCAAATCTCCAGCTAATGGCCCCAATATACGTCAAAACCCCATCCAGTCCCTCCGTCTCCATCTAATTGACAAGCTGCCAAGACCCAGAAGGTTCTAGAAGGGACAACTGGCTCCTTCACAATGTTCTAATCCCAAAATTTGCGGTGATTTTCCATCCGTTTCCCTAAAATTGTACTATCACAATACATACTCGTCCAAATATCATTGGTTGTGGAAGAATTTAGGGTTTTCCGCCCAACATCCCAATGAACTTGACCTAGTTTTCGTTCAAAGTTCATGGAAAACCTCAATCCTTATCCCATTTTTTCAAATTCGAATTTCCCCAAGTAATTTCCCAGAAAACCCCTCAGATTTCCCCCCATTTTTACCCAAAATTCCCCTATATAAACCACAAGGGTTTACAAGATTAGGGGTGGGCTTTTGGTTTTGCTTGAGTTTCTTTTGGAGAACCACTCTCTAGCTCAAAAGGAAACCAAAAGATTTCAAAGAAATACACTTACAAAAAGAGTGTTCTCGCTGATTTCGATAAGCTCAGTTCAATTCCGATGGTGGTATATCGATTTCGATGAAGCTTGTTCATTCCAGTCGCTGCTCTGAAGAAGGTGAACACTTCTTTTCTCGTATGTCTTTTGTAGCATTATGTTGAGTTATTCTGTTTATGTTTATACTGGTTGGGATGGTCTTATTTGATATTATGTGGTTGTGGTGTTGATATTGTTTGGTTATTCCCACAATTGTCATATGTCCATGAATATTGATTTGTGTTGGCATGAAGTTTTTCATGAGGATTTTCTTGATTAAAAACTCTTTGGACAAATATTTTCCCTTTACAAACTCTTATATGTGTGTAAAAACCTCTAGTTATGTATTAAAACTAGTTTAGTATGACAAAGATTAGAGAAAATAGGTTGAGTGTAGCTTAGACAAATGATATCTCCCTTTGTGTTCACTTAAGGATTCTTCGCTGATTTCAAACGTAATTGTGCATCTCTACCTTCTCTGTATGTGTAACAAAACCAACTTCATATACTATGATTAGAAGTTTAATTACGAAAGTATCACGTCCTAGTTGGTCTCTCTTCTTGTCTTCATTTGTTTATTATATTTGACCATATATGTTGTATGTTCCTCTCTTTAACCTTGCTTAGTTCATTTGTATATCGATCCCAAATCACTTCTACTTTGTTGAGGACTTCAATTGTGGCGACTGTATTCGATATATAAAAAAAATATAGATTAGAGCCATTTTTAATGAATATAGGAAATTTGTTACACTTTGACGTCTGTCTCTTCTACACTTGTGATTCTGTTCAAAGAAGCTAAAATAACGACAAGCTTAAAAATCTAATTTTTTAAGGGAGAAAAAAATGGCATGTTTCAGCCCTTCGATCATTCTTTGAAAAGCTATAGGATGTCAGTTAGCTACTCGTATTTCAGGGAATTACTTTCTTCTTTCCTTAACCTTCTTCTTGCTTTATCTGAAATGATTCATTAAGTTAGATTGACTTGTTGTATCCTCGTTAAAACTTGTTTTCTGAATGACCTCTTAGGACTTTTGAATAAGCTTGAATCCTTATTTTTTCTTTGCTAATCCATACTCTAGGGGGATATCTTTGTGATATGATGATTAAACCAAAGTTGTGTTTCCTTTGAACAAATTTGATAATATTTGGCGTGGGTCCTAATGTGGTGGCTTGAATCCATGCTAATTTACTCCCTATTACTGATTCTAATTAAAGCTTGTCTTAATTTTGGCATGA
Source organism: Jaltomata sinuosa (assembly GCA_003996215.1). Lineage (NCBI taxonomy): Eukaryota > Viridiplantae > Streptophyta > Magnoliopsida > Solanales > Solanaceae > Jaltomata > Jaltomata sinuosa. The sequence continues at coordinate 292,169 of QJPP01001916.1, read as the reverse complement.
TCAAGTTGTGGGGTTCGAAACTAGTTTTATCGGCTAATACCATATCTATCTGTTTTGAGATCTCGGTGAAATTCTTGTCGTATGCATAAAGGATTTCTTTTACAAAGATCACTGCCTGTTCTGTTAAGGAAAATAAAATGAAGTAAGGCTTTCTCTTTTTTCTGTTATGTTAATTACTTGAGCTTTTCCTTGAGTAAGTAGAATCAGGGCATGTCATTTTGTTTGTCATGTTCCCTCTCTCGCCATTTTTCTCATCTTGACGTGAATATCATTAATGGTTGCGTTTAGTGACAAAATTATGATTCATTATACTTTTGAAGACCAATTTGGGTCCATCTTTGTGTGTAAAGTTGTCGTCAACAATCTGTGAGATGTCTTTAACTAAAAATGCATTGTTGTTCGGAAAATCAGTGACTATTTGGCATACTTCGACATAATTCTCTATGATTGTTGATTTATCAATTCACTAATTCTCATCCTTTTATTTATTTGCATGAACTACCCGAGTCTACGAGGACCCATCCTCTCCATTGCATATTCATGTTGGGTTACAACCCAACAAAATTCATTGAGTTAGCCTCGTCAACAATCTGGGAAGTTGATATTTTGGATGTTCAAAAAATTGGACCCAAAAGTGTCTGAAACGCAACAGCAGCAACAGTCCAAAATCGACTAAGTATTGAAGAAGAATAGGCCAGAGCCCATAATAGCAATAGCAACAGCGGTCCAAATGGGCCAAAATTTGGGAAATTGGACTGAAAGTCCAAGTAGTTGCGGCATTGAGCAAAAAGGCTCAAATATTAGATTAGGACAGGGTTTTGTTTAAGCCAAAAAGCTTAAATTCCTCTCTTATCCCTTTTACTCTTTATTGTATAGTTTAGAAATTATTATTGTATTAATTAGATTGATTCTTTAACTTAGTTGGAATTTCCCAAAAGAGGTGTTGTTTCTCATTTTTGATAAAGCTTTCTCTCAAATCCACTTAAATAATTTTTATATGAAAAACACTTTTTCTTGAACATGAAATTTCGCTCACTGTTTCCATTAATTTTAAATGTAGTCATGCTTTTGTTCCAAAAAATTGCCTCAAAAAATTTCAACTTTGCAATAAATAAGATTTTCATGTCCTCTCAAATTATGCCCAAGTCCTTTCTAACTTTATTCATCTTTGGGCAAATTATATCTATCATGTCTTATAAATCAAATCAAGATGTTCTTCTCAAAAAATGAACAAGGATTTCTTTTTTAAAGTTAGTCATAAATAAGTTATTTTCAAACAAGTCTGGATAACCGCGAGTTAGCGGATACTCTTGGTGCCTTAACGCCCTTCCAAGAGTATTAATTTGAACCCTTACCCAAAATCTCAAAAAAAAATTCTAAGTCCTTATCTGTTTGACTTCAAAATTTTTATAAGTTTTTCTTGGTTTTCCCTTTTATAAAACTAAGTGGCAACTCTTTCTTTTATTTGAAATTGTTTTGAAACTTTCATTTGGTTTTCGAAATGAATTTTCAAAAAAAAGTCAAAACAACAAAAACCATTTTTTCCCGTAAAATAGGTGGTTTGTCTCAGAGGCTACCCATTTCGGAGTGAAAATGGAAGCGGATTGCTATGGACTTCGTAGTCCGCTTTCCACGTACCTTGTAGAGATTTGATGCTATTTGGGTTCTTGTGGATAGGTTGATGAAGTCTGCTCACTTTCTTCCGGTTCAGACTTCCTACAGTTCTGAGAGGTTGGCTTAGATCTATATTCGGGAGATTGTCCATTTTCATGGTGTGCTACTATCTATCATCTCCGACCGAGGTACTCACTTTACTTCGCACTTCTGGAGGTCTATTAGAGAGAGTTGGGTACTAGGGTTGAGCTTTGCACCACTTTTCATCCGCAGATAGACGGTCAGTTAGAGCGTACTATTCAAGTTTTGGAGGATATATTGCGAGCCCGTGTTATTGATTTTGGGGGTCAGTGGGACCAGCATTTAGCTTTGGCAGAGTTTGCATATCATATTAGTTACCATTCTAGCATTCAGATGGCTCTGTTCGAGGCTTTGTATGGTAGGTGGTGCAGATTTCTGGTGGATTGGTTTGATGCTTTCGAGGTTAGGACGTGGGGTATCTACTTGCTTCGTGATTCTATGGATAGAGTTCAGGTTGTTCAGGAGAGACTTCGCACTGCCTAGAGTAGGCAGAAGAGTTATGCTGACCGGAGAGTTTGAGATCTATAGTTCATGGTTGGTGACAGTGTGTTCCTTCGAGTATCACCCATGAAGGGCGTGATGAGGTTTGGGAGGAAGGGTAAGCTCAGTTCGAGGCTTATTGGGCCATTCGAGATGCTTCATCATATTGGAGAGGTTGCTTATAAGTTAGCCTTGCCTCCTACTCTTTTCAGTGTGCATCCTGTGTTTCATGTCTCTATGTTGCGGCAATATATTCCGGATGAGTCTCAAGTGCTTCAGTTAGAGTCAGTTCAGTTGTATGAGTCCTTAGACTTTGAGGAGGAGCCTGTTGCTATATTGGACAGGCATGTTAGGAAGTTGAAGTCCAAGGAGATTCTGTCATTTAAGTTTTAGTGGCGGCATTATCCTGTCGAGTAGGCTATTTGGGAGATCAAGACCGACATGCAGACCCATTATCCTCGGCTTTGCAAGTCTTCAGGTTCCTTTTTCTAACTTTCCCAGATGAAAGTTCTTTTAGTAGTGGATGTTGTAATGACCCTCCCAATCATTTTCCTATTTTTCGTGCTTTTTCCATGTTTCGAGCTTTCCCTTAGTGGCTATAGGTCATTTATAACTTACCGGGACTGACAGTTCATTGCCTGGACTATTTGTTAGGTCATGATGACCATTTCCTTATTTTAGAACTTGAACTTAGAAAATCTTTGACTTTGGTCAACTTTCTTGGTAAACGTGCTTAGAATCAAATTCCGACAATTCTATTGGCTTCAAAACAGGGTTTTTGGTCTAGTAAACCATTGTTCTAGGTCTGAGTGCTTTTGGTTTGGTTTTGTGTTGCCTTATGTGTTTTCTAGCTAGTTTGGCTGGTGGGGTTGACTTTGTCAATATTTGGAGAACACGGCCTCGGATGGAAATTCCATCAATGTTGTTAGCTCTGGAATATCAACTTTGGGCTAGAGGGGCCTTAGATTTAGGTCCCGGGGCTTCCAGATTTGTTTTGGGGTTTTCAGTTCCGAGTCAGTTTTGGGCATGGGGTCCACTTTTCATTAAAACAATCTCTGTTGGGAGTTCCATCGATTCCATTGAGTACGGAATGCTATTTCTGGTAAGGTAGCATGGTTGGTTTATATTCTCGGGGTTCCAAATTAATCCCGAGGGTCCGTCGGATGAACTTTTGGCCTTGGTGAATTGTTGGTTGCTGCAATAATGTTGCAGACCATTTTGGTCTTCCCGATCGCGAGGTGTCTATCGCGTTCGTGATGGCCTAGTTTCTTGACCATCACAACCACGAAGGTTACTCTGCGCATTCGTGTTGAAGTAGGCAGGGGCCTGCTCTACGCGATCGCGATGGTCTGGCTCGCTCTTCTTCGCGAATGTGGGGTCCTATCGTGATCGCGATGAAGGACCCTAGACAACTATTTAAGCTGTCCACTTTGTTTTCTCCTCCAACATTTCAAAATTTCTCCATTATTAAGCATTCAAGATCCGGTTCCAGCTCTTTATCTCAGCATACTTCATCTGGTAAGTCCCCCTCTGTCCCTCTCCCCTTTTCCGCTGTTATTCCTGAAATGAACTTCGTTTGCGCTCAAATTTTAGGTATGGGTTTTTTTAACCCAATGCGGATATATATGCAGTTTTTATTTTCTATTTCGTTGTGCGGGCTCCGAGAGTCATTTTTCCGACTCAATTTTCGGCCTGATTTTCTGTATATCAATATGGGTGTTGTTCTTCTCGTCTTGACATCTAGTATATATTCTTAAAAGCGTGGCAACTTTTTGAGGTTGTTCAGAAGGGGAAGACACACGAGTGATGATTCGTGTTTTCAGTTCGGCCCTGAGGTAGGTAACGGTTTACCTTCTAGACTGAGTTTAGTTAGATTTTATATATCATATGTTATTGAAATGTTAGGTTGGACTTTAGGTGGTTTTAGGCTTAAATAATTTATATTATTACGGCCTTTTCAGATCATAGATTAGAATTTACTCATGCTACCCTTAGTCTAGGAGCCCGTAGTATTGTTATGCCTAGTGCAGAATCCTTAGTATGCTTTTAGGAGATTTTAGAGGTAGAGTAGATGCTCGTAGTGGTCTCCGTAATTATTTTTTGCTATTTTCGCTTTAATTTGTTGGTTGTGTGTAACTGTGGGCCCGAGGCCATAGCTTGGATTTGGACGGAGTTTCCAGGCCAGTTCTCTTGTTTTGGAGGGTATTTTTCTCTATTTTGTCTTGTGATGTGGTACTTTCTCTGATATGGATACTTCATGCTCATACTGCATTGCATATTATCGATACAGAAGAGGAAGGTTTTCGAGGATTTTGGATTTAAAACTGGAGATTTACTAGGGATACTGTGGTTCTTGGATGTTTGAAGAGTTATATTGGGTTTACTACTTATTTTGGAAAGGAAAGGAAAAGTACTACTTTTATGCCGGTCCAAGGGATATACCCAGACCTTTTCTCCGCTATTTTCAAATATGCATACTCATAGTCGATGCGATATTTCGGACACCCAATGCGTTATTCTAGGCCTTATTTTCATTCATATATATATATATATACTTATGGTCCCATGCGGTATTCCGGACCCCCGATACATTATTTTGGATTTTTACTTCCTATATGCGCACATACATATTTATGCATAGTCCGATGCAGTATTCCGAGCGCCCGATGCGGTATTCAGGGTTTATACTATTATGCATTCATACATCACGTCATATCTCATAGTATTGCATTGACTTGGTGTACTTGGACTGTCAGTTGCTTGTATTATTTTTATTATTATTGCCCTCTTGTTGGTTAGGATATTTTGTTTTCAGTTTTATAACTAGATTTAGGTGGATCCCTGTATTTTGTGTACTTTCCTATAACTTATTTTATATATTATCTTTCTGTGGTCGGTCGGCCTATGATGCCTACTGGGTACCCATTGTCTTGGTACTCATACTACACTCTGCATCTTTTTCTGATGCAGCACCTAGTACGAGCCACCCTCATTGACCCTCCTGTCGTTCGAGGCCTGTTGCAGTTCAGATCGCGGTGAGCTCCTAGCGCTTTTGGAAACTTTACATGCTTTCTATCTTGTATATTCTGTCTATATTTTTTGTGTTTTGGATAGACAGAGTCTGTCGTATAGCTACTCCTTGCTTAGTCGCTCTTGTACTAGTGACACTAGGTCCGGGTTGGTTCTCATTTTGTTTTGTCTTTTCAATAACTTTAGGACCATCTTTTTTATATTTTGTACGTTGGTATGTATATATGCTATTGGCCCTGTCTTTTCATTTATATCTTCCGCTTTCCTTAGTTTAATTATTATTACTGTCTTTCGCATCGTTGGATTTTGGCTTATCTACTGGGGGGTTATGTAAATGCAATCATGGCCCGATTTTGGATCGTGATAATTTTGTTACTGAGAAAGACATGATCCTGAATCAACAAAACAAGAACCAAAGATAGAACTTAAATTTTTGAGTTAGAAACATCAAATAGGAAGCACTTAAATTTCTGAGTTAGAAACATCAAACAGAGAGCATAAAAAATATGAGACTTTCACTGATCACATATTTAGGCTCAAAACATACTAACAAGGAAGGAACAAAATCATATTTCCGTTCAACATCATCTAAACTACGAGAAAGGGTTCAAATGTGACCTTTTTCACGTCAGGAAAAAAACCACTATTAATCTACTGATTTTCAAGAGTTAGTAAATGCTAAACTCTTCTACGATTTGAACCGCAGCCAACGAACAGGAACTGAAAATAACAAACTCAAAACTGTCTCCCTCTTTGAAGTTGATTTTTCTCTTTATTTGCCTCATGGATGACCATTAGACGATCATCCATGCATTTACAAATCCTCTAAGGCCAGAAACCAATTAGAACCTTCCCAGTTCCAACTTCTCTTGCTTGTGTCTTTCCAGCCAGAGTCAATGACATTCATCTACCTTGTTAAGATACCAATTGGAATCAAGAGATACCAATTGGACTCAACTCATACAAGCAAGAAACAGATCGTACGAAAGGAATGAAAGAAGTGGAACAATTTTCTAAAATGCTTCATAGTTCCCCGAAGATTATATGTGGACGTCAACACAGAAATCCTCAGGACTCTATACGACATTTAATCTTATACTGGGAGATCGATAACCTAGGCTCTGATACTAAATTTTTATGACCCAACTATCAGGCTGTGTGGGCACCTATTCTAAATCACCTAGATAGGAAAACCCTTACCACCCGATTAACACAGGCAATGAAGAAGTAAATAGAAAATATAAAATTTTGCCTAAAGGAAATAAAAATCAACTTCAACCCTTTCATTACAATTGTAAAGAATTTCAAGATACAATGAACTCTCCCTAGGAACTAGTCTTAACAAGTACAAGAGCTTCTAAGAAAAGTACAAAACCAAAATAAAGACACAACTCCCACCATGGGAAGAGATAAAGAGAAGCTGCTGGAGATTACTATCCGCGTCTCTGAGAAACATCAATTGATACTGCAATCAGACTATACCCAAAAAGGCATAGCAAGAGTAGTATCAATACAAACAACATGCATCATCGGTCGACCCGAATCCACCACATAATACCATGCAATTATTTAGAAGAAAACATACAACTTGAAAGTTATACAGTCCAGGTCCCTTATCAACAATCCTTAGTGCCCATGTATAATTCCCCTGAACATTATACACTCTTTCCCCAAGCCTCCCTACCTCATTCTGATGCCAACTCTACTATTAGAAGCCATTCCGCCCTTCTATCCTGGTCATAACCTGACCCCTTATAGCACTAAGACTCTCCAAGCCTACCCGTCTTGCCTTTACTAAAAATACCTTATCGATTCCAATCCCAAAATCAAATTGCCAACTATCCTTGTTAGCAGGTCAACCAATCTCACTTAAGATCCTATGTCAGCAACGCTGGATCTTGACCCTTAGCCAATTTAATAGACAACCTGCAAAACTCTCAATCATCAACCTTAAATCAACCACCCTACCAGACATGTCCCAAGCCATACTGACAGACACAACCAATGTGACCATACCCTTCAAGTAACCCGGACCTCACAAGGATCCCTAGGACATCATCTATGGTGTATAACATACAATCCGGATCTACACAAGACCACCCCAGCATTTAAACACACCAATCCATCCACTCATGGACCAACATGTAATAAATATATCACAATGAATAAACTCGATTCACTCATGGAACAAACACACAGAAGAACAATCAAACATGTACCAGGCGTGGTATACGAGCCAACCATAATAGAACATGTACCAAGCCTGGTACCCGAGCCATCCAATAATATGTACCAGGCATGGTACCCGAGCCAACTGAAGAATCACAGATATCATATAATCACAGATATCATATAATCACAATCACAATGAACACAACCCACACTTGTAAAGCCAACAAGTATTTCAGACAAGTTCATTGCATAAGACTAACAACAAGATATCATTTCACATTCATCCCCTTATTCCCTAACATGTGTTGTACAAGCTATACTAATGAAATAGTTAACATGCACACATATCATAATTTAGGAAGCAATTCAACCATCACCTACTACAACTGACCTAGTTCATTATTCCGACATTGATGACCTGTCCGAAGACTAACCCCAGCCTAACCAATTAAGCACATTTGCTTATATACCTCAAATACTAGACTTATTTAGGAGTATACATACATCCGCAAAAAGTCCATCCCTTAATACCACGAACTTAGTACCTTCCTTGTTCATCCCATTTCCCTCATTCATACAAAGCTCGAGAATCCACTATGACCTAGCATTCCCTTTACACTTAATTATCACCGGTGCCATGAACCCACCCTAAAATTTGATTACCCAAAGTTTAACAACCATAATATAACACCCATAGTCAATCATAGGGTCAATATTACCTACCACAATAATTTTCCACCTTAAATAGCAATAATCAATATGTTTTAGCCATCCAGACTCCGTACCGAAGACCTAAGCATGAAATATCTCATCAATCTACAATATATTATGAATTCAGATGATAGGTCTAAACTACTCAGTTAAACCTAGCCTACCTGGATGCCAAATAGCTACTTTAGAAGTCTGAACACAAACTTTTGTCTCTATGGAGGCGAATCCTAACAAAAAGTTGGCATGAATTCCATGGGTTTTAATCCATTATAGCTGAAATCCTTCCTCTCAAGTGCTTCCAAGCTATAGGGAAGCCTAGGAGAGTTTTTGGAGTAGCCCTCATCTTATTTCAACTAAAGAGGGGAAGTCCAAATATAAAATCTATATTTATGGTTACTGGTTCTGTTAGCCCGCTATAGCAGCCTGCCGACCACTACAAAAATGATGCTATAGTGGGAAAATTCCTGCTATAGCGGGATGACATCAGCCCGCACAAACTTCAAATTCTAGAATTTTCTTCGTGTCACCCCAAATTAAATCGAGAGCACATTTCAATAGTTCCCATAACCTAAAATAAGGTGCCTTTTTAATAACGACTGGATAGGTCATTACAACAGATATTAATTTACCCATCATTCATCCCTGAATAATTTTCTAATTGGAAGGAATGAACGAGTTGGCTCTTGAACCTTATCATCCTACCATAACAATATATTTGTAGCCTTACGCGAATCACTGATCTTCATTCCATTTGGTGTACCCAACTCAACCAAAACTTAATTCAATCCTGCTCTACCAAGGAATCCCTTCCTTTGAGTTGTACGAGACTAGTTAGAGTACCCCTCACTGAGTGCCCAAGTAATCCGGGGCCTCATAAAATACCAAAGCAAAAGAATTTCAAATGACGCAGGGGATAACTTTTTTGCTTTAAAGTGAATCGTATCCCGCTATAGCACGAATTATTCTGCTATAGCGGTACCGTTCTAGTGAGAGGTTAGCCACTATAGTGGGTGCCAAAAGTTTATAGGGTTGAGAAATAGGTTTCTCTCCCATTCTCCCCCATTTTCACCCAAAAACACCACTTTCCCCTCGATCACTTTGCTCCTGATATTGTAAAAACAAGGTAAAAGTTATTGAACTTCACTTTCCTTACTTCATTGCATGAATATTGCCTATTTTAGGCTCGAACTTGATGAATATATTGAGTAGTGAGTTGGTTTTTGGATTTTGAATTTTGGTTTTGATTTGATCGAATCCTCGAAGCATGGATGCTTTCCTTACATTTACAACACTCCCATAACATTCTGGGCATAAGAATTACGGGGTTAATGGCAAAAAATAGGTTCATAATTATAGGGAATGTGAAGGGTTATTATTGTTTGAAAATATCTATTTGGACAATTTTTAGGAGTTATAATGCCCAATTTTTTGCATGAAATAGTAGTAGAGTATTCAGGAAACACTGATCTGAACTTAGATTGTTAAAAATGGAAATTTGGATCAAGAGGCACCATTGTTGCACCTCTTGAAAATCTGGAATGATGAAGGCCACTATAGAAGCCTTGCTCTGCTATAGCAATGCTGCTGTAGAGGATAAATTTTTTCTATAGCACCATCGCCTTAGTGGGAGACTGCCTGCTATAGCGGGAGGCTGCAGACAGTAGCCTCCTTGTCAGGCCAAGAATTGGACTTTTCTCTGAAACTTGTTTCCTTAGCATTTTATGAGTCCTAACTCACCCATTTTATTAATCATGTAGACTTAACACTCAATGGATGACAATCAATAACATATTATGACTTACGAGAGATTCCCCGATGACGCTAGTCGGGAGAGATTTTGGGACTACTAGAGGACCGATTTCTATAATAAGAGGGGCTTCTAAATGAATGGGGTAGAAGAGAAGGCAACGGATTTCTAAAGGTGGCTCTATGATTTTGGCTAGGGTCCATTGGTGGAGGCTCCCCCTTCTTGGACCTCGGGCTGGGTGAGGGAGTTCTATACTATTCTTCCTATCATGCATTGGGATGACCCCAACCCCACCATCTGTATCCGAGAAATAGATGTCCCCGTGGATATTCGGACCATCAATGAGGTACTAGGAATGCCTAATGTTTTCAATGCCATATACGATTCGAGAGATGGATATTAAATGGCTAAGGGACACACTGATAGAGGAGGAGTTCAGGGACCAGGTCTACTGGCCCTGCATCGAGGGCATCATGAGCACTTACTTCACCACTGATGCTAGAAGGTGGCTGAACTTGGTATCCTAGAGGATTCATCAATCGGGCAACCTACCGATGTGACCTACCCTCGGGCTTTAGTAGTGGACTATTCCATATAGGGTATTCAGCTAAATGTGGGGGAAAAAATTGTGTCAGAGTGAAGGGACTTCTATTGGGGCACCAAGAAGGGCCCCTTCCTTCCCAGTCTGGTGTCTGCACTATGTAGGCAAGTTGGGATGCCCGAGGATGATACTGACAGAGAGGTAGAGATGGACACCCCATTTCACCCCTCTGACTGGAGGTGATCACTTCTAAGGGAAAAAAGAGAAAGGTAGGTGAGGATGAGAGCAGCTGAGCTGCAGAAGGGGTTAATGATGATGGTGATGATCCTGTCCCTCCTTCCCAGTCCCAGCCCCTGATTACCAGAAGTCACCTGAAGGCAGACTTGGCCGTGGTCAAGAGATTCATGAAGAATGCCCCTGCCAGAGCCGCAGCCCCACCTTCTCCTGGCCAGGACTATGCAGTACTCCACATAGAGCTTGATGAGGAAAAGAGGAAGAGGTGCTTCCAAGACCGCATGCTCGCATGGATGTGGAAGACCATAAAGGTCATGTTCAGCTGTGCTATCCCTGATCAAAAGCTTCCTCAGCTTGTGCCAGAGGACATGTGGTAGTTTCCCTTCCTGAGAGACATGGAGGCAGAGGACCCCACCCTCGTAGACTCTGATGGTAATGAGGCATCCATCTAGGACCTTTCCCCCCTCTTTACTTAAATATACTATTACTGTTTTTGCATTTGCCCTCGTTTGGGGAATGTACTAGACATTGTTCTCCCCTTCCATTCCCCTTTATTATCGCACATGGATGCTAGTTTCTACACTATTAATCTTATATGCATGCTAAATTAGTTCTATATGCGATTTCCCCTCTTTACATAGTAGATCACAACTTAACTATCGATTTAAAATATCCCGAGAATGAAAAGCAAAATAGGGGAAATACAGGGCAGGAATTATGTCCCACCCATCCCGCTATAGTAGCTTACACGCTGCTATCGTGATGACGCTATAGAGGAAAAAATCTCGCTATTACGAGACCACCGTAGTAGGTCAGACCTTCTATGGCAGCCCAGAAATTGTAAGTTTTTGCAAAGTTCCCTCATTTCCCATTTCATGTTATCAATGTTAACCCTTGAAATCACACTATGGTCTTAAATATAACCTCAAAACCAACCCTAGCAATGCATAAATAAGAACTTAGCACCACATTATCATAAAATCAGTTACGAATAACACTAGAAATCTATGCATAATATCACATTCCCGCTATCATACAAGAATAGACCTTTTCCCCCCATGGTTCCCAACCAATCTCGACTGTTTTGAAACTAGAGTTTCCCCACAATCACAATTGATTATGTCCCCATACCAATTTTACCAATGGCAAGTCCATGACCAAAATTTAACACAAATTTTTTAGTTAAACCACATAGTTATTAATAACTAAAACCATCACACATGACCAAGTTACGATCTTTCTCTGACAACAATTTCATAGTAATTCAAGAAATTACACCTCACACATTTGCAGTCATTCAAGCAATACAATTCACATAATCACAAATCTCAAGCTTCATCACTAGATCAATTCATTTTTACTACATTTTATTTTTCTCATGGATGACCGTTAGCCGATCATCCATGCATTTACATAACCTCTAAGGCCAGATACCAATTGGAACCTTCCTGGTTCCAACTTTCCTTTCTTGTATCTTTCTAGAAAGAGTCAATGACATTCATCTACCTTGTTAAGATACCAACTGGAATCAAGAGATACCAATTGGACTCAACCCATACAAGCAAACAACAGATCGCATGAAAGGAATAAAAGAAGTGGACCATTTTCCTAGAATGCTTCATACTTCCCCAAAGAATAGATGTGGACGTCAACACACCAATCCACAGAACTCTATTTGACATTTGCTCTTGTACTGGAGACCGGTAACCTAGGCTCTAACACTAAATTTTTTTGACCCAACTATCGAGTCGTGCGGGCACCTACTCTAAATCACCTAGAAATAAGAACCCTTGCTACCTGATTAAAATAGGCAATGCAGAAGTAAATAGGAAACATAAATTTTTTCCTTATGAAAATAAAAACCAACTTCAACCCTTCAATTACAATTTTAAATCTTTTCAAGATACGATGAACTCTCTCCAGGAACTAGTCTAAACAGGTACAAAAGCTTCTAAGAAAAGTATAAAACCAAAATGAAGACACAACTCCCACCATGGGAAGAGATAAACAGAAGTTGCTAGAGAATACTATCCACGTTTCTAAGAAACATCAGCTGATCCTGCAACAAGACTATAGCCAAAAAGGCATAGTAAGATTAGTATCAGTATAAACAACAGGCATCATGGATCGACCTGAATTCACTGTATAGGAGGTATTTGTATATAATATTATGATTATCAGATTCATATGATGATTGAGTTGATCTTTATATTATGATTGGGTCTAGATGGGGTACAGTTACGTAAGAGTTACTTGTGGGGTTATTATTTTGCATATATGTGTATATTATTCATAGTTTTTTATTTTTCATACTCATGCTTTATTTGTTGTTTTAGATATTATGATAGCCTTGTCGGTCCCTATAGCAATATATGTGCTTTTAGAAATCATGGTGACCTTATCAGTTCGCATAGCAATTACGTTCTTTTAGATATTATGGTGGTCTTGTCAGGCCATATAATGATTTACCTATTTTTGTTATTAACAGCTGGTTAGCTGAGATTATTATTGTGGAACGATTTGCTTATTGTTTTCCCACATACATATACATTGCATTTCATTCCCTTGAGGCTGGTATCGGGGTGTGCACCTAGACCACATGCAGTTTTTGGCCTTGGAGCTAAAATTAGGGTATATGCCTATACCACATGCATTTCATTCTCTTTAAGCTAGGATCAAGATGTACGCCTACACCACATGCATTTCATGCCTTTGAAGTTAGGATTGGGGTGTTCACCTAAAGCACATGCATTCATGCCTTTGAGGCTAGGGATCAAGGTATTCACCTATACCATATGCACTGTGTATTGTGTCTTTGAATTGTTATTATCAGCGATATATAGGATACCTGGGGCTTAGTGTATTTTTGGCTTATAGTGATATAAGTTGATTTGAGAGCATGTAGATTTGGCTGTGAGTTTCTGAACATATTGTTCGTGTTGTAGTTGTTACAGTCGGGGGAGATAAGGTAGAAGACGATAAGATTTTTGAGGCTGCAGTTTGTTCTGCTGCATTCATTATCAAGTCATTGTGGTTGGTGCCTGCTGAGCTTATGGGAACTTGGTAGGTTTTCATTTCATGGTTGAATTACTTGTTATTTGTGTGATTGTGCTAGAAAAAAGGAAGGTGAACACATTTAGTATGGTTTCAGATTTGGGTTGTGTTATTTTTATTATTCTATCACCTTACATCTGCAGTACATTATTTTGTACTAACATCAACTTGACATGGGACCGACATCACCCAAATATGATTTTTTCACAAAAATGTAATACTGATATTAATTTGAAGATATGACTCATGGTTTTTCACCCAAATATGACTCGTGGTTTTTTACCTGGAAAGTGAGGGTCCTCTGATCCTCAAGAACTATGGATGGTAGGAAGACCCATGGTTCCAAATGATGGGTCATCAACTGAGCCATAGTTTTAACTTAGGAAGGTGAGGATCCTCTGATCTTCAGGAATCACGACCAACAAGATGGCTCATGGAATGAGATGACATGTCATCATCTGACTCGTAGATTTCAGGACCCTTCATGGAGGGTCCTCTGATAATCAGGACCATGAGTCACAGGACGGGTCATGGTCCTAAACCACAGTCCGTAGAGTGACTTGTAGAATGGGAGAAAGCAAAATAGGTAGGCAAACCATGGACACTACCACTTGTCGTGGTCCTGAATGACAAACCGTGATCCTATCCGTGATCTCTAGGAACTTTAGAAATTTCAGAAATTTGGGTTTAAAAGCTTGTTTGAATACCGGAGTGTTACATTCCAGGGGCCACGAGCCGCGTATGCCGGAGAAGGGGTATACAGGGGAATCCTTTCATAGATCCTACCTACTGGTCCTATGAGAACTGGAGGAGGTACATACAGTACTACTGTCACACCTAGTTCCATCATATCATATCATATTATTCATATTGTGTTCAGATCTACCCTTGTTTGTTGTTTGCTTAGTATACACTCCGGTAGTGTTGGATGCTGAAGGATTTATTTTCAGTTATATGTGTTTCTCGGGCGCATGGGCACCTATTGGGACTGTAGGTAGATTAGCTTATTCTATCTTATTGTAGAGCTGATTAGTAGCCTTCCAATTATTGGTGAATTAGCGTATTCTATTCTATGGTAGTACTTGTGAGGTTGTCTTTCTGATTATTCTTATCTTGAGAGTTGTGTTATTAGCATGATTTTGTTAGTAGTATTGTTTCAAGCATGAGTATATTTACTTTCCTTCCTCTCCTTTCTTTTTATTTTGAGGTTACCGATATACCGCCATAATTCTTAAACTCTCTTTATATATTATTGTTGTGAGGATCCTTTCTCTATTCTTATATATATATATATATATATATATACATACATATATATATATGTATATATATATCTTCTATGGCTAGCATATTTTGCTTGTATTTTCTTTGTCTTCTATATGTGCTAGTTTTCATGTGCTTTCCTCTGTTTGTTTCTATGACTACTTTCTTCATTGTCTGTTATTTACTGTTTTTATATCTTATATGTGCTCAGTCAGCCTATGATACCTAATGGGTACCTGTTGCTTGAAATTGGTGCTCATACTACACTTCTACATCTTCTCGATGCAGATCCTAGTGTGAGCTATTATCGTTGATCGCGTGGATACTCGTGCATCTTTTGGACATCTGAGTCTATGGTGAGATTTTAATGACCGGGGTTTGACTGTATCTCATCTTTTGGTACTGCTACTGTTTCTTTATTCGGAAATAGTTGTTTATTTCTATTTTGTACCTTCTAGTACTTTGTATTTTTATAGAGGCTCATGTACTATCGATACCAGCTTGTGGGATGATGTAGTTTCTTTATATGTATGTTTAGGTTGTTCTACTTTCGCGTTGCTTTATTTATCTCCTTCTGCTTATTTTACTTCTTGTGCATGCTTGCTTAGGTAGTATCTCATTACTTACCATTCTGGGCTACGGGGATTGATTTGCCTATAAAGAAGTTGTAAGTGCCATCATGACTTGAGAAATCAGGTCGTGACAGGTTTTAGTCAGTTTGCTCGATCAACTGAATCACTGGGTGCCAATAATGTCTCCCTAGGTTTGGGGGGGTACATACACCATCCTCAAGAAATCACTTTGGAATAGGAGAAATGGTTAGACACACAAGAGGTAATTGTATACTAGATTTTGTGGTCTCTAAACCAAATTGCTACTGTCAAATTAAGTGCACTTTTTATGTCCTCATTATAGCATCAGACCACAACTTGTCCCCTTGGGAAATACAATATGATTCTCAAGATGCTCTATTATAATAATATTTTACACTCGCATATGATCGTTGATTGCAGGTACCTAATCCACAAGCTGAATAATTCAAAATTTTAGCAATATCGAGAGCATGTTGTAAAATCAAGCTCGAAACAATATAACTATAAAGATAAGAAGACAAGATATATAGACAAAGGAGAGAACTTTTCTTCCATTCAAGTATATTCAAGTATATACAAGTGTATCTTACAATGGTGAATAACATCCCTATTTATAGGTTGAGAAATCACTCCAAAAGTCATCAATATTAAGTATCCAACTTAATGGATACATTCTTATTCAATATGATTCATATAACCTTGGAAATATATATACATGAATGTAAGTAGTTCATATACTAAGTAAATGGACAATTCACTAATTCAATGTATTTATAACACTCTCCCTTGAATTCCCATAGATAATGTGCCTCGTTAAAACCTTACTAGGAAAAACCCAGTGGGAAAATGCCTAGTGAAGAAAAATGAGTACACACATCTTGTAATACGCCTTGAGTGCTGCCTCATTAAAAATCTTACCAGGAAAACTCAATTGGGACAAAACTTTGATTAAGGAAAAAAGAGTACAACGTGTATTTTACTCCTCCTGATGTGAACATCATTTAACCTCTTAGAGATGATGCATTCCAACTTTGTATACCATCTTCTCAAATATTGAGGCTGGTAATGCTTTAGTTAATATATCCGCGAAATTGTCAACTGGGCGAATTTTGTTGAACATCTCTTTCACCTTTCTTCTCAAGATCATGAGTGAAAAAGAACTTTGGTGAAATAAGTCTTATTCTATCTCTGTGATGTATCCTTCCTTCAGCTGAGCTATACATGCAACATTGTCTTCGTACATTGTAGTTGGAATATCTCTTTTCAAAGAAAACGCATTTTCTAAATATGTTGAGTCATTGATCTCTATCATACGTACTCTCAGCTGGCTTCATGAATAACTATTATCTCTACATGATTTGAATAAATGGCAACTATTGTTCACTTCTTTGAACACCATGATATCACTGTACCTCCATATGTGATTCGATAAGTATGTTGCATTATTTCAATGTCTTCTTGCTGAGGAGGAGCTGAATCTTTCAATATATGTTGATTGATGGAAAAATATTTTATTTATCAAATAATTCAACAAATATTTTATTTGTCAAATACAACGAGTACACATATTTAGTAATACGGATCTTTAGCTGCCTCATTAAAAAACCTTGCCAGAAAAATTCAGTGGGATAAAACCTCGACTAAGGAAAAAGAGTGCAACGCGTCTTATAATCGCATTGATTAAAACATCACTTAATTCTTGTAAATTATGCCCCCAAAACATAAGTGCATCAATTGCACTAAACATGGTACTGTTAAACCATTTTCATGAGATCAAAATTAATCTTTCCTTATGTTTAGCAATTTTACAACCATTAGGGTATTTAATGAAATCTCTTTAAAACCTTATAAATCCTTCAAGGATATTCATATAACTGTCACTGTCTAGCTAATACATGACAACCATTCATTTATTTGTATTCAAGCTTTTTCAGTATTGCCAGACTGAAAGAAACCTCATTGCATCCACCACAGGAGAATTTGTCTCCCTACAATAATGTCAGGACCAAAACCCTTTATGCCCAAGGCACAAGCCGTACTTTATATCTTACGGTTATTATTTTTTTACAATGACTCATTTGTACCCCACTGATATTATGTATTGAGGTCTTTGGACTAAAGTCCAGACCATCACTTTTTAAGTGAAATAAAATATACTTGAATCTCGCATATTTTTATTTGGCCAATAATTTACTGTCCATATTATTGACAAATTTAAATTTAAGATCCTCGTACCATTTATAATGGTGAGTGCTACATTATATTAAAGATACCGTAGACGGTCATTTGATATCGATTCCATTACGACATAACATATCGAGAACGATCTCTTCTTTTTTATCATTTTCTGGTACCTGAACCTTTGCCAAGGTTTTATAAAGAGTTATGTCATGGTGCTCTTTTAAAACACTTGCCTCATTACCATGACCATCTTGATCATTTGCTCCTATCCTTCTTCAAGAAGTTTTACTTTTGGAACCGATTAGTCTATCACGCTTCAGGCATGCCATAGACCCTGTCCTTCAAGGACTTCTCATTAGAGCATTTACAGCTGAATTATGGTATAGGGTCAGCAAATACATTTGGCAATTAATTTGCAATATTTTGTAATTGAAATATCTCTTGAACTTCAAGTTCACATTTTCTTTATAAGAGGATCTAGATAATTCATTTCATCCATTTCAGCTGTTAATCATATCTCCCCCTAATGTTAGGAAATCTGACATTCACCCCAATCTTATTTGGGAATTGTAACGACCGGGTCCGTCATTACGAGTAGTCCAATCGTGCCAAGTTTTAGAGTTAGAAAACTCTGGGTTTGGGAGTTTGAAATTCTGGGCTAGGCTAGCCTCGGCCGGTTTTGGAATGAGGTAGAGTCTAGGGAAATCTGGGTAAGTATTGGTCTATATATCTTGTTTTGAGCTGGTTTTCCACGTGGCCAAGACATAAAGGAGTTCCGGGGACTTTTCAGAATCGAATTTGGGTAAGTAAAACTCTCAGAATCGCGTTTGGCGTGAAGGGGTTATTTCGGGTCATTGGGGAAAGCAGGTGTGTTGTAAAATGGACAAAGCTGGGAGATTTACGTACATTCTATCTGTGATGAGTGCAACGGTCCGAGATAGCGACTTCCGCTATAGTGGTGGTCAAGGCGATCAACACCCACGTAAGACCGCTATAGCAGAAGCCATCCGCTATAGAGGGACTGCTATAGTGGAGCGGGGACCGCTATAGCGGGGACCGATATAGCGGGGACCGATATAGCGGGGACCGATATAGCGGGCCGATGGGTTTTTAATGCAGAAACTTGCCCAAAGCAGTTCAGTTTTCTACAATTCATTTGGGAGAAGAACTAGGGCGATTTCAGGCAATTTTCCTCCTTTTTCCTTCGAATTTCTTCCCTAAGGTAAGGTTTATACTCCCCAACATTTGTACTATATTTCCTATGCGGTAGAATTGCTAGGAGGGAACTTGGGGAAAGGTTGGAATAACCTAGGAATGGTAGAATACGAGGAAGGAAGGGTATTCCAAGCATGAATGTTCTTGGGCATTGTTAAAAGTATGTTATTATGATCATAGGTTGTTAAATTCTCTATTTTTATCCATAAAAATGATAGAAGTAGGTGAATTAATGGTTGAAAAGCCCAAAACAAGGGTGGGATGATCATGGGTGGCCTAGGGTTTGGGGATTTGGTGTAATCCGGGTACTGTGCAGGCCTTGTGTGTTAATTGTATGTACTTGTGTGTTATTTTAGACCAAGAATGAGAAAGAAATCTGAAATACGGGATAGCTCGGGTTGAATAGAGCTTGGATCATTTCGAGGTAGGTGATGGCTTACGATTTCTGTGAATGTTGTATATTCTTGTACTCATATCTAAGTGATTGTATGAATTACATTGCTTAGAGTAGTTGTATAGAATGTTTAAGGTTCCTGCTTTACAGTCTACGATTTGAACGATATTTGCTTGTTGGTTTATAAGTTGTTTGTTCATGCATTTGACTGTGGATTATTGATATTCGGTTGGCTCGGGTACCACACCTGGTACGGGTATAACAAATAGTTAGCACTGGTACCATGCCTGGTACAGAATATACTAACGGTTGGCTCGGGTACCACGCCTGGTACGGGTTTACTTTTGTTGCATCATTGAATTTTTATTGTTGTGTTGCATTGACTGATATTGGTTCCGTGAGTTGACCAAGCTGTTTATTGAAATGTGTTATTAGTTTGGTGGCCCTTGAGAGGCCGGGGAAATTATGTATAACTGTTGTGTTGGTCTTGGTTTAGGCCGGGTTGATTCAAGGTACATTGTGTTGTCTAGAGGAAATCCCAGGGTGGGTCTGGGCTAGATGGAAAGGTATAGTTAATGGTATATGGTTGTGGCTTAGAGTTAGGTGGTGGATTTCATGCATAATGGGCTAAGTTGAGACTTGTAGTCCAAGCGTGTCTGTGGCTATTGTTGTATGTTTTCCATACTTTTTACTTGATATTGTTGTACTACTTATACACTGTTTATTTGGAAACTGGCTGATGATCCTACCAGTACACAGTGGTGGTGTACTGATACTGCACTTGCCTTTCTTTTGGTGAGTACATGAAATCTTCCAGCGGCTGAGATGCGACCTCATCTTTAGCACCGATGATTTTTGACTTCAAGGGTGAGCTGTTTGATCAGCTACCTTGGGCTTATCTTTAGAGTTGCAGTCCACTTGTCTCGGACTTGAAACTATTTCCGTATTTTCTTTTGAGATTGCATCCCCGTATTCTAGATATTGGTAGTGATGTTTTGTACAGTGACTTTCAGTTCCTAGGAGGGATTTTCCGCAGGATATATATTAAAGCTTTAGTTTTTGCATTGTTTAATTGCTAGTTTATTTTTTGTTTACTTGTTTTAGGCTGTTAGTCTAGGCAAGGGGTTGAACTCAACTGGTTTGCTCATCCGGGGGTTGGGTGGGTTCCATTCACGATGGTCTGGGTCATGACAAAGATGGTATCAGAGCCTAGGTTCGGTTATTTTGTCTTACCAAATAGGTCTAGTAGAGTCTTAAGGAATGGTGCGGAGACGTCCATAATTTTCTTCGAGAGGCTATGGGATTTTGGAAAAATTATCTCTTCCTTCTTTCCTTCGTGCTATAACTCGATTCCAATTGGTATTTGGTGATACAAATTGGTATCTAACCTTATTCACTCTTCTGTTTGCAGATGATTACTACAAGGAACAATGGAGCAAGGCCAGCGGTCCCAACAGCGGGCTAGACAGTTCGTGGCAGAGGTAGGGGAAGGGGCAGGGGATGAGCTAGAACCGCACCCGCTAGGAGTTGAGCTCGATCTGCTGCTACACGCGAGGTAACTCCTCCCTCACCTCGGGAGCATGTGGCTGACGACGTAGAAGAAGTGGTTGTAGAGGATGAAGGGACTCAAGCGGAGGCAGCACCGATTAGGGGAGCGTTCCTACTATGACACCAAAAGCTTTAAAGCAGGCATGGGATATTCTGAGTGGGTTAGTTGGTGCTGGAGCCATACCCGCAGCTTATGCAAATCAGGCCTTGGATACTCAGCTAGCGGTTACTACAACACCTAGGATGGACGCATCTTCGGGCACGAATGATCTCCTTAGGACAATGCTAGGCCCAGTGATGACAGGAAATGAGCATGAGATGCTGACTAAGTTCCTTAAGATGAAACCTCCGACGTTTCAGGGTACAAATAAGGAGGATGCCTATGATTTCATCATGGATTGCCATGAGAGGTCGCACAAGTTGGGTATTGTATGTCAGCATGGGGTTGAGTTTGTCACTTTTCAGCTACAGGGTGATGCCAAACAGTGGTGGAGGTCTCATGTTAAGTGTCGGTCTTCTGTTCTACCTCCACTGACTTGGGAGCAGTTCCACGCATTGTTTCTAGAGAAGTACATTCCCCATACTTTGAGGGACCGAAAGAAAGATGAGTTTCTAAACTTGGAGTAGGGTAGCATGTTGGTCTCGGCTTATGAGGCTAAGTTCCATGCGTTGTCTCATTTTGCTACATAGATGTTGGGTTCCGAGGAGGAACGAGTCTAGTTGTTTGTCAAGGGTATGAATAGTGAACTACGATACTGTCAGTGTATATGACTTTTTCATGAAAGGGCTTTAATGATATGGTGGATTATGTGAAGAAGATAGAGGGAGTTAGGCAAGCGGGGCAGGCTAAGGCTTTAGCCAAGAAGCCCCAGAATGAGGGAAATTTTGGTGGTTCATACTCCAGGGGCCAGCATCAGCAAGCTTACCCGGCCTGTCCTATTCAGTCGGCTCTACCAGCTACTACAGGTGGTCGTCAGGGAGCTCAATCTTCAGCTCCTAGAGGCCAGAGAGTGTCCTATACATCAGCTAGCAGACCTACTCTTGACCGTGGGTTCTTCCATTGTGGTAAGATGGGCCACATTAAGAGGGAGTTTCCACATAGGCAGACATGTAATCAGGGTCAGCAGCAGACTAGAGCAGTGGTTCCGGTAGGCAGAGGCGGTAATACTAGGGGTTGTCCACAGGGTGGGCGAGGAAATTTTCAAGGAGGCTAGGGAGACAGGGGGAACGGCGGAGCAGGCAGGGGTGCGGCGTAGCCAGCTCTGAAAGTTACACGGATTGATGATCGGGCTCATTGCTATGCGTTTCCAGGGAGGACCGAGGCAGAAGCCTCAAATGCGGTGATCACAGGTACCATTATTGTCTGCGATAAAATTTCTTCGGTATTATTTGACCCAGGCTCTACATATTCTTATGTGTCTGTGAGTTTTGCTTTGGGGCTGGATTTGATTTATGATATCCTTGATTCCCCTATCCATGTTTCTACCCCGGTTGGAGAGTCTGTGATTGTGACTCATGTATATCGTGACTGTTCTGTTGTATTTGTGGGGTTGCATACTTGGGTAGACTTGATAATTCTGGATATGGCTGATTTTGATATTATCTTGGGTATGACCTGGCTATATCCTTATCATGCTGTGTTGAACTGTAACACCAAGACTGTGGCTTTAGAGATTCCGAGTAAGGATAGACTAGAGTGGGAGGGTGTGTACGGGCCTAAGCCAGTTAAGATAATATCATTTGTTCAGGCTAGGAAGCTAGTGGGGAGGGGGTGTCTAGCCTTCTTGGCTTATCTCCAGGATGATAGTGTGGAGTCCCCGCCTATTGAGTCAATTCCAGTGGTTTCCGAATTTTTAGAGGTGTTTCCAGCGGACTTTCCTTGTATGCCCTCGGACAGGGATATAGATTTTTGTATTGATTTGGAGCCAGACACTCATCCCATTTCCATTCCTCCGTACCGTATGGCTCCGGCAAAGTTAAAAGAACTTAAGACTCAGCTGCAGGAACTCCTAGATAAGGGATTTATACGTCCCAGTGCTTCGCCTTGGGGTGCTCCAGTTTTATTTGTAAAGAAGAAGGATGGTAGTATGCAGATATGCATAGATTATAGGCAGTTGAACAAGGTGACCATCCAGAATAAGTACCCTCTACCCCATATAGATGAATTGTTTGACCAACTTCAGGGTGCATCAACGTTCTCAAAAATTGACTTGAGGTCGGGGTACCATCAGTTAAAGATTAGGCCTGAGGACATTCCAAAAATTTCTTTTCGGACTCGGTATGGACATTACGATTTCTAGTAATGTCGTTTAGTTTGACCAATACATCGGCAGCATTCATGAGTTTGATGAATGGGGTGTTTAAGTCCTACTTGGATTCCTTCGTTATCATTTTCATTGATGATATTTTGATCTACTCTAAGAGTAGAGAGGAGCATGCTAATCATCTTCGTATTGTGTTGGATATCTTGAGGAACCAAACACTTTATGCAAAATTCACTAAGTATGAGTTTTGGTTGACTTCCGTGGCATTCTTGGGGCATGTACTTTTAGAAAAGGAGAAGATGATGGATCCCCAGAAAATTGAGGCAGTCAAGAGTTGGGTTTGGCCTAGCTCTTTGACCGAGGTGAGGAGTTTTGTTGGGCTCGCGGGGTACTATCGGAGGTTTGTTAAGAATTTTTCTTCTATTGCTACTCACCTAACCAGGCTAACACAGAAGGAGGTACCGTTCGTATGGTCTGACAAGTGCGAGGAGAGCTTCCAAAATCTCAAGACACTTTTGACTACAACCCCTATTTTGTCCTTGTCGGTTGAAGGTAAAGACTTTGTTGTTTACTGTGATGCTTCACATTCTGGTTTGGGTGCTGTGTTGATGCATGATATGAATGTGATAGCCTATGCATCTAGGCTGTTGAAAGTGCATGAGAGGAATTACTCGACTCACGATTTAGAGTTGGCAGCAGTGGTTTTTGCATTGAAAATCTGGAGACACTATCTTTATGGCGTCAAGTGTGAGGTATTCATAGATCATCGCAGTTTGCAGCACGTATTCACTCAGAAGGATTTGAATTTGAGGCAGAGAAGGTGGATGGAGCTATTGAAAGACTATATTGTGACCATTCAGTACCATCCGGGTAAGGCTAATGTGGTGGCAGACGCATTAAGCCGGAAAACTGTTAGCATGGGTAGCTTGGCTTGTTTGGGGGTGTCCAAATGCGCACTAGCTAAGGAAATTCGGGCCTTGGAGGCCAAGTTCATGCACTTGGGTGTTTCAGATCAAGGTGGGTTATTGGCCAGCATTGAGATCAAGGCTACCTTCATAGAGGAAATAAAGGCAAAATAGTTTCAGGTTCTGAAACTGGGTAAGTTGTTATGTTAGGTAATATCCAGGGAGTCCAGAGACATCATGTTAGACTCTGGTGGAGTGTTGCATTTCAGGGAGAGGATTTGTGTTCCTCGGGTTGATGATATAATTCAGAAAATCTTGGCGGAAGCCCATGGTTTGCGGTACTCGATTCATTCGGGTGTAACTAAAATGTACAGGAACTTGAGGCAGCGTTACTGGTGCCCCGGGATGAAAAGGGACATAGTTGATTTTGTGTACAAATGTCAGAACTGCCAGCAGGTAAAGTATGAACATCAGAGACCTGCAGGACTACTTCAGAGAATGCCAATTCCAGAGTGGAAGTGGGAAAGGATAGCCATGGATTTCGTGGTGGGTCTTCCCAAGACATTGGGGAAGTATGACTCAATTTAGGTCATTGTCGACAGGCTGACCAAGTTCGCTCATTTCATTACAGTTAGGGTAGATTACAATTCGCAACAATTGGCTAAGATCTATGTGAAGGAGATTGTGAGACTGCATGGAGTACCACTGTCCATCATTTCAGACAGGAGTACGTAGTTTACTTCTAAGTTCTGGGGCAAGTTACATGAAGTTGGGTACACAACTCACTTTTAGCACGGCCTTCCATCCTCAGACTGATGGTCAGTCAGAAGGACGATCCAGGTATTGAAGGACATGCTGAGAGCATGTGTAATGGACTTCGGGGGTCATTCGGACCAGTTTCTACCATTGTGCGAATTCTCGTACAATAATAGCTACCACACCAGTATTGACATGGCACCGTCCGAGGCATTATATAGGAGGAACTGCAGATCACCGGTTGGGTGATTTGAGGAAGGCGATGTAAAGCCTCTGGGTGTAGACTTAGTAAAGAAAGCACAGGAAAAGGTAAGGGGCATTCAGACCAAGTTGTTGGCTGGTCAAAGCAGGCAGAAGGAGTTTGCAGATCGCAAGGTCCGGGACATGGACTTTCAGGTTGGTGAACAGGTATTGTTGAAGGTGTCACCAATGAAAGGGGTTGTGTGATTTGGTAAGAAGGGCAAGCTTATCCCTCGGTTCATCGGTCCATTTGAAGTTCTTGAAATTATGGGGCCAGTGGCCTACAGGTTAGCACTGCCACCTTGTTTGTCAGGCGTCCATCCGGTATACCATGTATCCATGCTTAAGCGATACCATGGGGATGGGGATTACATCATCAAGTGGGATGAGGTACTTTTCGATAAGGATCTTCGTTATGAGGAGGAACCAGTTTTGATTCTTGCTCGGGATATTTGGAGGTTGAGGAAAAAGATAATTGATATAGTGAAGGTTCAGTGGAAGCATCATCCGGTTGAGAAAGCCACTTGGGAAATCGAGAAGGACATGCGGGACAAGTACCCTAAACTGTTTGAGGATTCAGGTACTACACTTTCCCTCTTTTTATTTCCGTAATTTTGGGTTTGATCATTCGGGGATGAATGATAGGTAAATTGGTATCTATTATAATGACCAGGTCCGTCGTTACGGGTTGTCCAATCGTACCAAGTTTTAGAATTAGAAGACTCCGGGTTTGGGAGTTTGAAATTCTGGGATAGGCTAGCCTCGGCCGGTTTTGGAGTAAAGTAGATTCTAGAGAAATCTGGGTAAGTATTGGTCTATGTATCTTGTTTTGAGCTAGTTTTTCACGTAGCCAAGACATAAGGGAGTTTGGGGGACTTTTCCGAATTAAATTTGGGTAAGTAGAACTCCCAAAATCGTGTTTGACGTGAAAGAGTTGTTTTGGGTCATCGGGGAAAGCAGGTGTGTTGTAAAATGGCCAAAATTGGGAGATTTCTGGACATTCTGTCTGTGACGAGTGCAATGGTCCATGGTAGCGACATCCACTATAGAGGTGGAAAATACCGCTATAGCGATGGTCAAGGCGGTCAACACCCACTTAAGACCGCTATAGCGGAAGTCGTCTGCTATAGCGGGCCGATGGTTTTTTAATGCATAAACTTCCCCAAAGTAGTTCAATTTTCTACAATTCATTTGGGAGAATAACTAGGGCGATTTCAGGTGATGTTCCTCCTTTTTCCTTCGACTTTCTTCCCTAAGGTAAGGTTTCTACTCTCCAATCTTTGTACTACGTTTCGCATGCAGTAGAATTGCTAGGAGGGAACTTGGGAAAAGTTTGGAATAACCTAGGAATGATAGAATCCGGGAAAGAAAGGGGATTTCAAGCATGAATGTTCTTGGGCATTGTTAAAAGTATGTTATTATAATCATAGGTTGTTAAATTCTCTATTTTTATCCATAAAAATGATAGAATTAGGTGAATTAACGGTGGAAAAGCCCAAGAAAAGGGTGGGATGATCATGGGTGGCCTGGGATTTGGGGATTTGGTGTAATCCGGGTACTGTTCAAGCCCTGTGTGTTAATTGTATGTACTTGTGTGTTATTTTAGACCAAGAACGAGAAAGAAATCCGTAATACAGGAAAGCTCGGGTTGAATAGAGCTTGGATCATTTCGAGGTAGGTGATGGCTTACGATTTCTATGAATGTTGTATATTCTTGTACTCATATCGAAGTGATTGTATGAATTACATTGCTTAGGGAAGTTGCATAGAATTTTTAAGGTTTTTGCTTTACAGTCTGCGATTTGAACGGTATTTGCTTGTTGGTTTACAAGTTGTTTGTTCATGCATTTGAGTATGGATTATTGACATTCGATTGGCTCAGGTAACACATCTTGTATGAGTATAACAAATATTTGGCGCAGGTACCACGCCTAGTACAGAATATACTAACGGTTGTCTCAGGTACCACGCCTGGTATGGGTTTACTTTTGTTGCATCATTGCATTTTTATTATTGCATTGCATTGACTGATATTGGTTCTGTGAGTGGACCGAGCTATTTATTGAAATGTGTTATTGGTTTGGTGGCCCTTGAGAGGCCGGGGAAATTGTGTATAACTGTTGTGTTGGTCTTGGTTTAGGCCGGGTTGATTCAAGGTACATTGTGTTATCTAGAGGAAATCCCAGGGTGGGTCCGGGCTAGACAAAAAGGTATAGTTAATGGTATATGATTGTGGCTTAGAGTTAGGTGGTGGATTTCATGCGGAACAGGCTAAGTAGAGACTTGTAGTCCAGGCGTCTCTGTGGCTATTGTTGCATGTTTTCCATACCTTTTACTTGATATTGTTGTACTGCTTATACACTATTTATTTGGAAACTAGCTGATGATCCTACCAGTACACAGTGGTGGTGTAGTGATACTGCACTTGCTTTTATTTTGGTGAGTACAGAAAATCTTCCAGCAGCTGAGACGCGACCTCATCTTTAGCACCAACAATTTCCGACTTCAAGGGTGAGCTGTTTGATCAAGCTACCTTGGGCTTATCTTTAGAGTTGCAGTCCACTTGTCTCGGACTTGAAACTATTTCTGTATTTTCTTTTGAGGTTGAATCTCTGTATTTTAGATATTGGTAGTGATGTTTGGTACAGCGACTTTCAGTTCCTAGGAGGGATTTTTCGCAGGATATATATTAAAGCTTTAGTTTTTGCATTGTTTAATTGCTAGTTTATTTTCTGTTTACTGGTTTTAGGCTGTTAGTCTAGGCAAGGGATTGAACTCTACTGGTTCGCTCATTTGGGGGTTGGGTGGGTGCCACTCACGACGGTCTGGGTCGTGACAGGAATTCATCTTTGTGCATGGTGGAGAAATTAAATAAAATACTGCACATTTAAATTTTTAGATGGAATATTTGGCTCCTGACCCTGAACCAACAATAGTAGAACCTTATTGGCTTGATGCATACAAGTGCTGCTGCATTAAAATAACATCTCATACCAAATTTTTTTGGGAGATTTATTCTCATAACAACAGGTTTAGCTATAATTGGAGACATACAATTTTTGCTAAACTAACCAGCATTATCAACTTTTATAGTTTGGAACCATGCTCTTAATTTAACAATTTGAGCAAACTACCTTGCAAAAATTAAATTGCAAGTTGATAGCAAAACGCATGTGACCAACCATAGATGCATCTCATTTCATAGTAAACGGTCCATATGGCAGGTGAACATGCTCATATTCACCTTGTTATACGTTCCAAAAATTTAGGGAAAATAATTTCAACCTTAGCCGGTATAATGTTTAACTTTTTGAGAACAAGTAGCACAAGAGAATTCTTGAAGAATCTTATATTTCTTCATTATAACCACTTGAATTCTCAACTATTTTTGCATCACATTTGAACCGAGATGGTCAACCTGTCATGCCAACGAATATTTATTTATGTAAACTTCTAATTTACTATCGCATGTGATTTTATCACCATGTCATATCTATGTACTACAAAACAAGAAGAGAAGACGGGTAACCTTTTACATAAATATTTATAACCAGCTTCGATTATAGTAATATGAAGATATAAAATCTTCCCATAATTTAGAGTCTCAATATAATTCATTTTTAGTCAATGCCTTTGAAACTTAAAAAAATTCTTTTGAGACTTACTACAACAACTTCATTCCTCCGTGTAGTAACACATTAGCTCTTTTAAAGCTTTACCACATATTTCATTACACCATACATATGGGAAACATCTCCTTTTAGGGAGAAAGTTATTTTCATTATTGTCATGGTCAAAGTTTTTATAGACAAGAATGATTTCTTACTTTTACCCTTCAGTAGATCATGATAAGACATGCTACAATGCCAATGACCTTTTATATCAAAATAAAATTTATTTATTTCTCTCAAACCTCCCATAGAGGTGAGTTTTGGTATTTATCCAACCTTACATGAGCATGTCCTTATTCATAATTTTTATCACATCTTGACACATTCATTTCCAAGAATGGTCGAGCATCTATGATGCTTATCACAAGTCTCATTATCTTCAAAGAATGGATTAATCATTGTTTGTGCTTCATAAATTTAATATAAGTCCATTGTCATCAATTGTCATTTGACATATCTATATGACCAACCTCAATATCACTTTGAAAGGTTAAGTGTATCACTATTTTATATTTCTTTATTTTGATGGAGGATTTATAAAACTTATCAAATTATGTCGCATGACAACCGCATGCCTAATAACATTTGATATCTTTGATGACAAAAAGTACCTTCACATTTTGAAGGACTATTTGGAGAACGTAACGCATAGTGTTCTTCCATTGATTATTATCAAAATAATAATATATTTTTTTCATGTCCACAATCATTTGTACAACCATAATAGTGATTTGGTTATTTTTCAGACTAATCATATACTGCTACCACATTCACTTCATGGAATGGAGCATATTCAATGTGACAGGCTTCACAATTTTATCAAGATTGTATTGGTACTTTAACCATACATCTTTTTCATATTTTTGGCCATATTTGCTGGGAGTTGAACTCAATTACCACAATGATGACTATTTTTATTTTGTCCCTTCACACCCATATTTATACATTCAACCACTTATCTTCTTTCAGACATATTATGCACTGCTACCACATTCACAAAAGAGAATGGAGCAAATCAATTGGGTGGATTTCATGACTTTTCATCAAAAGTACATTATTTTATCTTTAGTCATCATTATACCATCACTATGGTGCATTAGGACTTAATTCCAATACCTTACCCATATATAAGAGTGTTAAGCCATAAATCAATGGAATTTGAACCCAACATCTTTATTAGCATAGTGCATCAGGACTTAAACCTGATGTCTTACCCTTGTGAGTGCGATGAAATTTGAATCCACCGTCTTACCATCAAACATTTTATCATTATGGTGCATCAAAACGATCACCTGATGTTTTACCCTTAACCAATGACATAATAGGCCAATAGATTTTTCATATTTTTATTGATTAAAATAACATCCTCATACTACCAATCACAATCACGAATTATTTTGTTAATACAATATAAGTACAAGCAATATTTCAGTAACAAAATGAAAATAGTGTTGGCACAAGATTTATGAAATAATTATTACTTATTGGACTACTGAAAGTCTCATATAGGACTTGATAGTAAACAAAATAATGTTATCAATCTCAAGAACTTATTATAACTGTTATTAGTAAAAAGAAGGATTATTTAGCATCACATTTTTTAAGTAACTAATGTAAAATGAGATGAAAAACATATACGAAATAAGCTTATTGTTGGTGCATAAATGCGATAAGCATAATTTTCTGAATTTACCATAGTAAATCACTTATTTTCATTTATTTTCATAACATCTTTGAATGAGAACCATAAAGGTAATCATGTCATATTTGATAACCTTGACAGGTGACATGAATAATCAAACAATCGGTAGTGTTACTTAGAGTTAAAGAAAATAAAATTCATACCTAAATGGCATATTATAATTTGTTAACAAAGATTAGCAAATCAGTAACATATACCTTTTGATTTCTTTGTAGTCTGACCGAAAAAGAAAATTACCTCAATTCCTTTAGGAAAAAGATTAGATGCCAACTCAATCGGTTAGAGTATCGTGCTGATAACGTGTTGTAAAATCAAACTCGAAACAATATAACTATAAAGATAAGAAGACAAGATATGTAGACAAAGGAGAAAACTTTTCTTCTATTCAAGTGTATTCAAGTATATACAAGTGTATCTTACAATGGTGAATAACATCCCTATTTATTGGTTGAGAAATCACTCCAAAAGTCATCAATATTAAGTATCCAACTTAATGGATACATTCTTATTCAAGATGATTCATATAACCTTGGAAATATGTATACATGAATGTAAGTAGTTCATGTACTAAGTAAATGGACAATTTACTAATTCAATGTATTTATAACAGAGCAAAAACTTTTGACTGAAAAACTAGAAAGTATGAATAAAAGTCAATAGCAGATTGCAGTTTTACAGTTAGAATTTATTATCAACCACCATCAAGGGTCATCGACATCGTCCAAGTTGACAAATTTGGGACAACATCCATATGTAAGGTTTCAAGACAGCATAACACTCCTTTTTTAACATCCTTGATACTGTAATATCCCCTTTTGTAATACTTCTATTAGTACAAACTGTTTTGATAATGCTCCCTATATCCTTTTTTCCTTATGTAACAATATGCTCGAGTAAGACCCTAGCAATATGTAACCCTTGATATCTTATGATAATACTAGTATTTTTCAGAACAAATAAAAAAGAATTTTGTTAACAACTTGTACTATGTGTGATTACAAATAATATTTGTCCAAAATATTGTGCTTGTACTTGCTTGAGCCAATCCCATCTAGTTTAATATGGAGTTTGGCATAAGAAAATTCAATATCTTAACGGAGAATAAATTGACACACTTCTCCAATTTGGAAATTAATTGTACACCTATTTAGTGGAAGAACGAGCAATATACACATTGCTTTATTAATATATGTTCAGGAAATAAGATTACATTTTGAAAAACATATATATTCCTTATAAAATGAAATCATCTACATTGTCAGTCACTGACTCAAAATCCTATGTTCTATTCAAAATTTAGGATGAGGTAATACCAATGATCAATTAATGATACGTAAATTAAATATGTATGGATGAGTATACTAGAAAAAGTATTAGTGAGAGATGTCACCATCAAACACACTACTTAAACAAAAAAAAAACTTTTACACAAATAAGAGACTTTGTAATACTTTCATAATCTCAATTCTCAATCGGCTTCATTAATCTCATCAATACTTTCATAATATCAATTCTCAATTGGCTTCATTAATCTCATCAAGAATCACAATAAGAGCAACTATGAAACCAAAATCAACGTTTGCACTCACAGTCACACCAAAATTATCTTTGCCAAGTAGCATACTTTCAGCTGTGCGTTTTTTGTGCATCTGCAATTACAAGTATTTATATATGATTAATAAAAATACCTCTAATTTGATCTCTTGATAAAAATATTAAGTATTAAGCGTAATAATTAATTCAAGAAAGAAAGAAAATGAAGGATTTTAATTTACCTTGGCAATTTCTGTAGAATTAGAAGCATAAATGACGCAGGATTTTTCCATCCAACTGCCTTCAATTTTGAAGTCGCAAACTTCTTCTTTAGTGTTAGCAGCCAAGAAGACATCTAACTTGGTCTTCATGAATTGAAGGAGTGCAGACTTCTTAACGCTAAAAAGTAATTCTTTAGGGTCTGTGCTCTCTCCTCTAAATGCTTGCCATCTATTATGAGCAGTCAATAGCTGAGCTTTCAAATCAAACAAGGCAACGCATGAGCATATGTATTAATGGACAAAAATATCATACAACTATTGTTGTCAAAGTTCGCGATGACAAATAAGATTAACTAATCTATTATCATTCATACACTGAAGGGGAGCCTTGGAGTAACTGGTAAAGTTGCTGCCATGTGACCAGAAGGTCACGGGTTCAAGCCTTGGAAACAGCCTCCGGCAGAAATGCAAGGTAAGACTGCGTACAATAGACCCTTGTGGTCGGGCCGGGCCCTTCCCCGGATCCTGCGCATAGCGGGAGATTTAGTGCACCGGGCTGCCCATTATCATTTATACACAAATTGGATGAATGAATTAATCATTTACTCATTCAACAAGTGATATATGGAAAATATTTTGCTGGTGATGTCATTTTTAAATAAATGAACACATTAATAAATTATTGTAATAAGATTGTAATAATTAAAATCAACTCAAATAGATTAATGTAATTGTCTTTAATATTCAGAAGAAATAAAAAGAAGGAAATCCCCCAAAAAAGCAGATTATGTCGTTTCATATTAATTTGCTCCATAAAAAATAAAAGTACAAGCAAGGATATATTATCAAAATTTGAAACAGATCAACAATCTAATATAAGAACATTAAAACTCTTAGTCCAGGCATCATACGTATCCAAATATAGATCCAGAAAGATGGCAATCCAAAATTTTCAAAAAAGTAATGTTATAATTATAACTTGAGAATTGAGTGTATGTTATCTTGCATCTCTAGCTATGATTTTGACTTTTATTGAATCATTTTCATTTTCTCCCCCGACTTATATTTACCTTATATTAAAATCATTACAACATCAGTGAATGTAATAATTTTTTTTAAAAAAGTAAAAATGACCTTTTGTTGAAAAGTGACAAGAGGAGTGCCAGCACCATCTACCAAAACTCGACGTTCACGTAGGCTAAAGACCTTTCCTTTGACAGAGAATACAACATTTTCATTGACATCAAGTACTTGAAAAGCACCATCTTTTAAGGTCATGACCTTCTTAATGACGCTCAGATCTATAGCGTATGGAGCACAGAACTGTGGACCTATCACCTCCACACGGTTTGCATCGGCTATAGCCGTCTGTGGATCGCTTGTTTCTGCCATGATTTTCACAATGAACCAGAAGCAATCTTTTTTAAAAAAAAAAAAAAAAAAAACTATAGTAGTTTTAATATATTAGATGAGTAGAAGAAACTCACATTTGTGAACTTTGTTTTGTGGCTAATTATACGAGAATAACGGAAAGTGTCAAGTTCGTGGCGAATTTTACGAAATATTTGATGCTCATTTAACCAATTACTTTTTTCTTGTGTAAGAAGCTTGGATGATCACTCAACTTTAAGTAACTGGTCACAATAGTCACTCAACTTTATTTTGTTTTTTAAAAGTCACTCAACTTTAAGTAATTGATCACTATAATCACTCAACTTTACCTATTTAGCTTTCACAGTAATTTTGAGGTAAATATAATTTTTCATAATTACTTTATGATGTGGCATTTGTATTTTTAAAAAATATATATATATTAAGACACTTAAAGTGATACGAAGGGTATATTATATTTGTAATAGAAAAAGTTAAATTAATTTTTGTAATTAACAAAAAGAAACTCAAATTTTCCATAAGACACTTAAAGTGATACGAGGGGATATTATGTTTTTTAATCATAAGCTAAGTATTATATTTTTGATTTCTTATAAAAACAAATATAAGATACTTAAGTTGATACGGAAGAGAAATTATTTTTCTTAAGTATAAGCGAAATCTTATATTTTCAGTTATCTTAAAAATAATTATAATCATTTTTTTTTAAAAAAGTAAGACACTTAATATGAATGAGACATTATTTTTCGTAAACATAAGTTATGTCTTATATTTTTTAAAAATTTAGAAAATAAAGGATTATAATTATTTTTCTAAAAAATGTAAAGCACTTAAATTGATAAGGAGAGGAAATATTTTTTCTTAAGCATAAGTTGAACTTTGTATTTTTAACTATCTTAAAAGAATATTATACACAATTTTTTGATATATCAAAAAGTTTTTTAGTAGCATACATTTAGAAAAACAATGCAATAATCTTATGTGCACAAAGTGCATTTGGTGTTCAAGTCACAATTGCATAGCACACTCTATGTAATTTTTAATTTTTTTTTTTTTAAAAACGGATAATGGATTTTAACCATGCACATTAATTTTTTTTTGTATCGTGCACTAATTTAGTGCACTATATCTATTTTGATTTAACTTTTATATTGTATTTTATTTCGGTCATTTTTTAACTTTTAATTATTATTTATGTTCGGAACTCGTTTAGTTAGTATATAATTTGCTTACTAAAGAAGCATATAATGCTTTAGAAGTCATTATAATTTTGGCCAAGCGGATGGGTTTATGATGATTGGGTCCTAAATAAATTTTAACACTGATTTAATATCTTTAAATATCTTTTTTTTTAAAATATATATAAATATCACGTCATAAAATAATTATGAGAAATTATATTTACCCCAAAAATGACTATGCATGCTAATTAGGTAAAGTTGAGTGACTTTTGAAAGACAAAATAAAGTTGAGTGATTATGATGGTCAATTACCTAAAGTTGAGTAACTTCTAAAAGACAAAACAAAATTGAGTGACTATTTTGAGTAATTACCTAAAGTTGAGTGATCACATAAATTTTTTACTCCTTTTGAGTGTAGACTATATAGTATGCTCGTGTAACCTTAAGATCTTCACATGGGTGTGTTTGGTACCGAGGAAAATATTTTCCATGGAAAATGTTTTATGGAAAATAAGTTGTTTTCTTACTTATTTTCTCATGTTTGGTTGGTGAGTGGAAAATATTTTTCGGAAAATATTTTCTATTGTTTGATTGATGAGTGAAAATACATTTTTCAAAAAATATTTTTTTTTTTAATTTTTGATTAGAGAGTAGAAAATATTTTCTAGGGGGTAGGTCGGGGGTTGGAGTGTGGTGGTTGGGGGGGCTGGGTGGGTGGGTAACTAGAAAATTAATTTTTTTTAAAAAAACTTTTTAAAAAAAATAATAATTTAACATTAATTATTATTTTTTTTGGGAGGGGGGGGGGGAGGGTGGCGCCGGGTGGGGTGGGGTGGGGTGGAGGGGTGTGGGGGGAGGAGGGGAAACCAAAAATATTACGTTGTAAAAAAATAGTAACCTTTTTTTAAAAAAAAAACTGATTTTTGGTGTAGGTGGAGGTGGTAGGGTGGGTAGGGGTGGGGGGGGGTAGTGGTGGAGGTTGGGGTACCAAAAATATTTTTTTTTAAAAAAATAAAAAAATAAAAATTGAATTTTGAGTGGGGTGGAGGTGGGGGAGGAGGGGGGTGGGGGGTTGGGGGAGAGGCTGGAGTCGTAGGGTGGGGGTTAAGTGGGATGGGGTGGAGGTTTGGGTTACAAAAATATTAATTTTTTTAAGAAAAAAAAAGTATTTATTTTGAAAAAAAAATAAAAAAATTGAGTTTGGGTGGGTGGAGGTGGTAGTGGTAGTGGGGTGTGTGGGGGGGGGGGGGTTGTTGTTAAAGTGGAGTAGGTGGATGGGTGAGGTGGGATATAAAAAAATTACTTTTTTAAAAAAGTTAATTTTATTTTTTAAAGAAAGAATTGAAAAAAAATTAAAAGAAATTGATGTGGGGTGGAGGTGGGGGTGGGTGGGTGGAGGTGGGGTGAAATTGAAAAATATTTTTAAAAAATTGTGTAAGGTAGAGGTGGGGGTGGAGGTAGGGGTGAGACTAGGAGGGTGGAGTGGGTGGAATTGGGGTGTTATGAAGGTGATGACTTGTTTTCCTTACTTTCATTAGAGAAGTCATTTTCCTTATTTTGGAGGAAAATATTTTCCAATTTTTTTGACCAACCAAACACAAGAAAATTGGAAAACATTTTCCAGAAAAATTCCTCCATACCAAACACACGTAAAAAAAAATATAATCTTTGACCAATTCTATCTTTGTTATTCTAGTTATCATGTTATCAATTATACTTCGGTGCATCTTTTTTTCAATTTTTGTTGCTCCCATAGACGATGTCAAAAGTGACATTCTTTGATCAATTTTATGATCTTCTCCATATCTTTCATCCATAAAAATATTAATTGTGTCTTAGTACAATTCTCTTCTCAAAGTTTTTTTCCCTGCATTAATATGCAAGCCTTGTTTGTTATAATCCAATCGTTTGTGAATATCATGTTAGAAAAATAGAGTGTGTTTGCCGTGAAACATTTGGATATGCTTCGAGCCGTATACCTTACTTAGTATTACTTTTCAAAGAGAATTATTTGTTCCTCGCAATTACTCTCCTAATATAAAATGAAGAAAATCCAAGAAATAATTAAACAAGTCTCTAAAATTCAAAAGAAATAGTACTGCAACTATCAAACTTATGTGGATTTTTAAGGAAGAATACTCGTACCGGATATGTTTCCTAAAATTTAAATATGCTAAGGATGTTCTTCTACTTATAGAGGACTCATAAAATTCTAACAACACGTTATTTCTGAAATAACATATCTTTTTTGAGAAGACATATCTTTTTCAGAATAACACATTATTTCTAAAATGACACATCATTTTACAAAGCAACGTATTATTTCAGAATTTTATGGCTATAATCATTTTTCCTTTTGCTTATTGATACGCCTAAATTACACCTCCTTTTAGAAGCGTAAGCGGTTGCTGTTCAAATATAGAACACAACGAAGGTTGGGGTCGATGTCACGCCCCGAGGCTACCACCTAGACGTAACACGGGATCTGGAGCACAAGTTCCCTAGATTAACCCTTGGTTATACCATACTCAAGCAAAACATAAGGTAAGCGGAAGCATAATAAGGAGATTCGAAATTAACATATAGATAACCGAGTCAAAAGACATACAACTCCAAGGAAGAGACTCGAATACTATCCATTTCTGAAAAGCCTCTACACATAACATAAGGAGTTGATAGGACAAGACCCTAGCTAACTCAATATATGAAAGTAAATAACCATAAACTAACTAAGATCATAACTAGCCCTCGGACTATGAGGACTCACCAACAGCAGACTGGGATTGGCCTGAAATCTCTAGCCACGTGTCTGAGGAAAGGAGCCTGAATCTGCATCATCAAGAGGATGCAGCGCAAAATATGCCTCAGTACTATAGAATGTACCGAGTATGTGAGATATGCATAATCATGTTGAAAACATGCTTAAAACGTGCTTAAAACTGAGTTCATGCATAAAAGGGGGTATCATAAGTAAATATCATAACTTGAATAGTAAACATGAGATAAGAACCAAACTTCAAAATAGATTTCATAAGCTTAAACAAGTCAAAACATTCTTAAGGGAGTTTCTTATAACCGACAATAGACTATGCGAGCTACATGAAATCTAACTATATAACCCTAGTTAGCAAAGGTGATTTGAACCGTGCCAAGGAAGGAGTCACCATACCCAACTATATAACCCTAGTTGAAAAAGTCGTCCTAATGACAGCTAAGCATAGGACACCATGATTAAATATGTGGTACCACTCTCATAAGCCCATATGACACTTCATTTCATAACCTACGCTGGCAACGTAGTTTTGGACTTGGGTAATCAAACCCTCGTCACTCGGTGCTAAATACTACTCCCAAAATATATACATATAGCTCATAATTCATAGTGGCAAAATATCATGCCAAATCTTGTTGAAAACCATGAAAACACATCGGGTATCATGCAATTCTCATATCATAAGTCCTTGAAGCTTAGCATAGACATAATTCAAAACATACTTTTCCTTCTTAAATTCATACTTAAAGAATTAGGCCTGCAATTTTATAGATACATAAAGACATGTTATCTAAACATGTGAACTTTCACTTGAAAACATGCAATTCAATGGAATCATGCTAGAAATCAACTTTAATGAATGGACCTTTGAAACCAATTAAGGAATCTTATTCAAATCATAAATTAACCATGAGAAACCATGAATTGATGCATAGAAACTGATTTCATAAGCTTTCTCCAATTTAGATCAAAACCCTAATTTCACAAGTTCATAACTCAAAATAAGAATTAGGGTTTTTGGGTACAAGGGTGAAAGGAACCCATTGTTGAATACCCACATACCTTGATTGAAGCTAACCCACTTGAAATTAAAAAGACTAGGAGACTTGAACTTGGAGCTTGAGACCTTGAGCTTGAGAGAGTTGTTTACCTTTTTGGGAGATGAATGAAGATTTGAGAAGGTACTTAGGCTAATGAGAGTGAAAACCCTTATAGAAATAGTCAAAACGACTCCATTTAGGAGTTAAAAGGAAGGGTAATGACTAAAATACCCCTGGGACATAATTAGAAAAAAGCTAGAAAACGATTGACTTTCAGGGACCACGGATGGATTCCACGGGTCGTAGAACAAACCACGGCTCGTGGTTTCCATCCATCGTTCCTGGACAAAAGAGCAAGATACAGAAGGCAGTCTACGGGTAAACAAGATGGACTCGTAGAATGAATCACGGGTCGTAGACCCAAGTTGTAGTTCCTGGGGAACCTAACTAGTCTCTGCTTCAATACCATAAGTGGACTTTATGGTCCGTGGTTCAGACTACGGTCCGTAGAACCAACTCGTGGTTCTCAGACCAGAGGCCAACCTGCAGAAGGCAAACCACTGTCCCATTCCACGACCCGTGGTTTGGACCCGTAATTTTTGGAAATATGGAGTTTTTCAGAGTTTCAAACTTAGAAAGTTGGTTTGATTTCTGGGGTGTTACAATATCCCCCCCTTGGGATCATTCGTCCTCGAATGAAGACTAAGCAAGGTAAAACTGAATAGAAAATAACCCAACCAGCAACAAAACATGGAAATCAAGGAATAAACATGAAAACTGAACTTTTCAACTTAAAACATGATTGAATCAACTTCGAAAATATGAATGCATGCTAGGATCATGAGAGAAACTGATGAAATAGGATCGGAGGAACATACTATGGAGGAAACTAGAACCTCACGCTAAAACGGAATCAGAAGGAAAGAGATGAGGGTACTTGGTTTTCATAGCTGATTCCGCTTCCCAAGTAGCTCTTTCAACCAGCTGATTTCTCCAAAGGACTTTTACCGAAGCGACTTCTCTATTTCTAAACCTCTGAATCTGACGATCAAGGATCTCCACGGGAACCTCCTCATAGGTGAGACTATCATTCACCCCTACATCCTCCAAAGGAACAATCAAGGTCGGATCACCAACACACTTCTTCAACAAGGAAACATGAAAAACCGGATGAACTGCTTCTAACTCTGTTGGCAAATCCAACTCATAAGCAATGCTACCAAATCTCCTTAGAATCCGATAAGGACCTACAAAACGGGGACGAAGCTTCCCTTTCTTGCCGAACCTCATCACACCTTTCATGGGTGACCCATTCAGAAAAACCCAATTATCGACTTCAAATTCCAACTCTCTTCTCTTAACATCTGCATACGATTTATGTTAACTCTGAGCGGTCTTCAACCTTTCCCTAATGAGATGAACCTTCTCCATAGTCTCATGAACCGAATCGGGACCAATCAAAGATGCCTCACCTACCTTAAACCAACCAATAAGAGATTTACACCTCCGACCATAAAGTGCCTTATAAAGAGCCATCTGGATGCTAGAGCAAAAGCTATTGTTGTAGGCAAACTCGATAAGAGGTAAGTGATCATCCCAATTACCTTTGAAAACAATCACCCAAATGGAATCATGTTGCCTTCGAGTATGAGGCAAACTAGTAATGAAGTCCATATTGACCGCTTCCCATTTCCAAGTGGAAAGGTCAATATCCTGAATCATGCAACCCGGTCGCTGATGCTCTACCTTCACTTGCTGATAGTTGGGACACTTAGCCACAAAACTGGCTATGTCCCTCTTCATGCCATTCCACCAAAAGATTTCCCATAGATTACGATACATCTTGGTTGCACTAGGGTGAATGGAATATCCGAAACTATGAGCCTCAGTCAAAATCTATTGTCTCAACCCATCTACATCTGGCACACATAGTCGACCCTGATAAAAAAAACACACCATCTTCCCCTTGGGAGAAAACCTCAACCCTATGTTGATGGAATGCACCCTTTAGCAGAAGCAAAATGGGGTCGCTGTCTTGCTTTGCCTTCATTTCTGCTACCAAGGATGATTCAGAATCATTCTGCATAATAACCCCACCTTCGGCCGAGTCCATAAGACGAACTCCCAACCGAGCAAGCCTATGAACCTCCATAACCAATTCCTTCTTTCCGTCTTCAACAGAAGACACACTACCCATGGACAATCTGCTAAGTGCATCTGCCACAACATTTGCCTTACCCGGATGGTAAAGCACACTCATGTCATAGTCCTTAAGAAGCTCAAGCCATCTTCTTTGTCGCAAATTCAATTCCTTCTGAGTGAACACAAACTGAAGACTCTTATGATCGGTGAATACATCCACGTGCACACCATAGTAGTAATGTCTCCAAATCTTCAAAACGAAAACCACGGCTGCTAGCTCAAGATCATGAGTAGGGTAGTTCTTCTCATGAACCTTAAGATGTCTAGATGCATAAGCAATCACTTTATGACGTTGCATCAAAACACAACCCAAACCAATACTAGAAGCATCACAATACACAACAAAGTCATCTAGGCCCTTGGGTAGAGCTAACTTTGGAGATGTGGTCAATCTAGTCTTCAATTCCTTAAAGTTCTTCTCACACAAATCAGAACACTGAGATTTTTCCTTCTTCAAGTCAATCAAGTAAAAGGGGCAGCAATGGAAGAAAATCCATGCACAAAAATCTCCTTTAGTAACAGCCAAACCCAAAAATCTCCTAATATCAAACGGGGAAGTGGGTCTAGGCCAGTTCTTTACTGCCTCAATATTTTGTGAATCAACCTGAATACCATCTCTAGTCACAATATGACCCAGAAAATCAACGGACTGCATCCAGAACTCACACTTGCTAAACTTAGTAAATAACTGTCGGTCCTTGAGAGTTTGCAACACAACTCTCAAATGGTCCGCATGCTTCTCCTCTCTCTGAGAGTAGATAAGGATATCATCAGTGAAAATAATCACAAACATATCCAAATACTGCTTGAACACATGGTTCATCAAATTCATAAAAGTTTCAGGAGCATTCATTAGACCAAAAGACATAACAACAAATTCATAATGACCATACCGAGTCCTGAAGGTTGTCTTCAGAATATCACACTCTTGAACACGAAGCTGATGATAACCAGATCTAAGGTCGATTTTAGAGAAGAAACTAGCACCCTGAAGCTGATCGAACAAGTCATCAATCCTAGCAATAGGATACTTATTCTTGATGATGACCTTGTTCAACTGATGGTAGTCAATACACATTCTAAGAGAACTATCTTTCTTCCGAACAAACAAAACCGGGGCACCCCATGGAGAAATGCTAGGCCTGATGAAACCCTTATCAAGAAGATCCTTCAATTTCTTAAGTTTTGCGGGAGCTATTCTATAGAGAGGGATAGGGATAAGATTCATATCTGGAAAAATATCTATCCCAAAGTCGATTTCCCGCTCAGGAGGGACTCTGGGCAAATCCTAGGGAAACACTTTTGTAACTCATTTACAACAGGAACAAACTGAAGGGATGGGGTTCCAGACTCTGTATCCACAACCTGAACTATATGATAGAAATCATCTTCCTGGCATTAAGATAACATATGAAACGACCTTTCGAGGATGGGGGACTACCTTGCCATTTAAGACATGTTCATTTGAAAACTTGAAAGTGACAATCCAAGTACGACAATCAATAAAAGCATAACAAGCATACAACCAATCCATACCAAGAATAACATCTAAATTGGTCATCTCCAACTATACTAAATTTTCTGAAGTAACTCTGTGAAGGACTGAGATAGAGAAATTTCGGTAGATTCTTTTGGCTAGGAATGACTCACCAACAAGAGTAGACACACAAAAGGGCTGTAAAAGCAATTCAGGACAAATTTCGAATTTGCATGCTACATAAGGGGTCACAAAATATAGGGATGCTCCGGGGTCTAACAAAGCATATACATCTAGAGAGAAAACTTTCAACATACCAGTGACAATATCAAGCGAGCTCTCCTGGTCCTGGAGAGAGGATATATCATAAAGGCGGTTCTGGCGCTGACCACCAGAACTAGATGTTGTCCCCTGCTAGGCTGGTCGACCTCTTGGGGCTGCTGGAGCAGACTGAGCCCTACTACCTCCCTGTCCCTTCTTAGCTGAAGGGAATTCCTAATACTATGGCCAACCTGACCATACCCACAGCAACCACCTGATCCAGCTAAACACTCACCGGGATGATTCTTCCCACACTTGATACAAACGGGGAAAAAAGGCCCCTTTGCACTACTACTCTGTGAAAAAGAGCCTGAACCTCTACCAGACTGATCATGATGGGGCCTGGAGGCCTGAGAAGGAGCACTAGCAGTAGAATGCATAGGTCCTGACGACTTCTTCTAAAAGGAAGAGCGATGTCCACCTCCGGACTTCTGATGGTTATACCCCGAACCCTCAGAACTGGATTTTTTGTTCTCCTTAGCCATCTCGCTAAGCTTGTCTCCTTCGATCTGGTGAGCATGGGTCATGACTCTGGAGATGTTCATATCACTCAACAACATAGCGGACCGACATTCCTTCTTCACCATATAAGAAACCCCATAGATAAACTTACTCATCTGATCATGCGGGTCAGCTACCATAGAGGGGGTATACCTAGACAACTGAGTAAACTTCAAACTGTACTCTTGGACTGACATCGACCCCTGTATCAAGTTTACAAACTCCTCAGCCTTTGCCTGCCTCAACTCTCAGGGAAAGAATTGGTCAAGGAAGGCTCTCTCAAAACACTCCCAAGTCATAGGGACCTCGTCCCTAGCTCTAGCTTCCTTCCATTGCGTGAACCAAATATGAGCCACATCCTTGAGTTGATAGGATGCGAGCTCCACACAATCAATATCACCCACTTGCATCACATCGAAGATCTTCGTCGCCTTATCAATAAATCTAAGTGGGTCTTCACCCATCTTCGAACCCCAAAATTCAGGCGGGTTCATTCAGACAAAATCACAGACCCGGGCCACTACCCCACCTTGAGGGTGGATAGGGATAGGAGCCGGTTGGTTAGCCTTAGCGGCCATGGTCTGGGCTAGAAAATGAATGGCATTCCTGAATTCCTCATTCGTGACCTCGGGGGACAGAACTAGAGAAGCAGCATTCCGAGCAGCTCGGTGAGGCATAGCACGTGGAGGCATAATCTGAAACTTACAAGGAAAGGATTAGAGTGATATTCGAGTCAAACTCTAACGCACTATGTGATCATGAAAGGAGTGAAGTTTTTCTAAGACAT
The DNA here is from genome assembly GCA_003996215.1 of Jaltomata sinuosa. Lineage (NCBI taxonomy): Eukaryota > Viridiplantae > Streptophyta > Magnoliopsida > Solanales > Solanaceae > Jaltomata > Jaltomata sinuosa. The sequence goes on along the minus strand of QJPP01001916.1, from coordinate 248,345 downwards.
CTCATAGATTTTCTCTCATAATTATGGCATACTTCACACACATGAAGGAGACTCTACTCGATGCAACTTTTAGACATCCTAGGACTCTTGAACCTGAGGCTCTGATACAAAGTTTATCATGCCCTGAGGCTACCCCTTAGACGTAACACGGGATTCGGAGCACAAATGCCCTAGATTAACTCTTGGTCATAGCATACTCAAGCAAAACATAAGGTAAGCGGAAGCATAATAAGGAGATTTGAAATCAATATATAGATAACCGAGTCAAAAGACATATAACTCCAAGGAAGAGACTCGAATACTATCCATGTCTGAAAAGCCTCTACACATATCATAAGGAGTTTCTAGGAAAATACCCTAGCTAACTCAACATACAGAAGTAAATAACCATAAACTAACTAAGATCATAATTATCCCTCAGACTATGAGAACTCACCAACAGCGGACTGGGATTGTCCGAAAATCTCTAGCCACGTGTTTGAGGGAAGGAGCCTAAATCTGCTTCATCAAGAGGATACAACACAAAATATGCGTCAGTACTATAGAATGTACCGAGTATGTGAGATATGCATAAACATGTTAAAACATGCTTAAAACGTGCGTAAAACTGAGTTCATGCATAAAAGGGGATATCATAAGTAAATATCATAACTCGAATAGTAAACATGAGATAAGAACCAAACTTTGAAATAGATTTCATAAGCTTAAAAAAGTCAAAACATTCTTAAGGGAGTTTCTTATAACCGACAATAGACCATGCGAGATACATGGAATCTAACTGTATAACCCTAGTTAGCAAAGCTGATTTGAACCGTGCCAAGGAAGGAGTCACCATACCCAACTATATAACCCTAGTTGACAAAGTCGTCCTAATGACCGCTAAGCATAGGACACCATGAGCAAATATGTGGTACCACACTCACAAGCCCATAGGACACTTCATTTCATAACCTACGCTGGCAACGTAGTTTTGGACTTGGGTAATCAAACCCTCGTCACTCGGTGCTAAATACTACTCCCAAAATATATACATATAGCTCATAATTCATAGAGGAAAAATCTCATGCCAAATCTTGTTGAAAAGCATGAAAACACATCGGGTATCATGAAATTCTCATATCATAAGTGCTTGAAGCTTAGCATAGCCATAATTCAAAATATACTTTTCCTTCTTAAATTCATACTTAAAGAATTAGGCATGCAATTTTATAGATACATAAAGACATGTTATCTAAACATGTGAACTTTCACTTGAAAACATGCAACTCAATGGAATCATGCTAGAAATCAACTTTAATGAATGGGCCTTTGAAACCAATTAAGAAATCTTATTCAAATCATAAATTCACCATGAGAAACCATGAATTGAGCATAGAAACTGATTTCATAAGCTTTCCCCAATTTAGATCAAAATCCTAATTTCACAAGTTCATAATTCAAAATAAGAATTAGGGTTTTTGGGCACAAGGGTGAAAGGAACCCATTGTTGAATACCCACATACCTTGATTGAAGCTAACCCACTTGAAATTAAAAAGACTAGGAGACTTGAACTTGGAGCTTGAGACCTTGAGCTTGAGAGAGTTCTTTTCCTTTTTGGGAGATGAATGAAGATTTGAGAAGGTACTTAGGCTAATGAGAGTGAAAACCCTTATAGAAATAGTCAAAATGACTCCATTTATGAGTTAATAGGCAGGGTAATGACTAAAATACCCCTGGGACATAATTAGAAAAAAGCTGGAAAAAGATTGACTTTCAGGGACCACGGATAGATTTCATGGGTCGTAGACCAAACCATGGCTTGTGTTTTCCATCCATTGTTCTTGTACAAAAGAGCAAGATGCAGAAGGCAGTCTACGGGTCAACAAGATGGACTCGTAGAATGAATCACGGGTCGTAGACCCAAGTCGTAGTTCTTGGGGAACCTAACTAGTCTCTGCTTCAATACCACAAGTGGACTTTATGGTCCGGGGTTCAGACTATGGTCCGTAGAACCAACTCGTGGTTCTCAGACCAGAGGCCAACCTGTAGAAGGCAAACCACTATCCCATTCCACGACCCGTGGTTCAAATCACAGTCCGTGGTTTGGACCCGTAATTTTTGGAAATATGGAGTTTTTCAGAGTTTCAAACTTAGAAAGCTGGTTCGATTTCTGGGGTGTTACAATATCTCCCCCTTGGGATCATTCATTCTTTAATGAAGACTAAGCAAGGTAAAACTGAATAGAAAACAACCCAACCAGCAACAAAACATGGAAATCAAGGAATAAACATGAAAACTGAACTTTTCAACTTAAAACTGATTGAATCAACTTCGAAAACATGAATGCATGCTAGGATCATGAGAGAAACTGATGGAATAGGATCGGAGGAACATACTAAGGAGGAAACTAGTACCTCACGCTAAAATGGAATTGAAAGGAAAGAGATGAGGGTACTTGGCTTTCATGGCAAATTCCGTTTCCTAAGTAGCTCTTTCAACCAGCTGATTTCTCCAAAGGACTTTTACCGAAGTGACTTCTCTATTTCTAAACCTCCAAATCTGACGATCAAGGATCCCCACGGGAACCTCCTCATAGGTGAGACTATCATTCACCCCTACATCCTCCAAAGGAACAATCAAGGTCGGATCACCAACACACTTCTTCAACAAGGAAACATGAAAAACCGGATGAACCGCTTCTAACTCTGTTGGCAAATCCAACTCATAAGAAATGCTACCAACTCTCCTTAAAATCCGATAAGGACCTACAAAATGGGGAAGAAGCTTCCCTTTCTTGCCGAACCTCATCACACCTTTCATGGGTGACACCTTCAGAAAAACCCAATTATCGACTTCAAATTCCAACTCCCTTCTCCTCATATCTGCATACGATTTCTGTCAACTCTGAGCGGTCTTCAACCTTTCCCTAATGAGATGAACCTTCTCCATAGTCTTATGAACCGAATCGAGACCAATAAAAGATGCCTCCCCTACCTTAAATCAACCAATAGGAGATCTACACCTCCGGCCATAAAGTGCCTCATAAAGAGCCATCTGGATGCTAGAGTGAAAGTTATTGTTGTAGGCAAACTCGATATGAGGTAAGTGATCATCCCAATTACCTTTGAAAACAATCACCCAAATGGAATCATGTTGCCTTCGAGTATGAGGCAAACTAGTAATGAAGTCCATATTGATCGCTTCCCGTTTCCAAGTGGAAAGGTCAATATCCTGAATCATGCAACCCGGTTACTGATGCTCTACCTTCACTTGCTGACAGTTGGGACACTTAGCCACAAAACTGGCTATGTCCCTCTTCATGCCATTCCACCAAAAGATTTCCCGTAGATTACGGTACATCTTGGTTGCACTAGGTTGAATGGAATATCCAAAACTATGAGCCTCAGTCAAAATCTATTGTCTCAACCCATCTACATCTGGCACACATAGTCGACCCTGATAACAAAGCACACCATCTTCCCCTTGGGAGAAAACCTCAACCCTCTGCTGATGGAATGCACCCTTTAGCAGAAGCAAAATGGGGTCGCTGTCTTGCTTTGCCTTCATTTCTGCTACCAAGGATGATTCAGAATCATTCTGCATAATAACCCCACCTTCGGCCGAGTCCATAAGACGAACTCCTAACCGAGCAAGCCTATGAACCTCCTTAACCAATTTCTTCTTTCCATCTTCAACAGAAGACACACTAACCACGGACAATATGCTAAGTGCATCTGCCACAATATTTGCCTTACCCGGATGGTAAAGCACACTCATGTCATAGTCCTTAAGAAGCTCAAGCCATCTTCTTTGTCGCAAATTCAATTCCTTCTGAGTGAACACAAACTGAAGACTCTTATAATCGTTGAATACATCCACGTGCACCCCATAGTAGTAATGTCTCCAAATCTTCAAAGCGAAAACCACGGCTGCTAGCTCAAGATCATGAGTAGGGTAGTTCTTCTCATGAACCTTAAGCTGTCTAGATGCATAAGCAATCACTTTACGATGTTGCATCAAAACACAACCCAAACCAATCCGAGAAGAATCACAATACACAACAAAGTCATCTAGGCCCTCGGGTAGAGCTAACACTGGAGCTGTGGTCAATCTAGTCTTCAATTCCTTAAAGTTTTTCTCACACAAATCAGAACACTGAGATTTTACTTTCTTCTGAGTCAATCGAGTCAAAGGGGAAGTAATGGAAGAAAATCCATGCCCACAAATCTCCTGTAGTAACAAGCCAAACCCAAAAAGCTCCTAATATCAGACGGGGAAGTGGGTCTAGGCCAGTTCTTTACTGCCTCAATCTTTTGTGAATCAACCTTAATACCATCTCTAGTCACAATATGACACAGAAAATCAATGGACTGCATCCAGAACTCACACTTGCTAAACTTAGTAAATAACTGCTGGTCTTTGAGAGTTTGCAACTTAACTCTCAAATGGTCCGCATGCTTCTCCTCACTCTGATAGTAGATAAGGATATCATCTGTGAAAATAATCACAAACATATCCAAATACTGCTTGAACACATGGTTTATCAAATTCATAAAAGTTGCAGGAGCATTCATTAGACCAAAAGACATAACAACAAATTCATAATGACCATACCGAGTCCTGAAGGCTGTCTTCAGAATATCACACTCTTGAACACGAAACTGATGATAACCAGATCTAAAGTCGATTTTAGAGAAGAAACTAGCACCCTGAAGTTGATCGAACAAGTCATCAATCCTAGGAATAGGATACTTATTCTTGATGATGACCTTGTTCAACTGATGGTAGTCAATACACATTCTAAGAGAACTATCTTTCTTCCGAACAAACAAAACCGGGGAACCCCATGGAGAAATGCTAGGCCTGATGAAACCCTTATCAAGAAGATCCTTCAATTCCTTAAGTTCTGCGGGAGCTATTCTATAGGGAGGGATAGAGATTAGATTCATATCTGGAAAAATATCTATCCCAAAGTCAATTTCCCGCTCGGGAGGGACTCCGGGCAAATCCTTGGGAAACAATTCTGGGAACTCATTCACAACAAGAACAAACTGAAGGGATGGGGTTCCCGACTCTGTATCCACAACCTGAACTATATGATAACATAACCCTTAGAAATCATCTCCTGGCATTAAGATAAGATATGAAATGATCTTTCGAGGATGGGGGACTACCTTGCCATTTTAAGATAGGTTCATTTGAAAACTTGAAACTGACAACCCGAGTACGACAATTAATAAAAGCATAACAAGCATACAACCAATCCATACCAAGAATAACATCAAAAGCGATCATCTCCAACTCTGCTAAATTTGCTTAAGTAACTCTGTGAAGGACTGAGATAGAGAAATTTCAGTAGATTCTTTTGGCTAGGAATGACTCACCAACAGGAGTGGACACACAAAAGGGTTCTAAAAGCAATTCAGGACAAATTTCGAATTTGCATGCTACATAAGGGGTCAAAAAATATAGGGATGCTCCGGGGTCTAACAAAGCATATACATTTAGAGAGAAGACTTTCAACATACCAGTGACAATATCAGGTGAGCTCTCCTGGTCCTGGAGAGAGGAATATATCATAAAGGCAGTTTTGGCGCTGACCACCAGAACTAGAGGCTGTCCCCTGCTAGGCTGGTCGACCTCTTGGGGCTGCTGGAGCAGACTGAGCCCTACTACCTCCCTGTCCCTTCTTAGCTGAAGGGAATCCCTAATCCTATGGCCAACCTGACCATACCCACAACAACCACCTGATCCAGCTAAACACTCACCGGGATGATTCTTCCTACACTTGATACAAACGGGGAAAAAAGGCCCCTTTGCACTACTACTCTGAGAAAAAGAGCCTGAACCTCTACCAGACTGACCATGATTGGGCCTGGAGGCCTGAGAAGGAGCACTAGCAGTAAAATGCATAGGTCCTGATGACTTCTTCTAAAAGGAAGAGCGATGTCCACCTCCAGACTTCTGATGGCTAAACCCCTAACCCTCAGATCTGGCTTTTTTGTTCTCCCTATCCATCTCCCTAAGCTTGTCTCCTTTGATCTGGTGAGCATAGGTCATGACTCTGGAGATTTTCATATCACACAACAACATAGCGGACCGACATTCCTTCTTCACCATATAAGAAACCCCATAGATAAACATACTCATCTGATCATGTGGGTCAGCTACCATAGAAGGGGCATACCTAGACAACTGAGTAAACTTCAAACAATACTCTTGGACTGACATCGATCCCTGTCTCAAGTTTACAAACTCCTCAGCCTTTGCCTGCCTCAACTCTCAGGGAAGGAATTGGTCAAGGAAGGCTCTCTCAAAACACTCCCAAGTCATAGGAAGCTCATCCCTAGCTCTAGCTTCCTTCCATTGCGTGAACCAATTATGAGCCACATCCTTGGGTTGATAGGATGCGAGCTCCACACAATCAACATTACCCACTTGAATCACATCAAAGATCTTCGTCGCCTCATCAATAAAGCTAAGTGGGTCTTCACCCATCTTCGAACCCCAAAATTCAGGCGGGTTCATTCAGACAAAATAATAGACCCGGGCCACTACCCTACCTTGAGGGTGGACAAGGATAGGAGCCGGTTGTTTGGCCTTAGCGGCCATGGTCTGGGCTAGCAAATGGATGGCATTCCTGAATTCCTCATTCGTGACCTCGGGGGACAGAACTAGAGGAGCACCATTCCGAGCAGCTCGGTGAGGCATAGCACGTCGAGGCATAATCTGAAACGTACAAGGAAAGGATTAGAGGGATATTCGAGTCAAACTCTAACGCACTATGTGATCATAAAAGGAGTGAAGTTTTTCTAAGACATCTCATAGATTTTCTCTCATAAGTATGGCATACTTCACACACATGAAGGAGAGTCTACTCGATGCAACTTTTAGACATCCTAGGACTCTTGAACCTGAGGCTCTGATATGAAGTTTGTCATGCCCCGAGGCTACCCCTTAGACTTAACACGGGATTCGAAGCACAAGTACCCTAGATTAACTCTTGGTCATTGCATACTCAAGAAAAACATAAGGTAAGCGGAAGCATAATAAGGAGATTTGAAATCAATATATAGATAACCGAGTCAAAAGACATACAACTCCAAGGAAGAGACTCGAATACTATCCATGTCTGAAAAGCCTCTACACATAACATAAGGTGTTGCTAGGACAAGACCCTAGCTAACTCAACATACAGAAGTAAATAACCATAAACTAACTAAGATCATAACTATCCCTCGAACTATGAGAACTCACTAACAGCGGACTGGGATTGTCCTGAAATCTCTAGCCACGTGTTTGAGGGAAGGAGCCTAAATCTGCATCATCAATAGGATACAACAGAAAATATGTGTCAGTACTATAGAATGTACCGAGTATGTGAGATATGCATAAACATGTTGAAACATGCTTAAAACGTGCTTAAAACTGAGTTCATGCATAAAAGGGGATATCATAAGTAAATATCATAACTCGAATAATAAACATGAGATAAGAACCAAACTTTGAAATAGATTTCATAAGCTTAAAAAAGTCAAAAAATTATTAAGGGAGTTTCTTATAACTGATAATAGACCATGCGAGCTACATAAAATCTAACTATATAACCCTAGTTAGCAAAGCTGATTTGAACCGTGCCAAGGAAGGAGTCACCATACCCAACTATATAACCCTAGTTGACAAAGTCATCCTAATGACCGTTAAGCATAGGACACCATGAGCAAATATGTGGTACCACTCTCATAAGTCCATAGGACACTTCATTTCATAACCTACGCTGGCAACATAATTTTGGACTTGGGTAATCAAACCCTCGTCACTCAGTGCTAAATACTACTCCCAAAATATATACATATAGCTCATAATTCATAGTGGCAAAATCTCATGCCAAATCTTGTTGAAAAGCATGAAAACACATCGGGTATCATGCAATTCTCATATCATAAGTCCTTGAAGCTTTGCATAGCCATAATTCAAAACATATTTTTCCTTCTTAAATTCATACTTAAAGAATTAGGCATGCAATTTTATAGATACATAAAGACATGTTATCTAAACATGTGAACTTTCACTTGAAAACATGCAATTCAATGGAATCATGCTAGAAATAAACTTTAATGAATGGGCCTTTGAAAACAATTAAGAAATCTTATTCAAATCATAAATTAACCATGAGAAACCATGAATTGATGCATAGAAACTGATTTCATAAGCTTTCTCCAATTTAGATCAAAACCCTAATTTCACAAGTTCATAATTCAAAATAAGAATTAGGGTCTTTGAGCACAAGGGTGAAAGGAACCCATTGTTGAATACCCACATACCTTGATTGAAGCTAACCCACTTGAAATTGAAAAGACTAGGAGACTTGAACTTGGAGCTTGAGACCTTGAGCTTGAGAGAGTTCTTTTCCTTTTTGGGAGATGAATGAAGATTTGAGAAGGGACTTAGGCTAATCAGGGTGAAAACCCTTCTATAAATAGTCAAAATGACTCCATTTAGGAGTTAAAAGGGTGGGTAATGACTAAAATACCCCTGGGACATAATTAGGAAAAAGCTGGAAAAAGATTGACTTTCAGGGACCACGGATGGGTTCCACGGGTCGTAGACCAAACCACGGCTCGTGGTTTCCATCTATCATTCCTGGACAAAAGAGCAAGTTACAGAAGGCATTCTATGGGTCAACAGGACGGACCCATAGAAAGAATCACGGGTCGTAGACCCAAGTCATAGTTCCAGGGGAACCTAACTAGTCTATGCTTTAATACCACGAGTGGACTTTATGGTCCGTGGTTCAGACTATGGTCCATACAACTAACTCGTGGTACTCATACCAGAGGCCAACCTGCAGAAGGCAAACCACTATCCCATTCCATGACCCATAGTTCAAACCATGGTCTGTGGTTTGGACCCGTAATTCTTGGGAACATGGAATTTTTCAGAGTTTCAAACTTAGAAAGCTGGTTCGATTTCTGAGGTGTTACAGTCGATCCCACAGGGAATATGGTAGGACTATGGTCTATTAGTGTTTACTTGTGATGTTAGCCATTTATTTCCTTACGAAGGGGGGTTTTAAGTGACAAGTAGTAATTGTAACTAGAATGTAAACAAATATCACGTAACAGTTTAAGAGTTGTAATCAATGGGAGAGATAACTAGGGAAGTGTTCTCCATGAGATCATAACTTAGTAAGGTGTTGTACTTAGTAAACTATCTTGGTTCTTAGCATGCAGAATCGGTAAGTTAGGTTCACCTAAATCCTTGGTCCGGCAGATAAATGAATTTCACCACACGCCTTGGTCCAGCCGTGAGTGTATGATTTACTTACCCTTACACTGGATCCCAGATTAGCTATTCCTGGACAAGGTCAAACTATTAGATGAGGATTGATAGCCTCAAACCTCCATCGTTAAACAACTCTTTTCCCATCTGTTACTTTCTTAGTCCAGCAAGTAAGGATAAGGCGAGGTGTAACGTTGGCCACCGTTAAAAAGCATTCAAAACGAAGGGAAGAACAATACATACATAAACACCGCCCTAGAATACCCAAGTACTTTGCCTACTTCATTAATCCTTCATGGTTCCCACAACCCTAGCTGTGGATTTAGCTACTCATGTTCATAAGTACATAATTAATTGTTGTTGGAACATTCATCAATAGATACTTATAATAAGAAGTAAAGAAATCCATAACTTGAATGGATGAAGATGGAAGTAAGAACAATGAACTATGGATGTGTATAACTCTCAAATCCAAGAATAAACCAAGATCACATATGTTCGAATGTATTTCCTACAAGGTAACGAGCATAAAAAAATGTAAAATAAAACCTAGGAAAAGTATTTATAGATAATGGAAATCTTATCCTAACAAAACTAGGAAACGGAACTCAAAAGGGAGCACAAATTGGATGATGACCCGTCATTCCAAATGACATTTTGTGGTCTTCTAAGGTCAACCGTGGTCCTTTCTGGTCAACATCTTTTGTCATGAGAAACTACGGGTGGAACCACGAGTCGTACTTCTGAATGACGATTCATCTGTTGACTCGTGGTTTCTTGGTCCTTTCTTGTGCCTTCTCTAATCAGTGACCACGAGTCCAACAAGATGGGTCATACTTTGGGAGTATGGTTCATACTATGAGTTGTGCTTTCTGCTCTTGCTTTTTCACCTCTATGTGCAGTACCTCTGGTCTACGAGTAGACAGGATGGGTCATAGTTTTAAACCATTACTCATAGGCTGAATCGTGCTATTCTTCCAGACCTGCACAATTTTTTAACTTCGGTGTTTGAGTTAACAGGACGGGTCCGTGGTCCAGAATCACAGATTGTCAAGTAATCCTTCATCTCTATAGCCTTTCCTTTTTAGCTCAATTTCCAGTATTTTGCTCTAGGATCCATTTTCCTGCACACTTAACAAAAAACATCAAATCTACCAATAAAATGCTAAAAAACTTGCGCCAATCCTAAGTATTAAGCATCGAAAGTGACATACTTCTACGTCACATCAACACCCTCAACTTAAGACTGTTGCTTGTCCTCAAGCGACAACAGAAAACCATCCTAAAATGATTCTTTAGTAAAAGAAAACTAGGAACTACGACAGTCATATGATTTAGTAATTCAGCTAATAACAAGTATCACCCTCCTTTTCAATACAAACAAGTGCACAAGTTTCGTCTTTCAAGACAACACAAGAGGATCCATGGACAACATTATGATATCAACAGACAACATAGCATACACATATGAGACTTACCTTAACAGCCAAAAGTGAATGTAACTCTAATGGCCTCACCACAAGGAAGTCCCACTCACAAAATAATACAGTCAAAATATCCGGGACTGAACTAGAACACTCACACTCACAAAGATGTTCAGGCAATGCATGCACAATACCATAGGCTTGCCCTTATTTTCTACGCCTCGACTTTCAAATAGTTAGGTTAGGATCACTATAGGACTTTACTCGGCTTGTAACGTAGGCTCGGGGATGGGTATGATAGACATGGGAAATAGTGACTAAACCCTCCTTGACACTACTAGTGTTGACGGAGTTCTCATCCAAGCCCGTTTACTCAGAATATTGACCAAAGTCAAATATTTTAAGTAAATGAATTCCAAAACAGGGAAACTCTTCTAAAACCTGATTGAAGACCTCGAGAAGCATGCCACCCATCACAGCAAGTCACAAAAATAGTGTAGAAGCTATGAGAATTGTAAAAATGGTAAAAACGCATGAAAAGGAAATAATAACCACGACTGTCATTACAAAGTGTAAATTTATTTGAGAATTAGGAGCCCATTTAAAAAAAGTTTTAACTTAGAAATTATTTGTTATTTTAGTTATAAAATTTGGGTAACGGTCCAAATCACTCCTTAAGAAAGGTGTAAAGCTCCTTATGAGAGTCCACAATGACGGTTACCACGAGGTTTTTAAAATAAGGCTAAATATAATTTTGTTTTAAAGGGGGTTTTGAAAATATTTCTGAAAGTTAAACTTATAAACCACACATTCAAAAATTGATGTATTTGAGATGAGTATAAGTGAATAGAGTTTAAATATTGTTTAGCATTTAATCGCTTGCATTAATTCAATTAATGAAGTAACTTAAATGATTTATGTTAGTTTGTTGAACCTATTGTGTCAAAAAACTACGTTCTTTGAATCACTATGAAAGAAGGTAGAGTACTAACTTGCAGCACTCTTATTGGTGCAGACTTTATTCTGAGCATGAATAAATCACATTGAGTTCGAGGCTTTACTTCAGAAGCTATTTGGTGAGCTGCCTAACAGATCTGCATCGCTAGACTCCTTCTATTCCTTATATTTTTTTAATCTTTTTATCTTTCATACAATCTATCAGTTAATCCTTTTTCTTGTCCATCATGTGAGTCATCCTTTTTATTCAGAGCATGATTAATATCTGTCATTTTGGTTCAGTGACCACGAGTCATATGATGGGTCGTACTTCGGGATGGCGGTCTGTCTTATGAGTCATGGTTTAGATTCAGACTTGGATCAATTTTACCTCTTTGCGTTTCAGTGACCATGAATGAAAGAACGGTTCGTTATTCAGATCAACGGTCTGTAGTTTCACTCATAATATCTGGGCATCAGAATTTCTTCTATCAAAAACTCCCTCTTTCTCAATTTTAAATAATTCAATCAATTTGACAACTTAAAACTCCATGTTTGGGCCTACTACATACTACAGATCCATCATATTCATTTCGGGTTCCATAATTTCGAGTTTTAAATCAAGATAGGAGCCCTAACCGTCAGTTTAATCCAAGAAAAGAGGACTTAGAATGAGGGAAGAAGACTTATCGATGATGATCGACTCTTTCTTACACGAACCGGATTGGATTGATGGATTTTTAGTATGTAGTAGTCCTGATTTACTTATTAGGATTTGGGGAAGAATTTGAGATGATTTAGGAGTGAAGGAGGGAGTAATTTTTGTTATTTCCTTTTTAAAAATGGTGGTTACCTATTATGGAACGGAAGAAAAAGATAGAAGTTGGGCTGGGTTATAATTTTAAAGTTTGGGTTGACGCGCGACCCGACTGCCTACTGTACCTAGGACCAACGAGTTAATACTATGGTCCGTCATTTTGAATGATGGTCCGTTGTCTAACTCGTGGTTCTATGCTTTGACCTTACCAGCTGCCAGGAATGACGACTCAGTTGATGGACCATGGTCTAGAACCACGGACCGTCCTGTTAGTCGTACTTATAACCATCAGAGGCCTTTCAACATTTTGCTCCAGGGGCCACACATTAGTATATGGTTTGTCTTTTGGAATCACTGATCGTCCTGTCGAGCTGTCATCTCCTTTTCAGAGCCCTATCAACTTCACTCCAGAACCACGAGTTGGTTTACGTTTCATCGTTCTGAAGAACAGACCGTGAACTCATTCGTGATTTCTGGGGATTCCTGCACTGGTATTCTTTCCTTGCCACCTGCACATAAAACAAACATTAGTCTTTGGTTGCCTCCCAAGCAGTTCCTGATTTAACGTCGCGATACAACGCAGGTTGTTTGACTACTCAGACTTCATCAAGCTTCCTCATGGGTTGCCTCCCATGCAGTACCTAATTTAATGTCATGGCACGACGCAAATTACTTGATTACTCAGACTTCATTAAGCTCCTTGGGTGGGACGAATTCATCTAGGCTCCAGGCTTCAATTGTTTTGAGCTCCTCTGTTGTGCCAAAATAAGCTTTTATCCGCTGTTTATTATCCTTGAACCTTTTTCCTTCATGATTCTCAAGTTCAACGGCCCCATGAGAAAACACTTGTACCACCTTGAATGGTCCAATCCACTTGGACTTCAACTTCCTAGGAAACAAGCAAAGTCTAGAATTGAAAAGCAGGACCAGGTCACCCAACTGGAAGTTTCTCTTTTCTATCTTCCGGTCATGATACACTTTCATCCTCTCCTTATATAAGGCTGAACTTTTATATGCATTTAGGTGGAACTCATCCAACTCATTCAATTGCCCAAGCCGCTGCAATAATGCCTCAGACCAATCTAAGTTCAGCTTCTTCAATGCCCACATGGCCTTATGCTCTAACTCAACCGGAAGATGGAACACCTTACCAAACACAAGCTGATATGGTGACATACCTATTGGGGTCTTGAATGCAGTTCGGTATGCCATAAAGCATCATCTAACTTCCACGACCAATCCTTTTTGTTGGCATTGACCGTTTTGGACAGGATAGACTTGATTTCGCGGTTGGAGACTTCCACTTGACCACTAGTCTGGGGATGATAAGGTGTTGCAAATTGTGCTTCACTCCATATTTCTCTAGTAAAGCCCAAAACAACTTGTTGCAAAAGTGATTGCCTCTATCACATATGATTGTCCTTGGTGTCCCAAATCTGGAGAAGATGTTCTTTTTAAAGAATGTTGTCACACTTACCCTTATTACTGGAAGGCGCAACTGCCTCCACCCATTTTGATACATAGTCAACAGTCACCAATATGTATCAGTTTCCATTAGACAACACAAAAGGGCCCATGAAGTCAATACCCCAAACGTTGAACATCTCAATCACAAAGATGGGATTAAGAGGAAGCTCATGTTTCTTTGATATACCTCCTTCTCTTTGAAACCTGCTGCAAGCCTTAGCAAACTCATGGGCGTCTTTGTAAATAGTCATCCAATAGTAGCCGCATTGCAAGATCTTGTGTGCGGTCCAGATACCACTATGGTGTCCCCCAACAGGGGATGAATGTCAAGCCTCTAGTACCTCCATCATCTCAGCTTCAGGCACACATCTCCGGATCATAGTATCAGCACACACACTACATAAGAATGGCTCCTCCCAGAAGTACAATTTGACATCATACATGAATTTTCTTCTTTGATGAACAGATATATGAGGAGGCACCAAGTCGCTTGCTAAATAGTTGGAAAAATCTGCAAACCATGGGATCAAGTCTTGAGGCAGCCAACACTTGCTCATCCGGAAACCAATCATCAATCTCTTGTGCATCATCAAGCTTTAGCATAGCTTCTTCCTCTAACCTAGACAAGTGATCTGCTACCTGATTCTCTGTGCCTTTCCTATCTTAGACGTCAAAGTCAAACTCTTATAGAAGCAACACCCATCTAATCAGCCTCGGCTTTGCATCTTTCTTTGTCATTAGGTAATGAAGAGATGCATGGTCTGTGTTCACCACCACCTTAGTGCCAAGCAAATAAGATCTAAACTTCTCAAATGCAAAGACCACAACAAGCAACCGTGTAATTCTTTTGAGCCGAGTTATGTTTTTTACTAGCATAGTATATAGGATGAAGAATCGTTTCACACCCTTGGCCTAGGACTGCTCCTAGCACCACTCCACTAGCATCGCACATAACCTCAAAAGGTTAAGACCAATCTGGGGAAATAATGATGGGAGCTGAGACCAACTTTTCTTTAAGGCACTCGAATGCCTTTTGACATGCTTTATCAAACACAAACTTTACCTCCTTCTCCATCAATTTGCACAATGGATTAGCAATTTTGGAGAAGTCCTTGATAAACCTCCTATAGAAACAAGCATGCCCCAAAAAACTTTGAATCCCCTTTACAAAAATTGGTGGAGGCAATTTTTCAATTACCTTAATCTTTTCTTTGTCGACCTCAATACCTTTCTTGGAGATCTGATGACCCAGCACTATACCTTCTTTCACCATGAAGTGACACTTTTCCCAATTCAGCACTAGGTTACACTCTTCACATCTTTTTAGCACATAACTCAAATGAGCCAAACAATCTTCAAAAGAGTCGCCAACTACCAAAAAGTCATCCATAAATACCTCAATAGTGTCCTCCACCATGTCTGAGAAAATAGACATCATGCAATGCTAAAATATTGTTGGTGCAATGCATAAACCGAAAGGCATCCTCTATGAAAGTAAATGTCCCATATGGATAGGTGAAAGTGGTCTTCTCTTGGTCCTCAGGAGCAATTGAGATCTGATTATATCTTGAATAATCATCAAGAAAACAACACCATCCTCTTCCAGCAAGACGGTCTAACATATGATCCATGAACGACATTGGAAAGTGGTCCTTCTCAGTCCAAGCATTCAGTTTACTGTAATCCATGCATATGCACCAGCCTGTGACTGGCCTCATCGGAATCAACTCATTCTTTGCATTTGGGACTACAATAATCCCACCCTTCTTCAGCACACACTGAACCTTGCTCACCCACTTGCTATCCGCAATAGGGTAAACCACACCTGCATCCAGCCACTTTATGATCTCCTTCTTGACAACCTCTTGCATAGGCTGATTCAACCTACACTGGTGCTCAATACTCGGAATACAATCTGCCGTGAGCTGAATTTTATATGTATATATTCCAGACAGAATCCCAATGATGTCGGCAATAGACCAACCAATGGCCCTTTTGAGCTTTCTCTACACAGAAACAGGAGCTTTAACTTGCCCTTCTCCTAAGTCTGCAGCAATAATAATAGGCAAGGTCTCATTAGCACCTAAGAACACATACCGAAGGTGATATGGGAGCTCCTTGAGCTCCAAGACTGGAGGCTCCTTAATAGATGGTTTGGCAGGTGGTGTCTGTCTATTCTTTAGGTCCAAATCAAGCTTTTTAGGAACGTAGGTATAAGACCCCATACCTGCAAGTGCTTCAACCATATCATCATACTCTTCAATGTCATCTCCATCAAAGTTCATAATCACGGCCGCAAGTGCTTCAACACCAAGTCTCTCCCCAATAGGCACAATTAGCTGATCCTCATCAATCACATCAATAACAGAAACCACTCGCATGTCATCATGATGCTTCATAGACTGGCAGACATTAAAAGTAACTACCTCATCATTCAATTTGAACTTTATCTTCCCAGTCTCTAAATCAACCAACGTGTGTCCGATGGCAAGGAATGGTCGTCCCAATATAATAAGAACCTCAAAGTCAACCTCGCAGTTAAGAATAACAAAGTCCATAGGGAAGATGAAAGTGTCAACTTTTACAAGAACATCATATAGAATCCCTACAAGCCTTTTCACTGTGCGATCTACCATAAGAAGCTGCATTGTGATCAGTTTTAGGGCTCCCAAGCCCCACTGATTAAACACTGCTAGTGGCATTAAATTAATACTAGCACCCAAATCACACAACGTCTTGGCAAAGTAGAATGCTCCAATCCTGCACGGAATAGTAAAGCTCCCGGATCTTCCTTCTTCTGCACCAAAGAATGGGAGGCTATTGCACTACAATGGTGCAAATTATCGGTTGGCTCAAAGCTTACCGTCCTCTTCCTAGTCACCAGATCCTTCATAAATTTAGCATATCCAGGTATCTGCTCCAATACTTCAACTAAAGGAATATTGACTGAAAGTTGTTTCAGCATGGAGATAAATTTGTGAAATTTGCCATCCTCAACCTTATTCTTCAATATCTGTAGGTAAGGAGGAGGAGGCAATGGCATGGGCTTCAAGACTGGTGCAACCTCTTTGTTCTTTGCTTTAAACTTAGCAGACTTTCTCTCACTTAGCCCTTCACCACTATCTTTTTCCTCAGACCCGACCATAATTTCAGCATCATCCTTCTCAGACTCAGCCGGCTCATCAACAACTATAGGCATAGGAGGGTCAACAGTCTATTTTCCAGTTCGGGTAGTCACAGCCATAACCTGTCGATCATTCTTCGAATTCTGAATGGTGACACTTGGGAGAGTGCTCTTTTGATGTGGATTTATGCTAGTAGATATTTGGTGCATCTGGGTCCCAAGCTACTTTATGGAAACAGAATGGGACTCTGATCTTAGGTGTATTTATGCACCTAAGTGTCATTATCTATCCACGTTTAGCTTAGTTTTGAGGATAACTTGGTGTGATATTGAGGTATATATTATGTATGTGTGTATTTGGTTGCTAAATTACATGTTTAAAGTGTTTAAGGTGCATTTGAAACATGTTAAGAGTCAAAATGATCAAATAGAGTTTAGACAAGAAAACTAGCCTTGCTAGCTTGAGCTATGCGTATTCTAGTGTACTTTGATAAGCTCTATTGTATTGTATGGAATAATGTGTGTTATGAATTGATGTAGGAGACCATTTGAGGATATATGGAAGCTAAATGAATCCTACAAACAAGCCATAAGAATAGGGGAATCAAGGAACAAGTGCACGAGGAAAAGAGAGCGAAAGGCGGACGATCCTTCATGTTTGGAGGGGGCCATGCGCCGCACACCTTAAGGCTGAGGTGGAGGGTTAGCCTCGCGACCCCAAAGGCTGAGGTGGAGGGTCAGCCTAGCGACCCCAAAGGTTGAGGTGGAGGGTCAGCCTTGCACACCCCATCGTGGAGGTCCACTAGTTTGGCCCCGCGGCCAGCCACGCGACGCGATCCCTTCTTAAACCATCCAAAAATTGGGTTATAACTTGGTTTAAGTTGGGGGAAAAGTTGTAAAGGAATATGATTATTATGGGACAGCCTATGGATGATCTAAAACACTATATAAGGAGTACTTAGCCACATTTACACACATCTTTGGAGAAACACACGAATTGGAGAGCATACAAGACATCAAGGAGCTCAAACTAGGGTTCTTTGTTCTTTAACTTTTCTTTCTTGTAGTTTTACTTGATGAACTCATATATGGAGATTTTTTGTATGAGTATGAGTGGATAAAAACCCTCTTTCTAGGTTTGAGGCTACAACATGATTGCTTAATTATGGTTTTATAGTTGGTTCATTTGTTTATCAAGTCATGTGATTGTTCTTGCATTCTTGTTTTACTATTCTAAAGCATCATGAACTTTAGGATAAATCTAAGTTTCAAAACGAATTTACCATAGGAGTTGAGGGACAGAATGAATAATATAGGGAGTGTGGATCATGTCTTCAACTATTAGATATTAATTATGAAGGCTGATTTGCAGTTAGGATAATGATATACCAAAATGCCCCACTTGGTTGATGAAATGGGAAGATAGTTTAATGCATCTGAATTAAAGACTCACATCCCCACTCAACGATGTAGTTGTGAGATTAATTTGGGTAGATAACTTATAGGATGACCATTCCCGGGTTATAGTATCATCCCGTAGATCAACAATCATGATAAACACCAATACCGGCTAGAAACCATAGTTATGCATGAATGTGAAGTAAATGCCTCAACCCTGGATTTCTCCCTATATTGTTTCCAATCCAAATTCATATCATCGTTATTTTTAGTAACTAGTTATAAAAGTAAAGCTCAAATCTTGGTTACGAATTGCACTTGTTAACTTCAATAGTAGTAATTAAGTTTAGATTGTTTGCTAAACACCAAGTCCCTGTGGGATCGATATTCGGCTCGCAAGAGCCACTGTATTACTTGCACGACCACGTACACTTGCGTGTGCACTTGGGACACAATAGACTCCACTCTCTATCTAATACCTGAAAGGTCAGCTCACATTTCTTTCATACTTGCATTCGTAGAATCAACCTTTTGAAATACCTTGTTGAGTAGCTCTCTCATGGTTGGTTGTTCAGGACTATCTTTGTGATTTCTAGAAGGGACATATAAAACACTTCTATAATTCTTGTAGCCATCCTTTTTCTACCAGTCACCATCCCTGTCTCTAGCTCTGCTCCTATCTTTATAGTCGGACTGATTGTGTTGGTCATCTCTATCTCTGTTCCGACCTTGATTCCCTTGGACAGAGGCCCAGAAACCCACTCTTTGATCATTCAAATAACTAGCCTCTTCATCGGATAAGTAATCATCTTGCCTTGGATATTTCCCTTGTGAGTCGATGGCTTTCACCTTTTCTACTCCCTCGTCTAGGATTTTCTTTGCAATCAACCCAATGTTTGTCTTCATTTTAGCAATTTCCTGTTTGAGGTCTTGCAAATCATGAAATTCAGTGGACTTTCCAACCGCATATATACCTGCTGGGGTATCAGACTCTCTATTATGCCATGCTCTGTTGGTCTTGGCGACCTTGTCAAGCATCTCAGAAGCTTCAAAATATGTATTCTACATGAATTCTCCTCCAATTACAGTGTCAGTTACTGCTTTTGTGTTGGCATTCAATGATTTGTAGAAGATCTCCATGGGATGCCTTGAAGGGATTCTGTGTTTCAGAACTTGATTAAACTTCTTATTGAACCTCAACCATGTCTCATAGAATGCCTCCGTAGGTAGTTTTGTAAAATTATAGACTTCTTGCTTCAGCTGCAACATCCGATATAGAAGAAAAAATCACTCCAGAAACTGAGTCTTCAACTCGTGCCATGTCTATATGGAATTATCGAGAAATTTTGAGATCCACATAGTTTCCTCATTAGTCAATGAGAATGGAAATAGTCTCAGTCTAATAGCATCTTGCCCCGCTCCTGGTAGATTATAAGCTTTGCAAATTTGAGTAAAGTTTTTCACATGCAGGTTTGCATCCTCTGTAGGTTTTCCAGCATATAGTCCCCTCAAGTTTAGCAACTAGATCATGGTGCTGGTGATGTCAAACTTCGTTCCTTCAGTCAGTGGTGGCAAAACTATGGGTCCCGTAATGCCCAATTCTTCCACCTCATCATCATAATCATCATAGTAGCGAGGGGCATGCCTTGGTTGTTGTATCTATCAGCCCCTATTATGTGGTACATTCTGTCTAGCTATTGCCTCGTCTCTCACATCTTGTTGTCGTGCTTTCCTTGCTTGCTCAGCTGCCGCATTTCGAGCTGCAAGGTCTGCTGCAATTTTAGCATCTTCAGCAGCAAGGGCATCTTCCCCTGCCTTTTTCTCTGCTCTACTTCGGCCAACAACTGAGTTGTGATCTGCTCGGGTGTCTCTTGCTCTCCCTCTTTAGCCATGTTTCTTGGAGTTCTGGAGAGTTCAGGATCGTATGGGATCAAGGGATTGCCTTGACTCTTTGTACTGGGCATGCACAAGTGTGCAACCTGCGTAACAAAACAAAAACAACAGTAAAAGTAAAATCAGGAAATAAGGACTAATAGTGAAATAAACACAACCTCTCTTAATCCTAAAATGTATTCCCCGACAACAGCGCCAAAATTTGATACGCCCAAATTACACCTCCTTTCAGAAGCGTAAGAAGTTGTTGTTCAAATATAGAACCCAACGAAGGTTGGGATCGATCCCACCGGGAATATGGTAGGACTATGGTCGAGTAGTGTTTACTTGCATTATTAGCCATTTATTTCCCTACGAAGGGGAGTTTTAAGTGACAAGTAGTAATTGTAACTAGAATGTAAACAAGTAACACGAAACTGTTTTAAGAGTTGTAATCAATGGGAGAGATGACTAGGGTAGTGTTTCCGATGAGACCATAAATTAGTAAGGCATTGTACTTAGTAAACTAGCTTGGTTCTGAGCATAGCGAATCGGTAAGTTAGGTTCACCTAAATCCTTGGTCTGGCAGATAGATAAATTTCACCACACGCCTTGGTCTGGCCGTGAGTGTATGATTTACTAACCCTTACCCTGGATCCCAGATTAGCTATTCCCGGACAAGGTCAAGCTATTAGATGAGGGTTGATATCCTCAAATCTCCATCGTTAAACAACCCTTTTCCCATCTGTTACTTTCTTGGTCCGACAAGTAAGGATAAAAAGACTTCTAATGTTGTCCACTATTAAAAAGCAATCAAAACGAAGGGAAGAACAATACATGCATAAACACCTCCCTAGAATACTCAAGTACTTTGCCTACTTTGTTAATCCTTCATAGTTCCCACAACCCTATATTTGGATTTAGCTACTCATGTTCATAAGTACACAATGGTTGTTGGAACAATCATCAGTAGATACTTACAATAAGAAGTAAATAAATCCGTAACTTGAACGGATGAAGATGGAATTAAGAACAATGAACTATGGATGTGCATAACTCTCAAATCCAAGAATAAACCAAGATCACAAATGTTCGAATGTATTTCCTACAAAGTAATGAGCATAAAAAATGTAAAATAAAACCTAGAAAAAGTATTTATAGACAATGGAAATCCTGTCCTGACAAAACTAGGAAACTGAACTCGGCAGGGAGCACGAATTGTATGACGACCCGTCATTCCAAATGATAGTTCGTGGTCTTCTAAGGTCAACCATGGTCCTGTCTGGTCAACATCTTCTATCATGAGAAATTACGGGTGGAACCATGAGTCATACTTCTGAATGACGGTTTGTCTCTTGACTCATGGTTTCTTGGTCCCTTCTTGTGCCTTCTCTGATCAGTAACCACGAGTCCAACAGGATGGGTCGTACTTTGGGAGTATGGTTCGTACTATGAGTCGTGCTTCCTGCTCTTGCTTTTGCACCTCTATAGTACCTCTGGTCTACGAGTAGACAGGACGGGTCGTGGTTTGAAACCACGACTCGTAGACTGACTCGTGCTATTGTTCCAGACCTGCAAAGTTTCTGAACTTCGGTGTACGAGTTAACAGGACATGTCTGTGGTCTAAACCACAGACCATCAAGTAATCCGTCATCTCTGTAGTCTTCCCTTTTTAGCTCAATTTCCAGTATTTTACTCTAGGATCCATTTTCCTACACACTTAACAAAAAACATCAAATTTACCAATAAAATGCTAAAGAACTTGCAACAATCCTAAGTATTAAGCATCGAAAGTGACGTACTTCTACATCACATCACTTAATTTTGCCATTTTTCTCTTAAAAATTCCAACAATCCCTTACCATTTTCAATTGAAAACAACACCCCAACAATTCCTCTAGAAAATAAGAGAAAAGTGAATTCATGCATAAATAAAGTATCTAGCGATTGAACTTTAAGATAGGGGAATACAATTTTTATTAAAATGAATAGTCCGGTAAGATAAGTCTTTTGAACCGACCACCATATTGTAAAAGAGGATGTATGTCACACATGAATTCTTTTAGGTCGTCCACAGGCTGCCCCATAAGATACATATGCATTTACAACTTTTCCCCTCTTTAAACCAAGTTTAAAAAAACTCAATTTTTGATGTTTTATGGGGGTTGCATCGCGTGGCTGGCCGCGTGGCCAAACCAGTAGCCCCTTGTGTTGGAGTGTGTGAGGCAAGGACTCCTACCATACCTTAGAGGGAACGAGGTAGGTCCTCCTCCTATTCATTGGGAGGTGCGGCACAAGGTTCCCTCCAAAACGTGGGAGTTCGCCCAATTTTTGCTCTCTTCTCATCGTGCACTTGTTCCTTGATTACCCACTTCTTGTGGCTTATTTGTAGGCTTCATTTAGATTCCACAGATCCTCCAATGGTCTCCTAAACCAATTCATAACACACATTCGTCCACACAATATTATAGAGCTCATCAAAGTACACTAGAATACGGATAGTTCAAGCTAGCAACACTAGTTTTCTCATCTAAACTCTATTTGATCATTTTGACTCTTGACTTGTTCCAAATGCACCTTAAACACTTTAAACATGTACTTTAGCAACCTAATATACACATACACACTATATACCTCAATATCACATCAAGTTATCCTCAAAACTAAGCTAAACACGCATAGATAATGACACTTAGGTGTATAAATACGCCTAAGATCAAGCAGGCAGAGAAAGAACAGGGTCACAGAATAAAACAGGGTAAAGCACATGGAAGCTAACCACAGATAAAAGTCATAACATAACAGAAGTGAACTAAGATAGCCATAAATGATGTATCACAGAACACAGATGAAAGGGTAAAGAACACACCTGGGTCCTTGCAATAACAGTAAATAAAGGAAAGCTTAATGAACAGGGTGGTGTACCGGTAACCTCAAATAACGGGAAGAAAAAAAAAGAAAACAAAACATAAGCACGCTAATAATACAACTCACAAGGTAAGGATGATCATGAGTAAACTAGTAGTTAACTACAATAGCAGTAAGTAAACTAATCTACCTATAATTCCAACGAGCGCCCTGTTGACACCCAATTTTTACCCTCCACTATTTGATTAATTATCGAGCTTAAACAACTTTAAATAATTAATTTTGTAATTAAAAGAATTTTTCAAAATTAATTCTAGAGAATATTCTATAATCTTCATTAATAAACATACGTCTACGTATATTCATAATATATAAAGATGTATATTATTTTAGAAATTTTAGTAGATATTCAAAGGATTTTTTTCAAAATTATTTCAAAATGTTTAAAACTGCCTATTTTGATCAAAATGATTTAACCAAAAATTAAATTATAAAATTGGTGTTTTATAACATATGATTGGATATGATAGCAAATTAATTAGTTTAGTTATTTTAAAATAATAAAAGCTCGATTAATTAATCGTATTTAATTCATTCTTATTCAAATCATGGCCTAATTTCTTTTCAAATTGATTCAATTAGGTCTGATTTGGCTACAAACTTAACTGTTTGGCTAAAATTTAAATTATTTGGTTATCAATTCGACCAAATTTGTCCACATTTACAAAGCAAAATGGCCAAATCCTTAACCCAACTTAAATCCCCAACTTCATTTATCTGCCAACTTTGGGCCGACGAATTCCCAAAGCTCGCCCAAGCCCACTCCAAATTCCCTTGACCCACTAAGACCAACCCAATCCACCCTTATACTGTTGTTCCCCTTTCTCTTTTCCCATTTTACACAAACCACCAAACGACCCTTTATCTTCCTCTCTCTCCTCGTCTCTCAGAATAAATGATGACAACAGCAACACCCAGTACTTCTCCATCACATCTCACCCAAATGACAACCAAAATCATCAGCAAACGACCATCCAAATCTGCTCCAAACGACGCCCAAATCCAAAAAATGTTACCCCTCCGTCTAATTTCCCCTCACCTTCGTTTGTTGTACGAAATGTCGAGTTCTCCAGGTTCTAGAAGAACCTAGAAATTGTCCAGGTGTCCTCAATGTTCCTCATCCCTGAAATCATGGCGGATGATCCTCAAAATCATCGGCGCATGATTGAAATC
The DNA here is from genome assembly GCA_003996215.1 of Jaltomata sinuosa. Classification (NCBI taxonomy): domain Eukaryota; kingdom Viridiplantae; phylum Streptophyta; class Magnoliopsida; order Solanales; family Solanaceae; genus Jaltomata; species Jaltomata sinuosa. Next base: position 223,944 of record QJPP01001916.1, on the reverse strand, counting down.
GTACCTCCAGGTACAAACATGTCACCATCTAGAGAATTTTTGATTTTTGGATTTCAAAATCCCTTAAGTTCTTATCCGAAATCCCAAAATTTCCCCCCAATTTCACCCGTTGGAACCCAGAATGCCTCCTATATAAACCCCTCTTGCTCATTATGAAGGAATGAGTTTTTGGGTAGCAAGAATCTTGGAGAGTCCCTTTTATCCGATTTTTGGGAAAACCTAAGAATTCAAGCTAAAAGAGAGCAAGAAATACTATTATTTCTTTGGAATTTTTTGGGTCTGTTCATTACGTTTCAAAAAAGGAAGTTCGAGTTTTGTCGGAATAATCATCGGAAAACTCAACTCGTTTTGCTCCCAGTTGTTGCCCGGAAAAAAGTAAATCCCCTTTTCCCGTTATTTCACTTCCCTTGTTCCTATTGTAACTAGTTTAGCTGATATGGTATTATTATGAATGAAAGTTGTTTGGGTTGGTTTAGCACTGTTTTTGATTGAACGTTATTTCTGGGTTATGCGAATTGAGAGGATGGGTTGAGCTTTGGGGAATAGTCGAGCTCGGGAGAAACTTTGAACTCACTAGTTTGGCTTCTCCCAAGAGCTTCTAAAGACCTGAAACTCCCCCCTAATTCCCTGTGATTATCTGAGTAGCTAGTGTTCACAGTTTGTATGGTGTGATATGAGTCTTTAATGGGTTCATTAAGCTTGATTTTGGTAGTCTAAGTGTTAGCTTAATTCGATACCTGAAGCTTTCCCATCAATTTGTTGTTGTGTTCTTATTTGCCCAAATAGTTTCTTTCTTCTGTAAATTCAGTGGAAAAAAATAGTTACCCAAGTGATGGATTACACTATTTTAGCCTTGTTCTAGGTTCTCTGTGGTTCTCGATACCATGGGGGTTCTAAGAACCAAAGTCTCGAGATAACTCGTTAGGTATTCTCACAAGACCTCAAGAACAGGACTAGCGTTATGATCTTTCTATTGTCACACACAGAACTCTGTTAAGTGATTTTGCAGGCTTGTTATCTAGACATTGAGACACCATATTTCAATTTCTCTTCATATTTTCAATTTGTGTTCACTGTAGGAGTTCCATGACTAAGTCTTCATGTGCCAAAGCTCCAAAAGATTTGCAAATTGATCAAAAATAAGGATTACTGTTTCTAAATTAAGGATACATTGGTTGAGTCTTGTGTTTATATGTTCCAGGAGTTACTTGAAATAACCCTTTGTATACTAAAATCACTTGGGAGAATTGTTGCTCTCTGTCTTGCTCTTTCTTTGATGTTCTAAAAAAGGGATCATTCTTTGCTTGCTTTTATCTTCAAAGATTAAATCTTGGTTGAATTATTCTAGCATGCTTTCGATATGGCTATGTCTAGAACTTTATTTTCGAAAGTAAACTTAGTAAAATCATTGAAATTCCCCTTTGCCTTTCCTCCTCCTTACTTCTCATTTACTCCTGATGTTTGGAAGAGTATAAGTCTTTTATATTGGGATTTATCATGAATTGGAATGGTTGAATTTATTTACTTTTTTATCATTTTCATTTTTATTAGGGAGTTACAACTAGTACTACGTGATAAAAGGAAAATGGGAACCATGTTTTACTACCTGGAGTTTCCAATGGTGTCTTTTTCTTCAATAAATATATTTTTAAGATCAAGTGTTAGCATGACTAATGTCTATAAATCAAATATGACTTAAGGAAAGTAATTTTGTCTTTACCAACTTGTTCTCTCCTGAACATGTTATCACCAAAGAGAATCTTTGTTGAGAAAATGTTTAGTCAAGCAGTTTTATCAATATCTCTGAAAAAAGCTATTGTGATTTTGAGTAAAAATGATCTGTTCTTTACTCTAATTACTTTATCGGGTACAAATTTTAATTCCTTATCTTTCTTTTGCATGAAAATCGCCTTGAGTCCATTTGGATTCCCTGAATTCTGCCTTGCATTATTGTTGGGCCAAGCCCAACCTTCCTTCGAGTTAGTCTCAGCCCAAGTCCAAAATGGACAGATCGCAAATCTGGAAAATGGTTCGTTGGATGAAAGGGATGCTAATATACAGGTCATGGGAGCAGAAAATAATGAAATATACCATTGATATACAACAGTATACATAGCTGATATACAAAGAAAAATGGACTTGAAGTCCATAATAGTCCAATCCAAACTTGGACAGATTTTGTTGGGCCAAAGCAGGGGCCCAAACCTCACTCAACCTCCCTTTATTTATTTGTAATTTGCCTTATGTTTGTATGTAATTAATTTTAACTAACTCTTTAAATATTAATCTAAATAGATCCCTTAAAGTGTTGTCATTTTTAATTTTATCTTTGTTTTACTTTTCTCGTAATTCATTTTGTATGAAATATCGCAACTTAATTTGGGTTTTGGTTAAAAAGAGAGAAAAGATGGACTTTGTGTTAACTTGCCTAAAAATGGATTTTTCAAATAAAATATTTTCTTTTTTCTCTCTCATTCATGTGTTATTAGTTTCACTTAGGCTCAACAATTTCTTGAATGTCATAAGGAATATATTTTTATGTTAATCAATTTTTTAAGTTAGTTTAAAAATCTCCTTGGTTATTAATTCTTTTAAATTAATGCATCCTTCTTTTAAAAATCTTTCATTCAAGAAGAGGCTTCTTTTAAAATCATTTTCTCTTATGATCACTTTTCTTCAAATAACAATTGTTATAAATAAATTTGTGAAAAAGTCGTTCAAATCTTTTCTTCAAGAAATAAATTTTCTCTTAGTCGAAATAAACTATTTCCGTGAATTAAGTGATTTTTCCTTAAATTTTCTTCAAATATTTTTCATTATTTCAACTCTTTCAAAATTAGTCATTTTTAAGTTAATCAAAATTATTCCTTGGTCAACCGTTTTCCAAACGGACGTTCTTAAGTGCCTTAAAACCCTTCTTAAGACGTTATTGAACCCTTACCCATTTTCTCTAATTTTAATAGATTTGTTTCTGTTTTTAAGTCTTTGAAATATCTTTAAGATTTCTTAATTTCCTTATAAAAAATTAAGTGGCGACTCTATTTGTTTTAGAATTATTTTGAACTTTCTTTTAAGTTTTGAAATAATTTCTAAGTGTCAAAAACTATTTCTTTATTTTAAATAACAAAAAATAATCCGAAAAGGGATAAAACAGAAATGGCGACTTTGCTGGGGATTTATTTAGGTTCTAACCAAAATTTGAACTATTTTTGACTAACTTTATGTGACTAACTATTTGGAATATTGTAATAGTTAGTAAATTTTGATTAATGTTTGCTTATGTGTTTATTTATCGCAAATATATTGTCATTGCATTTCATAGCATATTCCGCCACATGGCATGCGATTTTATTTATATTTTAGGGAGGCTCACGATCCCGTGGCCTCTCGCTATAAATAATATTTTCTCAAAAATACGATAGTTTACGGGTACGTCATGCGTCCAATGGCTATTGTATTTTCAACCCAAGTTGTCCGCTTGGGACCCGGTCTATTTCAAAGAAAACCCACTCTAAACACCTAGCGTAGAGCTAAACCAAAACCCTATTTTTAGGCATTAGCCTAGGACGACCCAATACCTAAGAGGTATTAGGCCCATTAGAAAGACCACCTTACGCTATTGACCACGAGTCAATTACAGACGGTCATCCCTTATATGTTTAATTGAAGGATGTGATATTGGATTGTACGAACCATTGTCCCTCGGAGTGAGGAATATTTAGGTAGTTTCTCTCATTGCAATCAAAAGAAGATATCCATTCGAAAGGCATTCGGAAATTTCAAGAAGTTCGAGAATGAAGAATCCACGAAGGCCTAGTCTAGGATTGTACCCCTGCGTGGGACTGATATTCAATGTACATCCCTTTCCCTTATTTTGTATTCCCACTTGATTTATCAATTTGTATATAATATATCTTTTGGATCAATGGAACGTCTTACAAATGGCACACATCCTTCAATTCGTTAGGCATACCTTTGGCATAAAAAGGTCACATATCCGTATAGGACGCGCTATGAACTGTTATGTGATATAACAATCTTACGTGCTTATGTGTATTGCTCAAATCAAAGGTGAATTGATCCACTCCAAAAGAACATTTTAGAGCCCATAGGCAGGATAAAAGCCCACCGTGTACAGTCCGACCAAAATCGATGTTCTTCGAATTTCCCCAGAAAAATCCAAAAACTACTTAAAACCCTTTTAAGTCTTGTTCGGAAAACAAACTTGCCCTATCCGAACTACATCTTTTCAAGGCCCGACCCCTATTTTTAAGAAATTTTCATTTCTCCACTTTTACAAGGATATCAGAAAGTTCAGAAGGTACGACAAACAAAGATTCTACAGGATCAACAAGTCAACCTTCCTAATAAAATCTACTTATCCAAAATAGATGGGCATAATCCTATCCGTCAAAACTTTAAGTCAAAACTACCCGTAGATTAATTCGCCTGGATGAAAAGCAACTTTTTTGTGTTTTTCTTATGTGTTTATTTCCTGTATCCATCTTGTATTGTTTATCACTAACGGAATCTAACATATCAGCCTTTGAGTTATTTTTCATTTCAACAGGTAATAAAAATTGATCTATGTTGACAAAACTAGCCGAACATACCTACTTCACCCGCTCAAAGGCATACATAGATTCTTCCTCTAACCCTCACTTTTCTAAAGAAAAAATGACTGATAGTGAAGAAGAGAACGCTTTGTCCATGAGAGACAATATTATTACTGAACATAATGAAATGATTGCCGAACTGGCAAGGAAACTGGAGAAGATTCAAGAAGAGGTGCAGAAAGCCAAAGATATGGCAAGTTTGGCTATTGCCGCTAATACCCCAACTCTGGGTAACTACCAAGCCCGTCTCCAAATCCCTCCACTCAATTCCCTGTTAACTGAGAACCGCCTAGGGAATATCCATCCTGCCTCTGCACCTAGACCTTCCAATGAACCTCTCTCCAATAACCCTCTTCATATTGGATCCTTGTATCAAATCCATACTCCTCATGTCCAGCACACTAACCAGAGCAACAACCCAAGTGCCTACCTTCCATAAAACCTCCCTCCAAACTATCAAAATACGCTACCAAATACCTACAACTCCCAGAATAACCATCCCAATATCACTAACCCGCACAACTATACCCCCACATACCTAAATGCCGCCCTACATGTCCAGCCTCCACCTGTCCAAAACCCACCACCTCCTGCTTTCTATGAAAGAGTCATGAGTATGACATGGCGCAAATGAAAATTTATGAACACTACGAGGAGGAAGAGAAAGAGTTTAGGGCTACAAAGAAGAATCATGAGTATGACATGGCGCAAATGAAAAAGGAGATAGCCAGGATCAAGGAGTTTTGAGGCTTGTCCTATGAAAAGGGCTATGACTACGATGATCTCTATATCCATCCGAAAATGGACCTACCAGACGAATTAAAGGTTCCCAAGTTCGAGACCTTCAACGGTGTTAGGAATCTCGAGGCTCATTTGAGAAGCTATTGTGACCAAATGGTCGGCGCCTGGAAGAACGACGCTCTGTTAATGAGGATGTTCAGCCGAAGTCTGAGCGGAGAGGCTTTGGAATGGTTCACCTCGCAGGAATTGAAGAAGTGGTCTAGGTGGAGTGATCTAGCCCAAGACTTCGCTCAAAGGTTTGTATATAATATGGAAGTCATCCCGGATCGATATTCTCTAGGGCGTATCAGGCAAAAATTGAATGAGGATTTAAGAGACTATGCCTATTGGTGCAGAAAAGAGGTGGCGAGAGTTCGGCCTCCTATGACCAAAGAAGACATAACTGCAGTGTTTTTGCACTCTCAAGATTCAAAGTTCTACGATAAAATGATATCAGCAGTTAAAGCAAAATTCACCGATCTGGTTAAGATTGGTGAAATTATTGAAGAAGGTCTTCATAGCGGCAAGATTACCAAAGCCTCGGCCTCCTCAAGATCGATAGGATTTCCCAAGAAGAAGAGAGAAGAGGTATCTTCAGTGTCCTCCAGTCCTAGCACGAAACTGAAGAAAACCTTCGGAGTCAACTACAAAAAGTCACTTGTTCCAACAACCCCTCCCCCAGCTCCACAAAACACTCAGCCAGTTTTCTATACTCAGCCTATTTACCAAGCTGCACAACCAAACTTGCATCCCATATACCAAGATCCAAAACCAAATATGCAACCCACTTACCAAGCTCCTACTCAAAACATCCAAGTGTATGAAAAGGCTCCCGAGAACTAAAATAATCGCCAGGTTCTACCTCCCGCCAATACCAATCTCCCTCGCCCTAATCTAGAAAAGAAAGTTCCCTAAACTTTTACCCAGCTGGCTGAAACTAGAACTCACTTGTACGAGAGATTGAAGGCTGCTAGATTTATCCAACCCATCCCACCCAAAATCCTGACTCTCATTTCTTCAGGGCTAACCGACATTGTGCTTATCATTCCGGAGGAGTCGTACATGATACCGAAGATTGAATTAACCTGAGGCACAAAATTCAGGATTTGATTGATCAAAGAGTGGTCACACTACAAATAGCATCGGCCAATATTCATAACAACCCGCTCCCGAATCATGGAGGAGCCATTATTAACATGATAGAGGTCGATGAAAAATGGGTAGTGAGCAAGTTAATAGTGTCGGTTAGCCCTAAAAAGCATGAAATGCTAGAAAAAGCTATAGCTACCTTGAATATTGCTGAACTACCCTTTGAAGCGTTAATGCACAACAAGGCCTTGCACGTCACTGTCAAATGTCAAGAGAAGATTATAAATGGAGTTTTGATTGACGATTGTTCGAGTTTGAATATTTGCCCGTTATCCACACTCACTCAGCTAGACTATGATCCGAGAAAGGTTTTTCAGAGCAGGATCAACGTGAGAGCCTTTGATAGGGGTCAAAGGGACACTATCGGAGAGGTCAGTTTGTACATCCAGATGAGACCCGCTGAGTTTCAAGCCGAATTCCAAGTCATGGATATTACTACCAGCTACAACTTGCTTTTGGGTAGACCATGGATCGATGAAGCTGGAGTCGTGCCATCAACTTTGCACCAAATGGTAAAGTTTATCTGGGAGGAACATGAGGTGGTAATCCACGGTGAAGGGAATCACCTAAGCCACCCTAATGGTTGTGTCCCTGTGATTGAAGAAGTCCCGAGAGAAAGTGATTTCTACACCATAGAGATCGTCAATGCCATGAGAGAAGATCTTGCTCCTCAAATTCCCATGCCACCTATCTATAAAATGCTTGCGACTATGATGATGAGGAGCAGATATGAAATAGGCTTCAGGCTGGGAAAGAATTCCGATGGTATGATTGAACCCATAAGCATTCCCAGACAACTGACCAGGCATGGCTTAGGGTACATAGCCCAAGAAGATAAGGCAAAAGTAAAAAAGGAGAAGAAGTCAGGACTGCCAAAACCGCTCCCTCACTTATATCAGTCATTCCTGGTGCATATCGGTCCCCCAAGTGATGGGTTAGAGGATGAAATAGGAGAGTTATTTAAGGAGTGTGATTCTATAATAGAAGAAACCTCTGAAGAAACCATGATTAGGAATGTTAGGCCCGGTGAAAAGTTGCAGAATTGGGTTGCAACTCCCCTTGGGACTCTCCATTCAGCTGGATAGAAAAAGACTTTGTTTTGCAAAAATTGGTGATGGTCCGGATGAGGCTCCGCGACCCACCCTTTATATTTTACTATTCCTTGCACTATTTACTACTTTCCAAAAGGCATGAACCTGCATTCATGTGGGGTGTAGCCATAGTTTGTAAGTATTTTCAGAATTTCAATAAAAGCCTCCTTATTTTGAAATCATTTACCATTCCAAATTATTTGTGTTTACTTGTTATTATCTAACTTGTTTTGTTTATGGTTTCAGTAATAATAACTTAAATAGAGCTGAATGAATGAGTTAGAGGATATGACATTAGAGCCGAAAGGTATGTTGAAGACATCATGGTCCTAGAACAAACAACCAAGAAGTCTAAGAACTTTGAAGATCAGAGAAGGCCTCACCTAAAAGAGTTTGAGGTGGTCAATCTGAGAGGCAACGGTCAAGTTGAAAAAATCAACGTTGGTATTCATTTGTCAAAAGCGCAAAAGAAAGAACTTATCAGTCTTCTCAGTCCATACATCGACATCTTTGGCTGGTCCTACAATAATGGGATGAGAATGAGCACAAACATCATCTCTAAAAATTTATTGGTCAATCCAGAATTCAATTCAAGGAATGGACAGTTGATCCTTCCCTCCCACGAAACAAAGGAAAGTTCACCCCAAGTTGGCAAAGACTGTACATTGTCCAAAAAGTGCTACCTGGAAAAGCTTTGATCCAGTCCGAGATGGATGGTCAAGTGTGGCCCAAATCGATCAATTCAGATGTTGTGAAGAGATATTATGCCTGAGGATAGTTTTTCTTTCTTTTCTTTCCCTGTAATCGCATTTTCTGATTATAATCATTTTTATGCTTTGTAATAGCTTAAATATCCCTATCCTCTTTGTACGAACTACGTATGACCTGAATTCTCAAGAATGAGATACGTAGACGGCCTGCGTAAACTTCGATCAACCCCTTAGGAAAATCTATCTTTCCCCTTTCTATCCTAAACTACGTTCGACCTGAATTCTCAAGAATGAGTTAGGTAGACAGCCTTTGTCGGCTTCGGTCACCCTTTTATTTATTTCTAACATTCTCCCATTACAGGTATGGAAGCTATATTTGACCTGATTCTTGCCTCAACGGGATACATAGGTGCCACAACAGCTCTGTCATATCGCCCAAGAAATGGAAACTGGGGAAGAATTTTTGAGAAAGGAATATCGAAAATTCAGAAGGCGAAGATTGTCCTCCAAGCAAATTGGAATACAGAATGTGCTGAACAGCAACTGAAATAAATCTCGAGAAAGAATCTCATAATCCCCACAGAGTGTCAAGTCTCTTGCCAATGGAGTGAGATTCATCGCAAAACCATTAACTGGGGCAGAAATTTTGAGGAAGACCTCAAAATTTCCACCAAAGCTTCATTCAAGAGTGCAGAATTAAACTCCAAAAAGTTCCTCAGCACCAAGAGATCAGAGTCTACTTCAAAATCCCCAGTCCGAGGTGGATGGATCCCCAGCTGTGACAAATTTCTCAGAAAAACATTTCTAAACTCCCCAGCTAGGATGACAAAGGATCTCCAGAGTCCGCCAGCAGTATGTTAGAAATGTCAAGGCCTCAAATAAAGGATATTCGTTGAGCTAGCACATGACATGATGGGCAGAGACCTTTCCAAACTATTCTTTTTCCAAAATCTTTATTTTCCAAAGAACTTGCTTGAAAAATATTTACAAAAGATTAATTTTACTCCTTTATAATTTAGTTTTGTCTTATGTCTACCATGACCTGAGGAGTCGTGGACGATGAGTTCCCGAGAATGGGAAGCATCCAGAAAGGCAAAGCAAGGAGCAGAAGATCAAAGGAGGTTAACACAAATCAGTTTTGCCAAAAAACTAACAATTTTTCTATGGATGCAGGTCGTCCTAAAAAGTATAATAGAAGTTAGTGAGAAATTTCACGCTATCCGATGCATTCAAAGAAACACAATGAGACCAGATTCCCCAAAATTGGCGAGAAAATCCAAAATGATAGGAAGAAGCCGAAAGAGGCAAAAGCTCTTGGAATGGACAAATTATCTTGTAGTTCGCAGGAACTACTAGATAAAGAAAGATTGATAGCATCCTCGAGTCCCCAAGCAGATCAGGACAGGTTGGTCAACTCTAAACACCAAAAGAGAGTTCTCCGTCGATTCCCAGCAAGTCAAAAATCACCGCGAATAGAACGATGTTCAAAAATGGTACTTGTGGTTGTTTCAAGAAATGGGCACAACCATTTCATTCACATTTGAAATAAAAGTTGTTTTGATTAGCTTCATAGACGTTGTCTTTAAAGTTTTTTCAAGTTTGACTATGGTCGCTAGTAAGAGCGACGCATTGTCTACTAATTGTTTGCCTTGAGCACAGGTACACACAAAGCAGTCAACAGGACAACATAAAAACCAAAGGTGATGTTTTCTGCAGCTTCTATGCATACCATTGCACAATCATTAAACATCATTATCATATTTGCATGGCAAGAGGACCATGTCAAGAGGACCATGTCGAGAGGACCATGTCACAAGGACCATCATCATCAAATGCCGCATATACATATTCACTGCGAATATTATATCTCTCTACCAGCCGGTTTCAAAGAGAATGACATTTAGAGGTGTCCTTAAGTCTCACTTGTTGTGCAGGATCGACCCAAAAGCATATTTATATCCAATATCACGTTAAACGATAGAGTATGACATTGAGGGTATATTTGCTTCATCATTATTATGCCAAGTCTTGCATTCAGCATATTTATATCCAATATCGCATAAGACGGTAGAGTCTGACATTGAGGATATCTTTGCTTCATTATTATGCCAAGTCTGGCATTCAACATATTTATATCTAATATCACGTGAGACAGCAGAGTCTGACATTGAGGATGTATTTGCTTCCTTATTATTATGTTGAGGCTAGTGTATTTATATCCGATATTGCGTGAGATGGAGAAGTCTAATGTTGAGGATATTATTATTATTATTATTATGCCAAGTCGTGCATCCAACATATTTATATCTAACATTGTGTAAGACGGTGGAGTCTGATGCTGAGGATATATTTGCTTCTTTATTATGCCAAGATGATGGAGTCTGGCATTGAGCATATTTATATCTGATATCACGCAAGACAGAGGAGTCTGACGTCGAGGATATTTTTGCACCCTTATTTATTTGAAACAATGAAGTCTCAAGCTGAAGGATGTTTATACATTCAAAAGCATCGATCGTCGAAAGATGCAACTATCTTTGGTTGTTTGACAAAGGCCTTGTCACCCCTGATGATAAAAAATGCTTGCCACTGAGGTCAAAAGAATATATTCTGAAGGATGTCTATAAGACGCCATCCGAATCTGACGATGAACCGGATCTCCCAAAATTGGAAGGCCAAAGGTTATCCGTAAGTCATGGCGATGTCTGAAACCAGATAGTGTGCAAGATTGCCCAAAACTTGACAGACTAAGAGTTATCTGTAAGACGCAGCGATATCTAAAATAGGATAGTGTGCAAAATCATCTGAAGATTGACAGTTCAAGGGTAATGCATAAGTCGCAATAATATCCAAAATTGGATAAAGTGCAAGGCTATCAAAAATTGATGGTCCAAGGGTTATCTATTAGCCACGACATATCCACGTTGATATTATGCAGGACTACCCAAAGGCTAGCAATTCAAGGGAAATCTGTAAGTCGCGTCACATCCAATATCGGATAAAAATATAGCATTACCCGAAAACTAGAAATTCGAAGGACATTTGTAAGCTACCTCTATCCAAAGTCAGATGATGTGCAAGATTACTCGAAGTTGACAAATTAAAGGCATCTGTAAGCCGCCTCTATCCAAAGTCGAATGATGTGCTAGATTACCCAAAGCCTGACAATTCAGGGAATATCTATTAGTCACATCGATGAGGATGATACACAAGATTTACCCTAAAGGCATATTCATAGACTACTATCAATAGCCACGAAGTCTATCACGTTCAAGAGAATGCCATAACGATTACGAGGACAATCGCATCAAACGACAATGAAGGTCATCATATTCAAAGATCGCCACAAAGGCAATCCTATCTGATAGCTACAAGCGCTATTATGTTGATTGTCATGGAAGTTTCTATTTCCTAAGTCAGAGGAAAAAAGGACGGCATCTTTTTCATAAAGCAACGAATGCGGAAAATAAGGTACAAAGCTATCTTTCTCTATTGAATTACTTTACTACTAACAATTTTGTTTCAACGTATTGTCGAGAACATCCGAGAGGATGAAAATCTCAAACCAGAACAACAGGTACGAAATGCTTTAAAAAGGCATAAAAAAGATGTCACAACATAGGATTTGTACGTAATCCAAGGATGAGGTATGATAAAGAAAACTACCTCTCCAAATGGAATTACGTTACTACTAACAATTTTGTTTTGAGATGTTGTCGAGAGCATCCCAGAAGGATGAAATTCTCAAAACAAAATCACAGGTGAGGACTACACCAAAAAGGATGCATCACAACGTGGAACTTTTTCTTAGCAGCAAACTGGGACATAGTATGGAAAGGAATGTCAAACTTTCTGGACTCGAGTTGAGAGTCGACTTCCACTTCAATCAAACCACACCCCTGTCAGAAGGCATGTGGGTATTTTCCTATCATTTGGTCTTAGTTTTGCATCCAGAGTACTTACTGAACTCACCTTGGAAGCAATATTCTTTCTTTTCGAATCTGAGTGACAATACACCTCGAGCTTTGGAAATTATGTCCATATAGCTTTTATCTATGGATGTGAGCGCCCCACATCTGTAATTGAGATGATTACAAGCCTCTTTCCCATAAATTAATTATTTGTCACTCATCCCGAGCCAAATGTTGTCTTAACATAAAGACTACATTTTCCACCGATTGGGTCAAACTACAAGCAACCTGATTCCCTGAGTCCTAGAATATGTAGGCGGGCTCTATGTTAAAAACTCGACTGCATTCCAAACTCCCCTAATCCTCTTACTCCCCAGCTTTCCGATCTCTCCGTACTCTAAAACCGAGAAAGTTTGGAATTCCTTGAAAATCATGCGTAAAATCAAGCATCTTGAACTACAAGTAGCCTGAATTCTCATGTAACCTGATATGTAGGAAACTCGATACCGGAGTTCGGCCATAATCGCTTTAAATTTGTGCTAAAACCAATTGCTTCCAAGAGATGAACTAGTGGTCGGATAAAATTGGGATCGTTATTCTCTTTGTCAAGGGTTCATTACACTCACCCTATCCAAAGGGAGGGGCAGTTGTTGACACTCAATTTTTATCCTCCACTATTTGATTAATTATCGAGCTTAAACAACTTTAAATAATTAATTTTGTAATAGAAAGAATTTTTCAAAATTATTTCCAGAGAATATTCTATAATCTTCATAAATAAACATACGTCTACGTATATTCATAATATATATAGATTTATATTATATTGGGAATTTTAGTATATATTCAAATGATTTTTCTAAAATTATTTCAAAATATTTAAAACTGTCTATTTTGATCAAAATGATTTAATCAAAAATTAAATTGTAAAATTAGTGTTTTATAACATATGATTGGATATGATAGCAAATTAATTATTTTAGTTATTTTAAAATAATAAAAGCTTGATTAATTAATCGTATTTAATTCATCCTTATTCCAATAATGGCCTAATTTCTTTTCAAATTGATTCAATTAGGTTTGATTTGGCTACAAACTTAACGGTATGGCTAAAATATAAATTATTTGGTTATCAATTTGATCAAATTTGGCCACATTTGCAAAGAAAAGTGGCCAAATCCTTAACCCAACTTAAATCCCCAATTTCATTTATCTGACAGCTTTGGGCCGGCGAATTCCCAAAGATCGCCCAAGCCCACTCCAAATTCCCTTGACCAGCTAAGCCCAACCCAATCCGCCCTTATACTGTTGTTACCCTCTCTCTTTTCCCATTTTACACAGACCACCGAATGACCCTTTATCTTCCTCTCTCTCCTTGTCTCTCAAAACAAACGACGACAACAGCAACACCCAGTACTTCTCCGTCATAGCTCACCCAAACGACAACCAAAATCATCAGCAAACCACAACCCAAATCTGCTCCAAACGAAGCCCAAATCCAGAAAACGTTACCCCTTCATCCAATTTCCCCTCACCTTTAATTGTTGTACGAAATGTTGAGCTGTCAAGGTTCTAGAAGAACTCAAAAATCGTCCAGATGTCCTCAACATTCCTCATCCCTGAAATAGCAGCGGATGGTCCTCGAAATCATCGGCGCATGATTGAAATCGTACCTCCAGGTACAAATGTGTCACCATCTGGAGAATTTTTTATTGGATTTCAAAAATCCCTCAAGTTCTTACCTGAAATCCCAAAATTTCCCCCCAATTTCACCCGTTGGAACCCAGAAATCCTCCTATATAAGCCCCTCTTGCTCATTGTGAGGAAATGAGTTTTTGGGTAGCAAAATTCTTGGAGAGTCCTTTTCTCCGATTTTTGGGGAAACCTAAGAATTTAAGCTAAAAGAGAGCAATAAATACTATTGTTTCTTTGGAAATTTTTTGGGTCTGTTCATTACATTTCGAAAAAGGAAGTTCGAGTTCCCTCGGAATAATCATCGGAAAACTCCACTTGTTTTGCTCCTAGTTGCTGCCCGGAAAAAGGTAAATCCCCTTTTCCCGTTATTTCACTTCCCTTGTTCCTATTGTAACCAGTTTGGCTGATATGGTATTATTATAAATGAAAGTTGTTTGGGTTAGTTTAGCACTGTTTTTGATTGAACGTTATTTCTGGGTTATGTGAATTGAGAGGATGGGTTGAGCTTTGGGGAATAGTCGAGCTTGGGAGAAGCTTTGAACTCACTTTGGCTTCTCCGAAGAGCTTCTAAACACATTAAACCCCCCATAATTCCCTGTGATTATCTGAGTAGCTAGTGTTCACAGTTTGTATGGTGTGATATGAGTCTTTAATGGGTTCATTAAGCTTGATTTTGGTAGTCTAAGTTCTAGCTTAATTCGATCCCTGAAGCTTTCCAGTCAATTTGTTGTTGTGTTCTTGTTTGCCCAAATAGTTTCTTTCTTTTCTAAATTTAGTGCCAAAAACAGTTACCCAAGTGATGGATTACACTGTTTGAGTCTTGTTCTTGGTTCTCCGTGGTTCTCGATACCATGGGGGTTCCAAGAACCAAAGCCTCGAGATAACTCATTAGGTATTCTCAAAAGACCTCAAGAACAGGACTAGCGTTATGATCTTTCTATTATCACATACAGAACTCTGTTAAGTTCTTTTGCAGGCTTGTTAGCTCGACATTGAGACACCATATTTTAATTTCTCTTCATATTTTCAAATTGTGTTCACTATAGGATTTCCATGACTAAGTCTTCATGTGCCAAAGCTCCAAAAGATTTGCAAATTGATCAAAAAATAAGGACTACTGTTTCTAAATTTAGGACACATTGGTTGAGTCTTATGTTTATATGTTCCATGAGTTACTTGAAATAACCCTTTGTATACTAAAATCACTTGGGAGAATTGTTGCTCTTTGCCTTGCTCTTTCTTTGATGTTCTAAAAAAAGGATCATTCTTTGCTTGCTTTTATCTTCAAAGATTACATCTTGGCTGAATTATTCTAGCATGCTTTAGATATGGCTATGTCAAGAACTTTATTTTTGAAAGTAAACTTAGTAAAATCATTGAAATTCCCCTTTGCCTTTCCTCCTCCTTACTTCTCATTTACTCCTGATGTTTGGAAGATTATAAGTCTTTTATATTGAGCTTTATCATGAATTGGAATGGTTGAATTTATTTACTTTTTTATCATTTTCATTTTTATTAGGGAGTTACAACTAGTACTACGTGAAAAAAGAAAAATGGGAACCATGTTTTACTACCTGGAGTTTCCAATGGTGTCATTTTCTTCAATAAATATATTTTTAAGATCAAGTGTTAGCATGACTAATGTCTATAAATCAAATATGACTAAAGGAAAGTAATTTTGTCTTTACCAACTTGTTCTCTGCTGAACATGTTATCACCAAAGAGAATCTCTGTTAAAAAAAGGTTTAGTCAAGCAGTTTTATCAATATCTCTGAAAACAGCTATTGTGATTTTGAGTACAAATGATCTGTTCTTTACTCTAATTACTTTATCGGGTACAAATTTTAATTCTTTATCTTTCTTTTGCATGAACACTGCCTTGAGTTCATTTGGATTTCCTGAATTCTGCCTTGCATTATTGTTGGGCCAAGCGCAACCTTCCTTCGAGTTAGTCTCATCCCAAGTTCAAAATGGACAGATCGCAAATCTGGAAAACGGTTCGTTGGATGAAACGGAAGCTAATATACAGGGCATGGGAGTAAAAAATGCGAAATATACAGCTGTTATACAACACTATACATAGCTGATATACAAAGAAAAATGGACTTGAAGTCCATAATAGTCCAATCCAAACTTGGACAGATTTTGTTGGGCCAAAGCAGGGGCCCAAACCTCACTCTACCTCCCTTTATTTATTTGTAATTTGCCTTATATTTGTATGTAATTAATTTTAACTAAATCTTTAAATATTAATCTAAATAGATCCGTTAAAGTGTTGTCATTTTTAATATTATCTTTATTTTATTTTTCTCGTAATTCATTTTGTATGAAATATCGCAACTTAATTTGGGTTTTGGTTAAAAAGAGAGAAAAGATGAACTTTGTGTTAACTTGCTTAAAAATGGATTTTACAAATAAAATATTTTCTTTTTTTTCCTCATACATGTGTTATTAGTTTCACTTAGGCTCAACAATTTCTTGAATGTCATAAGGAATATATTTTTATGTTAATCAATTTTTCAAGTTAGTTTAAAAAATTTCTTGGTTATTAATCCTTTTAAATTAATGCATCTTTCTTTTAAAAATCTTTCACTCAAGAAGAGGCTTCTTTTAAAATCATTTTCTCTTATGATCACTTTTCTTCAAATAACCATTTTTATAAAATAAATTTGTAAAAAAGTCGTTCAAATCTTTTCTTCAAAAAATAAATTTTCTCTTAGTCGAAATAAATTATTTCCTTGAATTAAGTGATAGCATTTTTCCTTAAATTTTCTTCAAATATTTTTTATTATTTCAACTCTTTCAAAATTAGTCATTTTTAAGTTAGTCAAAATTGTTTCTTGGTCAACCGTTTTCCAAACGGACGTTCTTAAGTACCTTAAAACTTTTTAAGACGTTACTTGAATCCTTACCATTTTCTATAATTTTAAAGATTTATTTCTGTTTTTTAAGTCTTTGAAATATCTTTAAGTTTTCTTAATTTCTTTATAAAAAATTAAGTGGCGACTCTAATTGTTTTAGAATTATTTTGAAATTTCTTTTAAGTTTTGAAATAATTTCTAAGTGTCAAAAACCATTTCTTTATTTTAAATAATAAAAAAAATTGAAAAGGGATAAAACACGCCCATAAACCCGAGGAATACATACAAGTAAAAACAAACCCTCCGGCATCTCATACTACTGGAGCATATACTCAGCAAACAACAAAAAAGGAATGGAACTATGTAGAAATAAATGATATGATATGTCGTGTTAGTGATACTGAATGCACCTCCACCAGTGCCCATAGGCCCAACAGGTAAGACCCATGGAAGGCTTCTCCTGTATATCTCTACTTCCCTGTATACCCCTTCTCTGGCACTCTCGGCCTGTAGCCCCTTGTCCGGATCGGCAAGTTCCATGGAGGTCTCTGATACCACATATAACTCTCAAGATCTCAATATGCGTGCCCAGAGTCTATCCGGGTCTAAAATCAGTAATCAAATAATATCTAGCACTCGGCCCAGCCGAGTCTAGTATCATCTCAAAATCAGAGTGAAAACAATCATATAATCTCTTTTACTCCAAGAAGATCCATAAAACCAGTCTTGAAATCCATTTATAACCATTAATCACTGAAAACGAGCCCTCGGTGCCATGGAAAGTGAGAAAATCGGTGATAGTTAGGCCCGCAACCATATAGTAGAAATAAATCAATGCAGAAAAGCTCTTTTTATGATGATGATATGCTCGAATACACTCAACAACTCAATATCAACCTACTATCCCTACACAGGCTCAAACTGCTCTACAACACATATAACCAGCTATCAATCACGAATCAATGTCCAGGACTCACAGACATTTCCGAAATATCTCACCAACTACGATCCAAAGGCATAAGGAAAGGCTACTCAGGGCCGTAAGGGGTAATACTACCGTATTAACTCAACTACTAAAGTAGAAAAATAAGATCGGACAAAAAAGGGAGCGGACAAGGTCTGGAGTGCCAACCTAGTAATCCAAACCCAAAGATGAGATAAATAGTGCAATTACATTATATATAAACCAAGTCTAAGATAGGTAAGTCGTAGCCTACCTGACATCTGATGAAAAGCTGCTAGAAGGTCGTCACCCAAGCCTGCACTGCTCTGAGAAACCTTGAATAGCGAACAAACTATCAAAAACATAATCTACTCGTTAATACAAAGATAACGATACCCATAAAACTAATAATTTAGCTGGGTCAAAATCTAGGTCAAAAAGGGCCCGTGGGCCCTGCAACCTAAAATTGAAAACGAAAAATACCACGAGGTTCCCAACGCTGCCAGGAACTCATGCCCAGAAATTAGGCAGAACTCGGGTAAGGAAAGGGCCTAAAACAGCTCTGAGAAGAAGAGAAATTTAAAATGCAAAAATTTTACATAAGCCAAGAATCACAACGGAGAAATACGTACCACGGAGAGAAGGAACAAGGACAACGAGGTAAAATAGGCGCCTCAATGAATGATAAATCCCCAACCACGTAGCTAAAACACAAGAACCAACCCTAAGATAAGTTAGGAAACAACCATGGAAGCTTAACCATGGCTATGGAGAAATTGGAGAAGAGAGGCTTACCGAATCAAAGGAGGAAACGATGGAAACCACCTATCGATGAATTCCCACGACTGTGATATGATCTTGCACAAGTTTTTGGTGAGAGAAATGGTCTAGAGTGAAAGGGAAATAAGAGAATAAGGCAGAAAAATCAAGGGGACAACTTTTATAGTGCAGGTCATAGAGCAGCGCGATCACGGTCCCCAAGTGCGATCGTGCTAAAGGAGCTGCAAGAGCACTGACACGATCGCGCTGAAAGAGCAACAGGGGAACCGGCACGATCATGGTGCCTAAGCATGATTGTGCTGGAGGAGAAGAGCGCCAAGGGCGCGATCATGCTGAGCACTGCTTAGCTGCAGAAAAACTAGCAATTAGAAATGTTCCCACAGGGGTTCCGGGGACAATCAAAACCTAATAAACGCAAACCAAACATGCAACTAGACTGGAAACAATGTTCTAAACTTAATAGAATCGAAGAAACTTACATACGAGGTCATTTTGATGAAATGTTGCCCCAAGTCAACACTTTACAAAATTCGATCGAACACCCAAAATAAGCTTCACTCACCCGAGACCCGAACCATCCTAACCCAAACTCGACATTCCAGAGATGGTGGAACCATCGGATTTTGAATTTGATGCTCTGATTATCAAAAGTTGACCAAAGTCAAACTTCCAATTCTAACTGGCCTGAAATCTCAGAAAGTGAGATAAAACCATACCAAAAGAATCTAGGCCCCGACAAAGGGTCTAAATAGACCAAAATCCATGCTCTGAAGCTAATGGAACTATCAGAATTTAATTCCAAGCATGTTTGCTGAAAATGTTTACTAAAAGTCAATGATTTTCTAAGTAAAGCTCTAAAATAGGGAAGAAAAAATAAAGACCAAACAAATATTTCGGGCATCAAACCACCGGTCCCAGCAAGTCATAAATTACTTGGGGACGCTACAGGAAAGCTCTAACAGTAAAAAGAAGGTGAAAATGCAAAAATGACCGGAAGGGTCATTACATTATCAACTACTAAAAGGGACTTTCGTCCTCGAAAGTCAAGAAAAGGGAGTACATGAAGGCTCAAACAACTGCGGATATTAAGATCGCATCTCTCTCTCGGTCTCCCAGGTAGCCTTTTTGACCAGACGGTGCCTCCACTGAACCTTAACCACATGAATCTCTTTGGACCTCAATATCCTAATATCTCTGGCTAAAATAATTATCGGCTCCTCAACAAAAGCCAAACTCTCATCTAGCTGCATTGAATCCCACTGTAACACATGTGACTCATCTGGAATATAACGTCGCAACATAGATACATGAAAGACTGGGTGCATAGCTGAAAACATAGGAGGAAAAGGTAACAGATAGGCAACATCACCGACCCTCTGAAAAATATCAAATGGCCCAATATACTGGGTGTTGAGCTTGCCCCACCTGCCGAATCTCATCACGCTCTTCATGGGTGACACTCGAAGAAATACCCGATCACCAACACTGAACTCTAAGGCACGAAGTCTATGATCTGTGTAGCTCTTTTGCCTACTCTGGGATACCCGAAGTCTATCTTAAATCACCTAAATTATGTCTAAGGAATCACAAAGTAGGTTTGTACTCTGCGATCGGGACTTAAAACCATCAAACCAACCCACTGGTGATCTTAACACCTACCATACAATGCCTTAAAAAGCGACATGCAAATAATCGAGTGATAACTATTATCACACACAAACTCCACTAAAGGCACATACTGATCCCATAAACCCCTAAAATTAAGAACAAAGACTCATAACATGTCCTCTAGGACCTGGATAATCCTCTCCGACTGGCCATCTGTTTGAGAATGAAATACAGTGCTAAGCTGAACCTCCGTACCCATCTCTCGCTGAATAGTCCTCTAAAACTGAGATGTAAACTGAGTACCACGATCTAATATAATAGAAGTTGGAACCCCATGTAAACAGAAAACCTCTCGGAGATAGATCTGAGCCAACCTCTATGCACTATTGGAAGAATAGACCGGCAAGAAGTCCGCAGACTTAGTCAGCCTATCAATAATAACCCAAATAGAGTCAAACCCTCGAGAAGTGTGTGGTAACCCGTGCTATGAAGTCTATAGTGATCTCTTTCCACTTTCACTCAAGAATGGGAAGTCTCTACATCAATCCACCAGGTCTTATGTACTCAAACTTAACCTACTGGAAGTTTAAGCATCGAGATACAAACTCTGTTATGTCCTTCTTCATACCACTTCCCTAGAAACCTACCTCAAATCTCGATACATCTTAGATACGTTTGGATGGATAGAATATCTGGAACAATGAGCCTCACGAAGAATAAACTAAACCAAATACCCAACTCTTGGAATACAAAGGCGACCATCAAACCTCAAAATACCATCAGAATCTAAAGTATCCCTGTTGGCCTCACCCCGAGAAACTTGATCATGAATATCACACAAACACTGATCCTCAAACTAACGCTGTTGAATCTGATCAACCAGAGTAGAACAGAGCTCAACACTGGCAAGAACTTTTCTGGGATATGACAAGTCAAGCCTAACCAAACAATTAGCTAAGGACTAGATGTGCAAGGCCAATGGTCACTCCGAAAATGAAAGAAAAGCCAAGCTTCCCATACTCACTACCTTAGGGCTCAAGGCATCCGCTACCACGTTTGCGTTGCCAGAATAATATAGAATTGTAATATCGTAGTCCTTCAGTAACTCAATCTATCTCTGTTGCCTTGAGTTCAGCTCTCACTGACTCATGATGTAATGGAGACTATGGTGGTCAGTGAAAATCTCACATTGAACTCCATGTAGATAGTGCCTCCAGATCTTGAGCGCGAAGACTATCGCCGCTAACTCCAAGTCATGAGTGGGGTAGTTGTGGTCGTGATCCTTAAGATGCCTTGATGCATAAGCTATAACTTAACCTTTCTACATCAACACACAACCAAGATCAATTGACGAAGCATCATAATACACTAAAAAACTCTGACCCTTAACTGGCAATGTCAACACTAGAGTTGAAGTCAATAAGGCCTTAAGCCTCTGGAATCTATCCTCGCATTGATCAGACCACTGAAATGGGATATCCTTCCTAGTCAGCCTAGTCAAAGGCGCTTCTATGGAAGAAAAGCCCTCGATGAACCTTCTACAGTATCCTGTAACCCAACAAAACTGTGAACCTCAGTAGGAGTCGGCCAATCACGAATAGCTGTAATCTTTGTTGGGTCCACTCTAATCACATTCTTAGATACCACGTGTCCTAGGAATGCTTTTTTCTCAAGCCAAAACTTGTACATTGAGAACTTGGAAAAAAGCTGATGATCTCTCAAAATGTGGAGTATGATCCTTAAATATTGCTCATGCTCCTCCTTACTCTGTGAGTATATCAATATATCATCAATGAAGACTATCACAAATGAATCCATGTACAGCTTGAGCACCCTGTGCATCAAGTCCATGAAAGTTGTCGGGGTATTAGTCAACCCAAAAGACATCACCAGGAACTCATAATGGCCATAACATGTCCTGAATGATGTCTTAGAGATGTCCTCAGCTCTAATACTCGACTGGTGGTATCCTGACCTCAAATCTATCTTAGAGAACACTGATGCACCCTGGAGCTGATCAAACAAGTCATTTATATGCAGCATCAGATACATGTTCTTTATAGTCACCTTATTCAGCTGCTAATAATCAATACACATTAGCATCGAGCCATCTTTCTTCTTTACAAACAGAACTGGAGCACCCCAAGGTGACACACTCAACCTGATGAAACCCGTTGCTAACAAGTCCTAAAGCTGAACCTTAATCTCCCTTAAATTAGCTAGAGCCATATGATATGGAGTAAAGGAAATGGGCCTGGTACCCGACTCTAACTCAATAGCAAAGTTTATACCACACCTAAGTGGAAGGCCTGGCAGGTCGGTCGAAAACGCATCTAAAAACTCTCTAACCACAAGGACCAACTCAAGAGAAGAAGTGTCGGGACTAACATCCTGGACATATACTAGATAATCCAAACACTCGCGTGAAATCAACCTCCTAGACTGAAGACAAGAAATGATCCCAGACGGCGTGTGGCCAACAAAACCCTGCCACAAAATCGGGGATACACCGGACACGGCTATGGTAACGGTCTAGGCATAAGAATACAAAAACTTCTCGGTGAGGGGATAACCAGTCCATGCCCAGAATCACATCAAAGTCTAGCATATCTAAAATCATCAAGTCAGCCTAAGTCTTAAGATCACCAACAGCTATCAAGCAGGATCTAACAATCCGATCCACTACTAAAGAATCGCCTACCGAGGTAGCAAAAGATACGAGAGTAGATAATGGCTCACTAGCCAACTCCAAACAAGAACAAAGTAGGCAGAAACAAATAAACATGAAGAACCAGGATCAAACAATGTTAAGGCTGACTGGCAGCAAACAAAGATCGTACCTGTGATCACCATATCTGAGGCCTCCACCTCCAGCCTACCAAGGACCGTATAGAACTGACGCCGACCTACACCAGACCGACCTTCATCCCAACCACCTGACCTGCCATGCTGGGAACTACCCCTACCCTGAACACCACCACCCCTGACCGATGGCTGCACTGCTCTTAAAGGCTGAGCCACTTGAGCGGCCGACTAAATTTTACCCCACTGAGGGAAATCTTTGGCAAAGTGACCAATGATACCACATTCGATCAAGGCCCTGATGGCCCACCCTAGCATGACGAACTGGCTGAACCTGTAAGGCCACTATGGAATAATGCCCCAGATGACATACCCCTTGATGACTGACTTGAACTCAACCCACTGAACCCATGATGACTACCATAACCCTTGTCAAACTGAGGTCCACCTGAAGCCTGAAGCGATTCTTTGACTAGCCGACTGAAATGGACCGGATACTGCTATGGCTAATATCCTTTGCTCCACTAACATGAACCTCTACCGCCGGAGCAAGAACTACTATAGCCGCTCTGATGGTGTAGTCTCTTATCTCTAGCCCCCGGTCCTAGCGATGCAAATCATCCATGGTACGGGCATGGTTTGCTATTGCCTGAAATGGTCGTCCACTAGCAACAAGTATCTATGCTATCTATCGAAGCTCATTCCTCAGCCCCTAAACAAATAGACGAACTCGGTCTGGCTCTGTAGGGATAATCATAGCCTTAAATGGTACCAACTGGTTAAAGTGGGTCTCATACTCAGATACTATCATCGACCCCTACATCAATCGAGTAAACTGCTCCCTATGGCGCTCACGATCACACTGTGGAAAGAACTTGGCAATAAAGGCCTCATAAAACTCTCTCCAAGTCAACTACGGAGACTCAAAAGGTCTGCAAGCTACCTGGGCCCTCTACCAAAGCTTAGCTACACCTTCCATCTAATAGGTGGTATAATCTACTCCATGGGTATCTAATTGACCAAGATGATAGAGCATCTCCTCATAAGTAGTAATAAACTCATGCGCATCCTATCTGGGAGCATCGGAGAACCTCGGTGGGGATAATCTCAGAAACTGGCCCTAGGCCTTCTGCTCTGACTCTAATATGACTGGGTGAGGAGCGAGAGGTTGAGCAACTGTAGGAACTGGAAAACCTGTGCACGGGGAGCTGTAGTAGCAGGCTGCACTTCTGAACTCTGAACACCCACGGATGCCCCTTGAGCGGATGTCTGGGCTGTATTAGAAGACCGACCCCCAACTATACCCAATAATTGAAGGAGAATCTCTAAATATTTAGTGTAGGAGCTGAGGTTGGTGGTGATAATAATGCTACTACTGGCCCTGGTGGTACCTGGGTTGCTCCCTAGTCCACAGGCTGCTGATTTGGAACTGGCCCAAGCTCATACTTAACCTTAGGAGCTCTTATTGGTGTTGTTGCTCAGGAACACCCTCGGCCTCTACCTCTATGTCTACCTCATCCCCTGGCTAGAGCTGAAGGTGCTTAAGGCTCGCCCCCGTCCGCTGCTGAAGATCTTATACGAACCATCTGCGAAAGAGTGAGCTAGAACAAGTGATATTCCAGGAAACCATCTAGGATAAAGCGCACGATATAGAAGTAAGAGAAGATTCATATTTCCTAAAATGCCACTCTATTCTCTCGAAGATAGAGTATGGACATCTTTGACCAAATCTGTACGACTCTACTAGACATTGGCTCCTATACCGATGACACCAGTGAATCTAGGCTTTGATACCAAGCTGTCACGACCCAATTTCTCAAGTCATGATGGCACCTACAACCCTCTGTAGGCGAATAAATCCCCGTAGCCCAGAAAGGTTAGTAATGGGCCATAATCTAAACTAAGAACGCACAAGAAGGATAAAAATGGAAGAAAATAAGAAGGCATAGTAAAAAGAGAAGCAACCAGAATATATATATATTTATATAGAAAACTACCGCATCCCATGACCTGGTATCAAAAGTATAAAAGCCACTACTAAATATACAGAGTACAAGAGAGAGAGTACAAAAAAAAAATATACAACTTTCTATGAATATACAAAAGAGTAAACAGTGCAAACAGAAGAGATATGGCCAAGCCCCGATCGCCAGGAGCTCACCCTATGTCTCAGATATCCAAAAGTGTTGCACGATTCTCTGCGTCAATGGTGATGGCCCACACAAAGATCTGCACCAGAGAGATGTAGAAGTGTAGTATGAGCACCAATTACAGAGCAATGGGTACCCAGTAGACATCATAGGCCGACTGGACATATATAAGATGTAAAAATAGTAGAAAGCAGACAGAGGAAGAACAGGGTCATAGAAGCAAACATGATAAAGCACATGGAAGCTAGCCACAGATAGAAGTCATAACAGAAGACAGGTGAACTAAGCTAGCAATAAAATATGTATCACAGAACACAGATCAAAGAGTAGAGAAAGCACATGGGTCCTTTCAATAACAATAAATAAAGAAAAGGTTAAAGAACAGGGTGGTGCACCGATAAACTCAAATAATGGGAAGGAAAGAAAGGCAACAAAACATAAGCACAATAATAATACAACTCACAAGGTAAGGATGATCATGAGTAAACTAGTAGGTAACTACAATTGGAGTAAGTAAACTAATCTACCTACAATCCCAACGAGCGCCTATACACCCGAGGAATACATACAAGTGAAAACAAACCCTCCGGCATCCTATACTACCAGAGCGTACACTCAGCAAATAGCAAATAGTGGAACCATGTAGAAATGAATGATATGACATGCCGTGCAAGTGGTAACATATGCACCTCCACCAGCACCCGTAGGCCCAGCAGGTAGGACCTATGGAAGGCTTCACCCGTATACCTTTACTCCTCTGTATACCCATCCTCCAGCACTCTTGTCCCGTAGCCCTTGGTACTGATTGGCAAGGTTCATGGAAGTCTCCAAGACCATATACAACTCTCAGGATCTCAATATGCATGCCTAGAGTCTATTTGGGTCTAAAATTAGTAATAAAATCATGTCTAGCGCTTGGCCCGGCCGAGCCTAGTATCATCTCAAAATCAGAGTGAAAAACATCATATAATCTCTTTTACTCCAAGAAGATCTATAAAAACCAATCTTTAAATCCATTTACAACCATTAATATGGGCCCTCGGGGCTATGCAAATGGAGAAAACCTATGATAGTTAGGCCCGCAACCATGTTGTAGTAATAAATCAATGCAGAAAAGCTCTTTTCATAATGATGATATGCTCGAATACACTCAACATCTCAATATCAACCTACTAGCCCTACGCAGGCTCAAATCGCTCTACAACAAAGATAACCCGCTATCAATCGCGAATCAATATCCGAGACTCACAAATATTTCCTAAATATCCCACCAACAATGGTCCAAAGGCATAAGCAAAGGCCACTTAGGGTCATAAATGGTAATACTGCCGTACTAACTCAAATACTGAAGCAGAAGAATAAGATCAGACAAAAAAGAGAAGCGGATAAGGTCTGGGGTGCCAACTTAGTAATCCAACCCAAAGATGAGATAAATAGTGCAATTACATTCTATATAGACGAAGTCTAAGATAGGTAAGTCATAGCCTACCTGACGTCCGATAAAAGCTACTAGAAGGTCGTCGCTCGAGCCCGAACTGGTATGAGAAGACCTAAATAGCAATCAAACTATCAAAAATATAATCTACTTATCAATACAAAGCTAAAAATTTAGTTGGGTCAAAATCCGAGTCAAAAAGGTCCCATGGGCCTCACAACCCAAAATTTAAAATGGAAAATACCACGAGGTTCCCAATGCTACCAGGAACTCATGTCCAGAAATTGGGCATAGTCCGGGTAAGGAAGGGGCCAAAAACAGCCCGGAGAAGAAGAGGAATTTAAAATTCAAAAACTTTATATAAGCCAAGAATAACAACGGAGAAATACGTACCACAGAGAGAGGGAACAAGGACAACGTGGTAAAATACATGCCTCAATGGATGATAAATCCCCAACCACGCAGCTAAAATACAAAAACCAACCCTAAGATAAGTTAGGAATCAACCATGGAAGCTTAACCATGGCTATGGAGAAATCGGAGAAGAGAGGCTTACCGAATCGAAGGAGAAAATAATGGAAACAACCTATCGATGAATTCTCACGACTGTGATATGATTTTGCATAAGTTTTTGTTGAGAGAAATGGTCTAGAGTGAGAGGGAAATGAGATAATAAGGCTAAAAATCAAGGGGATAACTTTTATAGTGCAGGTCACAAAGAAGCGCGATCGCGGTCCTCAGGCGCGATCGCGGTCCCCAGGCACGATCGTGCTAAAGGGCTGCAGGAGCACTATTGCGATCATGGTCCCCAGGCGTAATCACGCCGAAGGAGCAATAGGGGCATCGTGCAATTGCGGTGCCCAGGCGCGATTGTGCTAGAGGAGAAATGCGCCAAAGGCGCAATCGCGGTGCCCTTGCGCGATCGCGTTGAGCATTGCTCAACAGCAGAAAAACCAACAATTAGAAATATTCCCATGGGGGGTTCTGGGCATAATCAAAATCTGATACATGCAAACCAAATATGCAGCTAGAGTGGAAATGATGTTTTGTACTCAACGCAATCGATGAAACTACTATACGAGACTGTTTCGATGAAATGTTTACCCAAGTCAACACTTTACAAAATTTGACCAAACACCCAAAATGGGCGCGGCTCACTCGAGACCTAAACTAACAACCTACCTAACCCAAACTCAACATTCTAGAACTGATAAAACATCGGATTTCGAATCTGACGCTCTGATTATCGAAAGTTGACCAAAGTCAAACTTCCAACTCCAACTAGCTTGAAATTTCAGAAAGTGAGATAAAACCATACTAAAAGCTCCTATGCCCCGACCAAGGATCCAACTAGACTAAAATCCAGGCTCTGGAGATAAAAAAACTGTCAAAATATAATTTTGAGAATGTTTGCTAAAAATATTGACTAAAGTCAATGATTTCCTAAGTTAAAGCTTTAAAATAGGAAAACGTCCATAAAGACCAAACGAATGGCCCGAGCACCGAACCACTGGTCGCAATAATTCATAAATGACTTAGGGCCGCTACAAGAAAGCTCTAACAGCACAAAAAAGGTGAAAACATGAAAATGACCGGAAAGTCATTACAATTTAATCAATAATTCTCTAATTACTTTGATTCCTTAAATTAAGATACTTGATTATGGAAAAAATAAATTATGTTGTACATGGTAAAATTTCTACTAAATGAATTTAAATTTTTGAAATTATGAAAAATCTATTTTTTCAACTCTAAAAAAAAGAATCTACATATTATCAAAAGTAGAGTAGTCTACCATGAGGTTGCACCAAGTGGCGTATTGAGAACTAGCCACTTGACAATTTACAACAAAAAATAGTTCAACTCTAAAAAATGAAATTTGTTATAAATAAAAGCGGAATACTAAATTAATAATAAAGAAAGAGAGAGGCATAGAAACAGAAAATAGGAATAGTAACTTTTCTCTATTATTTAAATGAATTCTTTCATATAAAATACAAGACTATTTATGAATCTCCAAACTTGGAGAAGTGAGCATGCTACAGTGGATTGACCCCATATGGGCATCCACTTGATCTACTTGGAAAACCAAGTTTGCTACAGTGCATGTGGGGCCATGGACATCCACCAAATATTAGTTTTATAGCACTCCCCCTTGGATGTTCATGTAAAAGAAATACTCTGGTGAAAAAACAAGTATACATAGTTGTTTATAATACTTTATTAGCTTCATAACACTCCTTCTTGGACGTCCATCCCTTGATAGATGGTGTGCCTCGTTAAAACCTTACTAGAAAAAATCCAGTGAAAAATTCTTAGTGAAGGAAAAAGAGTACACATATCTTAATTACGCATTTACAACTGCCTCATTATAAATTGTATCAGGAAAACTTAGTGAGACAAAACCTCGATCAAAAAAAAAAAGATTACAACGCATATTATACTCCCCCGATGAAAATATCATTTAATTTCTTGGAGACGACGCATCCCAATCTTGAATACGAGTTTCTCAAATATTAATATTGGTAATGCTTTAGTGAACAAATAACATTCAAAATATGTTACATCCTTGAGCTCATCCTGATATAACAATTTCTTGTCTCATGGATATGTTGAGTCTTTGAACTTAGCCAAAATATATTCTTAACGACCACTCTGTTCGTGACCTTATCGTTGCAGACAAATTGCTCATTTGACTTGTTCGTAGTATGAACCAAGTGACATACACTTTCCTTTTCATGATAATAAAAGTTTTTGTCTTGTAGAATAACATGATGTGACAGTATTCCCATGTGTAAATAGATTACTTTCTTGAGATCAAACTTCATAAAATCAAATAATTTTTCTGCACTTTCATAACCAACAAGCCCTTGACAATATTTCTTAAAAATAATAAATTCATATTAATATTTATTCCACTCAAATATCTTCACAGAAAAGTGAAATTGTGTATTTCCTGCATATTAACAAAAGATATTATCTCATATATAAAAATAGCAGCATACATAAGTACATCAATCGCACTAAGACACTATAGTTTTTAACCATTTTCATGAGATTAAAATTAGTATTTCTTTATTTCTAATGATATCACAATCATTGGGTAACTCAATGAAATCCCTTAGAACTTCCTAAGTCCTTCAAAGATTTTCATGTCATCTTCACCGTCTAGCTAGACATGACATCCATCTATTATACGTATTCACGTTTTCATATATTGTCAGAGTGAATGAAATATTATTGCATCCACCACAGGAAATACATCTCTATACAATAATATCAGGATTTTTATGAAAAATATTTTATGCCCCAAGGGACAAGTCATACTTTATATCTTATGGTTATACTTTTTGCACAATAATTTATTTGTACCCCACTGACATTATACTGTGGTCTATGAACTATAAGTTCAAAATATCACTTTTCAAGTAAAATAAAATACACTTGAATTTTACGCATATTTAGTTGGCCAATCATTTACATGTCCACACTTTTTGACAGATTTGAATTTAAGATTCTCATCATCATTTATAATGTTGAGCGTTACATTATATCAATGATATCATCAAAGATTATTTGATAACGATTCTAATACGACATAACTTATCAAAATCTCTTCAGTTTTATTATTTTCAGGTACCTAAATCTTTGCTAAGGTTTTATCAAAAGTTATGTTATTGTGCTCTTTTAAAGCACTTGTCTCATTACCATGATCATTTTAATCATTTGCTCCTCTCCTTTTTCAAGGAGTTTTACCTTTGTACTAATTAGTCTATCACGCTTCAGGCATGCCATAGACCCTGTCCTTCAAGAACTTCTCATTGGAGAATTTATAACTGAATTATAGCATAGGGTAAGAAAATACATCCGCCAATTAATTTGTAATATTTTGCAACTGCATATTTCTTGAACTTCAAGTTTATTTTTTTCTAGATAATTCATTCCATTTATTTCAGCTGTTAATCATATCTCCCCCTAATGTTAGGAAATCTAACATTCACCCCAACCTTATTTGGGGATCCATTTTTGTGCGTGTGAAGCAATTAAATCAAATACCATACATTTAAATTTTTAGATGGGATATTTGGCTCTTGACCCTGAACCAATAATATAGGGGAACCTTATTAGCTTGATGCATACAAGTGTTGCTACATTTATATAACATCTCATACGATTTTTTTTGAGAGATTTGTTCTCATAATGTCATGACCCGATTTCTCAGGTCATGATGGCACCTACAATCTCTCAATAGGTGAACCAATTCTCGTAGCCCAGAACGGTTAGTAATGGGCTACTACCTAACCAATACGCATGATAAGTTGAAACAAATGGAAGCAGAATAAGATAAATACAACGCGGAAGCAAAGCCTGAATATATATATATATATACAAGAACACTACACTAACCTCAAGACTTGGTATTGATAGCACAGGAGCTAGTAAACATAATACAAGTGCTAGATGTAACAAAATAGACTACATAATTATCTCTGAAATACATAAAGAGTAACAGTACAAGAGATGAGATGCGGTCAAGCCCCGGTAGTGAGGCGCTCACCTTATTCTCAAATATACAGAAGCTACACGAGTCTCCATGCGATCAACAGCAAAAGCTCACACTAATATCTGCACTAAAGAGTGCAAAATTATAGTATGAGCATCAATTGCTAAGCAACGAGTACCCATTAGGCATCATCGGCTGACTGAGTGCATATAAAATATAAAAACAGTAATAAGCAGAATATAAGAAAACAGTCACAGAAAACAAGGAGGAAGCACAAGAAAACTAGCACAAAGAGTAATCAACCAAGAGTGCAAGCACAGAAGATATACATACACAGAAACACAAGTGAAATAAGGGAGAAGGACGCACCTGGGATCCTTGCAACAACAGTACATATAAAAAGAGAGTTCAAAGAGATGGACGGTATACCGGTAACCTCAAAATAAAGGGAAAGAAGGAAAGCAAGCCAACAATCCAACTAGAAGCCATATACTAGAAGAAACATGCTTAAGACATCAATTTCAAAATAAGAATAGACGTACAACAGTTTCCCAAGTATAATCCTAGGATGGAAATAACTAAACCACAAGTACCCAGATCCGCTAATGAAAACCACGACAAGGAATAGAAATCAATACCCCACAACTGCTCAGAAGGCTACACAATAGAATCTCAACAACCCAATCCCACTAGCCTCTCAATAATCATAGTCCCAAGTCGGTGCCTCAACAGGCTAAAACCATAAATCCAACTGGTACCAAAGGTCATAACAAGCTCTAAGAAATGAACGGAGAAATATAATCTACCTATAGTACCAACGGCCGCCCATATAACCGAGGAACACAATCAAGTGAAAATAAACCCTCTGGCCGCCCATGCAACCAGAGCTTACACTGAGCATACAACAAACAAGGGTGGAATTAGAATACCAAATGCATAGTGATGATATGATGAATCTGATATGAAAGTAACCCATACGTTCCCCCTCTGGTACCCCAAAGGCCCATATAGAGGCAGGACCCATGGAAGGACTCTACCCGTATACCTCTACTCTGCTATACACCCCTCCTTCTGGCACATGCATTAGCCTGTAGCCGGTAACTCAGGAACAACAAGGTCTATGGAGGTCTACTCATAGACCACATACAAAACATGAATCTCAAAATATATCTCAATACTCGAAATCTCGTCGCACATGTCCGAAATTAAATCGGCCCTAAAATAGTAGTAGTAATCACAAAGACCCTCTCAATGGGTGCCCAAAGTATATCTAAAATCAGTAAATAAAGCCTCAATAACCCTCTCGAAGGGTGCCTAGAGCGTATCCGGGTCTAAATCAGTAGTCAGTCTCAATAACCTTCTCAAAGGGTGCCCGGAGCGTAGTCGGGTCTAAAACTATCATAAAATATGTCTAGCACTCCGGCATAGTCGAGTCTAGTATCAGTAAGAAAACCAGTGAGAAAATCACTTAGTAGCACTTTCATTTCAAGAAAATCCACCATTCAGTTCTAAATCTCATTTTATCATTATTTATACCAAAAATGGGCCCTCGAGGCCATGCAAAGTTTAGAAAATTGATGATAGTAGGCCTAAAGCCAAAATAGTAGTAAAACATGTAGGAACATCCTTTTTCTTGAATGATATGCTTGCAAATAATAGATTAGCCCAAAATAGCTCACAAATATTTCTATCGGCCCTGCACAGGCACAAGCAACTCTACAATATAGATAACCAGCCTAAAGTAAGGTCACGCTGTTCGAGACTCATAGATATTCCCAAATATCCCACAGTCTATGGTCCAGAATCATAAAAAAAGGTCACACGAGGCCACAAGGGTGAAATAACAATACTACACAAATGCTACAAACAATGTATGAAATAAACAGACAGAAAGGAGGACAAGGTCTGGGGTACCAACATATAAGAACCCACCCAAGGACACTAATTAGTGTAGTTATAGTCTATATACATAAAGTCTAGATAGGAGAAACCATAACCTACCTGTCGTCCAACGACTAGCTGCGGGGGTGGCATCGTCCAAGCTCAAACTACTTCGAGAATCTCTAATTCGCAAAAATACTATCAAACCAATAATCTAGGAGTCAAAATGAGACCAACCATACTCATAATGCTAAGCACATACCCGGGTCAAAATTCGGGTCACCGGCGGGCTTGTGGGCCTAGCAACCCAAAACTGGAAACAAAAAATACCATCATGTTCCCCATAATACCGGGAGCACATGCTCAAAATATGAGAAGAAATGAACATCAAATGGGGCTCCAAAACAGCCTACCCATCAAGGAATCAAAGAGGGAATCAATGGAGAAAACATAAATTAAATAGGTTACTTACCCCTTTTAGAAGTCAATTAACGAGCAAAGATCATCACGATAACACTCTCCAACCAGTTGAGGTCAAAAATGGTGAAATATGGAGTATTTGGGTCTTTGGCAATGGAAGAACGAGCTTGGAAATGTTTGGAAAAAGAAGAAGAGAAGAAGAAGAGAATTTCCAACTTAAGCTGCCAGCCTTGGCCTATGCAAACGCGGCCAAGGCATCTCCTAGGCGAAGGCAAAAGGGAGGGTCAACATGCCATGGCTTATGCTAACGCGGCCATAGCCCGCATAGGTGGAGGCCAAAGTTGGGGCGCTGGTCAAGGCCTATGCTTAGGCGCCCAAGGCGCCGCGTAGGTGAAGCATAAATGGGGCGGCTGGCCATTGCCCTGTGTGTAGGAGGCCAGCCACACCCGTAGGCAAAGGGCAAACTGGTGCTATGATAGCAACCAGCTGCCAACATCTCACCAACAAGGATTTGAACTCTAATGGACCCTCAGGAACGCATCTGGGGTCCCACAAACACAAACAACCTGAGCTATTCAACTAGAAATAGCATTTCATATCCAATGGAATCGACAAAAATCCCATCGGAGGTCGATTTAATAAAAAGTGGGCCCACGCCCAAAATCAATCTTTAGGCCTACTATTCCCAAAATGGAACCCAAGGGCCAAAATCAAGTCTGGAAGCCTCGAGGCCCAAACCAATGGTCTCTCTAGCCTAACTCGACATTCCAAAGCTAACAGTGCTGACAGACTTTTCATCCGAGGCCGTCTTCTCCAAATGTTGATCAAAGTCAACTATACAAGCCCAACTGACCTGACAACACAGAACGAGAGAGATCTAAGCTAAAAAGCTCCTGAATCCCGATCAAAGGTCTAACAAGACCAAAGTCTACGCTCCGGAGCCAACAAAACTGTCAGAATTCAATTTTGAGCACGATTACCAAGAATGTTGACCAAAGTCAATGATTTCCAAAGTTGAACCTCTAAAATAAGGAAACAGCCATAAAGACCAAATAGACGGCCCGGGCACCGAACTACTAGTCCCAGCAAGTCATAAATAACTTGGATCCACTACAGGCAAGCTCTAATAGTACAAGGAATGCGAAAACACGAGAATGACCAGAAGGTTAATTACATCCACTACTAAAAAGGACTTTCGTCCCCAAAAGTCAAGAAAGCAGGGAAGAGCAGAGGCTTAACACTATGGGTCCCAACCTATAACAACCCATCCAAGGAGACTAATTAGTGCAGTTATAGTCTATATACGCAGATTCTAGATAGAGGAAATCATAACCTACCTATCATCCGATGACTAGCTGAGGGGAAGCATCATCCAAGCTCAAATTGATCTGAGAAGCTCCAATATACGAAAATACTATCAAAACAATAATCTAGGCATCAAAATAAGACCAATGATACCCAATGCTAAACACATACCCGAGTTAAAATTTAGGTCACTGGCGGGCTCGTGGGTCTCGCAACCCAAAATCGAAAAAAAAAACACTATCATGTTTTCCATAATTCTGGGAGCACATGCTCAAAATATGAGCAAAAATGGACATCAAATAGGGCTCCAAAATAGCCCACCCATCAAGGAATCAAAGAGGGAATCAATGGAGAAAACGGGAATTAAATAGGTTACTTACCCGCTTTATAAGTTCATTAACGAGCAAGGATCTTCACAATAACACTCTCCAACTATTTGGGGTTAAAAATGGTGAAATATGGAGTATTTGGGTCTTTGGCAATGGAGGAACGAGCTTGGAAATGTTTGGAAAAAAATAAAGAAGAAGAAGAGAATTGCTAACTTAAGCTATCAGCCTTGGCCTATGCGAACGCGGCCAAGACATCGCTAGGCGAAGGCAAAAGGGAGGGGCAGCATGCCATGGCCTATGCAAACGCGGCCATGGCCCGTGTAGGTGGAGGCCAAAGTTGCGGCGCTGGTCAAGGTCTATGCGTAGGCGTCCAAGGCACCGCGTAGGCGTAGCACAAATGGGGTGGCTGGCCATTTCCCTGCGCGTAGGCGGCCAGCAACACGTGTAGGCGAAGAGAAAACAGGTGCTATGACAACAACCAGCTGTCAACAACTCACCAACAAGGATTTGAACTCTGATGGACCCTCGGGAACGCATCTGGGATCTCGCAAATACAAATGACCTGATTTATTCAACTAGAAACGACATTCTGGATCCAATGAAATCAATGAAATTCTCATCGGAGGTCGATTTAATAAAAAGTGAGCCCCACCCCCAAAATCAATCTTAGGCCTACTATTCTCAAAATGGAATCCAAGGGTCAAAATTAAGTTTGAAAGCCTCGAGATCCGAACCAATGGTCCCTCTAGCCTAAACTCGATATTCCAAAGCTAACAGCACTGGCAAAATTTTCATTTGAGGTCGTCTTCTCCAAATATTGACCAAAGTCAACCATACAAGCCCAACTGGCCTGACAATAAGAGAGAATTCCTAGCTGAAAAGCTCCCGGATCTCGATCAAATGTCTAACTAGATCAAAGTCCATGCTCTGGATCCAACGGAACTGTCAGAATTCAATTCTGAGCATGATTATCAAAAATATTGACCGAAGTCAACAATTTCCAAAGTTGAAGCTCTAAAACAAGAAAACGGTCATAAAGACCAAATAGACAGCTCGGGTACAGAACTATCGGTCCCAGCAAGTCATAAATGACTTGGGGCCACTATAGGCAAGCTCTAACATTACAAGAAAGGCAAAAATACGAGAATGACCAGAAGGGTCATTACACATAACCAACAGTTTAACTATAATTAGAGGCATATAATTTCTGCTAAACCAACCAGCATTGTCAACATATTATATAGTTTATAACCATGCTCTTAATTTAACAATTTGAGCAAATAGTCTTGCAAAAATTAAATCGCATGTTGATAGCCAAGCACATGTGACCATACCATAGATGCATCTATTAATTTTTGTAATAGCAAATGGTCCACATGGCAGGTGAACGCGCTCATATTCACCTTTTTATATGTTCCAAAATTTAGGGAATACAATCTCAATATTAGCTGGTATGATAATCAATTTATCATAAGAACAAGCAACACATAAGAATTCGTGAAGAACTTTTTATTTCTTCACTATAACCGCATAAGTTCTCTATTATTTTCTCATCACATTAAAATCGGAATGGTCAACTAATCATGCCAACAAATATTTGTTTATCTAAACTTCTAGTTTACTATCGCATGTGATTTCATCACTATGCCCATATCTGTGTACTACAAACAAGAGGAGAAGACGGGTAACGTTTTACATAAATATTTATAACCCACTTCGATTATAGTAATATGAAGATATAAAATTTTTCTTATAATATACAATCTCAATATAATTTATTTTTGGTCAATGCCTTTGAAACTTAACAAGTTTCTTTTGAGACTTACAACAACCTCAAAATTATGAACAATTTTATTTCTCTGGGTAGTAACACATTAGATATTTTGAAGCTTCCAATCAATTTTGTATACTAACACATATTTCATAACACCATCCATATGGTGAGCATCTCCTTCAAGGAGTTCTTCAAGGAGAAAATTATTGTCATTATGGTCAAAATCATTATAGGCAAGACCCCTTTCTTGTAATACTTTTGCCTTTAATAATTTATTTTAATAAAATTTGGTAAAATTCTTTTGGCGTATCATATGTACGCGATCAATGACAAATTCATGTTGCCACACTATAATATTCATTTTTGTCATGGCCAAAACTTTTATAGGCAAGAATTATTTCTTGCTTTTACCCTTTGGTAGATCATGATAAGATATGCTATAATACCAATGACCTTTTTTATATCAATATAAAAAAAAATATTTCTCTCCAACCTCTCATAGATGTGAGTTTTGATATTTATCCAACCATACATAAGTACGTCTTTATACATAATTTTTTTAATCACATCTTGACGTGTTCATTTTTAAGAATGGTCGAGAATTTATGATGCTTATCACAAGTCAAATTCTCTTCAAGGAATGGACTATAATCATATATTTATGCTTCATAAATTTGCCTTAAAAGTCCATTGTCATGTCTTGACATTTATTATGTTTATATGATTTAACTTAATATCACTTTGAAAGATCAAGTATTTTCACTTTATTTTCTTTTGATAGATAATTTATAAAATTTATCGCACTACAAACGAGTGCTCAATACCTTGCATACCAAATTGATGACAAAAAAAACTACCTTCATCTTTTGAAGGATTACTTGGAGAACCCATAATGTTCTTTCTTTTATTATTATCGAAATGATAACAATTATTTTGTCCTTTGTAACGTTCATAATTATTTGTACAACACAATATTTATTTTTATCATCTTTCAGACTTATCATGTACTACTATACATCTACTTCATGGAATGGAGTAAATTCGGTGGGACGAATTTCACAATTTTTATCAAGAGCATATCAAATTGCTCAATCATCATTATATCATAAATATATTGTGTTGGACTTGAACCAAACGTCTTACCCATATGTTTGGCCATATTTGGTGAAATTTGAACCCAACTACCATAATTATGATAATTGTTTTTCTTCACGTTCATATTCATACATTCAACCACTTGTCTTCTTTCAGACATATTATGCATTGCTACCACATTCACATTAGAGAATGGAGCAAATCAATTGGACGGATTTCATGATTTTTAATCGAAAGTATATAAGTTTGCTTTACTCATCATCAAATTATCAATATAGTGCATTGGGACTTAACCCAACGTCTAACCCATTTAAAGGCATCTTAGGCCATAAATCAATGGGACTTGAACCCAAAATCTTATCATCATAGTGTATCAAGACTTTAATCCGATATCTTACTCTCTTGATCGATAGGACTTGAATTCACCATCTTACCCTCAACCAATAGCATAATAGGCCAAAGTGTAATAGGCCCCGAGCCTTTACAAATATTATCACTTTATAATTATATGTATAAATAAATTAAATTTCAATAAGACATTTGAAATATCACCATTCTAATAGGCGATCATTCAGATAGTATGATCATGCCGGACAAATTAAGAAATTAATAAATTTAATAAGTAAAAACTCTTTTCTGTTGACTTAAAAAAAATCTTGTTTGAAGCTACAATGATCTACTCCAATGTAGGCTCTGCATTTCTTATGTTGATCAAACAAAATTATTCTCCCATTTGATGGAGATGTGAGAAGAACAGTAGAGATATAAAAAAATAACTGAAATAATTTTCTCATCTTCAATTCCTAATAAATACAATACATTCATAGCTTTATACATTCTTATGTCAAGTACTGCCACTTTTTATATTGGTCAACTTAACAATTACAAATACTGAAGGATATACTTAAACACAGAGTTTGCAGGATCATTGAATATTGTTTCACTAGTAAGAAAGTGTAATCACATGTATAAACATGAACTACATCGAAGAATTACAGTCTATGAATCGTACCTTATTATAGAGTTGTTCCAACGCTTTTGGAGAAGAAATCTTCACAAGAATCTTCACTGGAACTTGAGAAAATTGGAGAAGGAATTTTCTTTTTGTTCTTGTTTAAGAAAGAAAAGCAGCGTATCTTTTTCTTTCAGAGAGAGAAGGTCCATAGTTTCTGACAACAGAGAACTTATATGTAATTTTAAAGGGAAACAACTCTTCCCAATAGTTGTGTCCCTTCCCAATAGATACGTCTCTTCTCTTTTCTCTAATTTAAATATATAATTAAATAATCACATATTACTTATATATTAATATGGATCCGGGTTGACCCACATGGGTGACCCGATTCAATTTCCTTCATCTCCCACTCACACATAGTGGGTCAACTCT
This sequence comes from Jaltomata sinuosa, assembly GCA_003996215.1. Classification (NCBI taxonomy): domain Eukaryota; kingdom Viridiplantae; phylum Streptophyta; class Magnoliopsida; order Solanales; family Solanaceae; genus Jaltomata; species Jaltomata sinuosa. The sequence goes on along the minus strand of QJPP01001916.1, from coordinate 184,718 downwards.
CATTTCTATTTTTATAACTTGCATACACTACGACTAGACTGTGTGACCAGTGCATACTTCGAGAGCATCATTGCTATACATCTGTTAGGAATATATAGCATCTCAATCAATGAAACTTAGAGTAGATTATAGTATGCAGTACCCTAGATTATTTATCACATTCATATTTCTCATAATCTTTTTATTTTAATTTTGAGTTCATCATTGTGTTCTCATCTCAAAGACAAATATAAAGGACCGGTCAATAAACATAATTAATATGATAATACTCAATGATCTTCCCCATCTCATGAATCTCTTAATCTCAACGTGATATGCTTTTCTAGAGATGTCCCGCCAGACCGAATCAAGCATGATCACTTGGTAATATACTAAGATAGCAAACACCAAATTGAATCTCAAGAAATTGATTAAAGTTATGAGGGTACAATATGAAAAATTATTTATAATTTTCAGGGCTTCACACAATAACAAGTAGAGACTAAACTTGTATCTCCCTTATGGATTACTATATGCATACATGGTATGAAATATGTATCACAGTACTGACTTCTTTTCCCATGGAGCGTATATTTTTATAAATTAAATACTGTGCAGATGATAGTTTAGACAACTCATGTTTAACTTTGAGTTCACAAATCTATTCAATTATTTTATTCTTTAAAAACTCACATCTGGCATTAGAAACAGACTAACCCATTTTAATCACGTATGATTAAACACAAACTAACAAACGACATTCCCATTATAAACTTTCAGCTCTTTTTTTTGTCACTTCTGACAATAATTAGTTTATAGCTGTCTTATCTCTATTTGTCACTTAGATAATAAAGGCGATTGCCTGTGCGAATAGGCCAATCTTTTTATTTGTCCGACATACTTTTTATCCTAAGAAAATTTATGTACACTATATAAAATTTATATATATATGAACCAACAAAGATAGAAAATTAGGCTTAAATTAATATTAACTTCAATAATGTGAATTTACATGAACATGATTGGAAAAAATTAAAATATAAATACATCAGTATCTACGTAAACTCAATGACTTTACATATATTTCATAAGCATCACATGCTATGGGTTTTGTTAGGGATCTGCTATCATTTGATGTGTAGATATGTATTTCACATTCACTTCCTTTTGTACAACCATGTCTCTAACAAAATTATACTTAATATCAATATGTTTCGTCTTTCTATGGTACTTTAGATCTTTTGTGTAGGCTATTGCAGCCTGACTGTCACAATTAATTATGATAGGTTCAAAAGCATTGTTATACACACCCAAGTGAACCAGAAAAAGTTTAAGCCATACAGCTTCTTGCACAACAGATGAAAGTGCTATGAATTCAGCTTCTATTGTAGATAAGACTATGCATTATTGTTTCTTGCTGCTCCATGATATGGCGCCATTGTTAAGCAAAAATGCATATCTAGAGGTTGATTTTCTCTCATTTAAATCTTCTCCTGAATCAGCATCAGTGTAGCCTTTGAGTTGCAGATTATTTCCTTGATAGCATAAGAAATAGTCAATTGTGTCTTTAAGATACCTCAATATACTTTTAACTACTTTCCAATGTTGTTGTCTTAGATCGGATTGATATCGGCTAACTAACCCAATGGCATAATAAATATCGGGTCTAGTACACATCATAGCATATATTAGACTTTCGACTGTATTGGCATAATAAATCTTTTTCATTTGTTCCTTATCTTGTGGAGTCTGAGGACACATCTTTTGGCTTAAAGCTTCACTTATAGAAACAGTAGTGTTTATGGGTTTACAATCTTGCATATTAAAACGTTCAAGAACTTTCTTAATGTAGGATTCTTGTGAAAGAGATAACAATCTTTTTGAACGATCTTTTGAAATCATAACTCCAAGGATGTATGATGCTTCACCCATGTCTTTCATCTCAAAAGTAGATGATAACCACTCTTTTATTTCTTTTACATACTCGATCTCACTTGCAGCTATAAGTATGTCGTCTACATACAATGATAAGATCACAAACTTATCTTTGGATCTTTTGATGTACACACAATGATCTTCATGAATCATGAAGAATTTATATGATATGATCGCATTATGAAAACGTAAATATCATTGTCTAGAAGAATGTTTAAGGTCATTAATTGACTTACGAAGTCGACATACTTTATGTTCTTCTCCTTTTTTCACAAAACCTACAGGTTGTTCCATATAAATTTTGTCTTCTAGTTCTCCATTGAGAAATGCAGTTTTCATATCCATTTGATGCAATTCAGATCCAACATAGCCACTATTGATAAAATTAGCATTATTGAAGCAAAGTGTACAACAGGTGAAAAGGTTTCTTCATAATCAATTCCTTCCAGTGGTGTGTATCCCTTAGCCACTAGGCGAGCTTTAAATCTTTCGATACTACCATCGGCCTTATGCTTGATTTTGAGAATCCACTTATTTTCAATAGCTTTTTGGCCTATAGGTAGATGAACTAATTCTCACACTTGATTAGATTTCACTGACTCCATCTCCTCATCCATTGTTTTTAACCATTTTTCTTTAGCGGAACAGGTAAGAGCCTCATTGATATTTCGTGGATTTTCATCATCTAGAGTAACTATAAATGCTTCTCCTTCCATCTCAAATCAATGACGGAGAATTTGTGGACGACTTGTTTATCGAGGTTGAGATTGATAAATTAATTTATCAATTGGTAAGTTACTCCCACTCGCAGCAGCAATATATAAAGGATTCGATTCAGATTGTGTACTTGTGAAAACAGGAACTAATCCATTATCATAAAAATGACTCCCACTCAAATCTATTTGAACGTCGGCATCGGAAGCGATTTGGTCCGTAGTTTCATAAAGAGATAAGTCTTGACCTATCTCGCGCTGCTTAGAAAAAATATTCTCTATTAATGTAATATCATGTGACTCAACTTCAGTACAGTGCCGCTATCTTGTTCACCTATGAACACATAACTCTTAGACTGTTCAGATGTAACATCTCAAAGTTTGATCCAGCTTTTAAACTTAAGAAGTCTGAAAATTCTGAACTTTCCATAAATGATGGGTCCAAACCACGGACTGTGGTTTGAACCACGAGTCATGGAATGGATCTGTGATTTAAGTCAGTCAGGATGAGTCTCTGATCTGAGAATTACGAGTTGGTTCTATGGACCTTAGTTCAGTCTACGGCCCATCCTATCAACTCGTGGAACTAGACCTGAGGACTGACTGTTTCTCAGGAACCATGAGTCAAGACTATGGACCATAGTTTGAATTATGGACCATTCTGTTGACTCGTGAAACCTGATTAGAGGCCTGCCAAATCCCTTTGAAACAACGAATTAGTTCTACGGATCGTAATCCATTCTATGGTCCATCCTGTTGAACCATAGAATGTCTTCTGCAGTTTGATCATTTGGCCAAGAACCACGAGTGGGAACCACGAGTAGTGGTTAAAACTACGACCCGTGGAACCGACCTGTGATTCCTGAAGCCGACCCCTTTTATTAGCTTTTCTTAATTAAATCCCAGGGGTATTTTTATAATTACCCACCCTTTTAACACCTAAATGATGTCGTTTTAACTATTTCTAGAAGAGTTTCTACCCCATTTAGCCTAATTCTTTCATTATCCCTCATTCATCTTCCAAATTGGGAAAAGAACTCCTTCAAGCTCCAAGTCTCAATCTCCAAGTTCAAGTCTCCTTTTCTTTTTAATTTTAAGTGGGTTAGCTTCAATCAAGGTATGTGAGTATTCAACAATGGGTTCCTTCCACCCTTGTGCCCAAAACCCCTAATTTCTATTTTAATTTCATGAACTTTCAATTTAGGATTCTTACCCAATTCCTATGGGTTTTGCTATAAATTGTCTTCTCATGATTTTATTATGAAATTCTATTAAATTGCATGGGTTTTTACATATGAACTCCTATTTCAAATTGAAGGCTAATTATGGCAAATCCTACATGCATAAATTGATTCAAGTAAATTGGGTATTTGATATCATATTTTCATGGATTTTCAAGTAAGTACATGTCTAGTTCCTATGTTCTATGAAAATATATGCTATTATGAAATTGAACTAGAGTCATGCAAGTTTTCAAGTTATGATTATTATGCAATGCAAGACACCCGATGTGCCATCAATGCTCATGAATTATTTTCTAAACCAAGATTTGTGAGTAGTATGAAGATCCGGGTTATGAACATTTTTATGAACAAGCTTGACATCTAGATATGTCACATGTATGTGAGCCTTACGTTATATGTTTTGGGAGTAGTATTTAGCATCGAGCGATGAGGGTTCTAGATAACCTAAGTCCAAAACTATATTCCCACCGTAGGTTGCCCTCCGTGGCTTATGAAAGGATCCTTATGACATGGTTCTAAACTTGACCGGTTAGGACAACCTTTTTCAGTGTGGGTGCATGACACTGGACTCCATGTAGCTCAGAATGGCTTATGTCGGTTAAGAGAAACTCCCACATGATTTTTTTCAAGTTATGAAGTTATATGATACTCTATTTTGAATCTTGACTTTACTTCATGTTTATGTCTTATATCTTGATAATTTCTTATGCTAACTCTTTTTTCGAATGAGCTCATCTTAATCATGTTTTAAGTATATTTTTATCATAATCATGCATGTCTCGCATACTCGGTACATCCTATAGTACTGACGCATATTTTGTGCTGCATCCTCTTGATGATGAAGATTCAGGTTCCCTCCCTCAGGCACGTGGCTAGAGAATGCAGACCATTTTCATTCAATGTTGGTGAGTCCTCATTGTTCAAGAGCTAGTTATGACTCTAGCTAGTTTTTGGTTATTTACTTCTGTACCTTGAGTTAGCTAGGTTCTTGTCCTAGTAACTCCTTATGTCATGTGTAGAGGCTTTCCAGACATAGGCAGTATTCGAATCTTCTTCGAATCATGTTCATCTTGACTTTATCTTATGGATTGAGTTATCTAGTTTTATTATGCTTTGGCTATGCTTATTTGATATGCCTGAGTTATGCTATGACCAAGGGTTAGCTTGGAGCACTTGTGGTCCCAGGTCCCGTGTTACGTCTAGGGGTAGCCTCGGGGCATGACATCAGAGTATCGTATAAAGATACACTTCTTTCCCCTTGGACCTAATTCTAAATACTAAGAAAAAAAATTATGCATAAAAGCAGCACAACCCCAAGGCTCAAAATTCTCAAATCAGGCTTTCGTTTAGTCAATAACTCATACGGTATAGTTGTAACTGATTTACAAGAGACACGATTAAGCACAAATGCAGCAGTGAGCAAAGTATATCACCCCAATAGGTGATAGGCAACTTTGTTTGCGCCATCATTGACCTAACCATTTTTAACAAGGTTCTATTTTATCGTTCCGCAACATCATTTTGTTGTGGAGTGTAGGGAGTAGTTAATTATCTTTGAATTTCTTTTTTATCACACAATCGTTTAAACTCATCAGACAAATACTCTCTACCTCGATCGATTCTTAAAGCTTTGATCTTTCTATCCAATTGATTCTCAACTAAGTTCATAAACTTAATGAAGCAACTCAAAGCTTCAGATTTATGAGAAATCAAATATACATGACAAAATCGAGTAAAACCATCAATAAAAGTGATAAAGTAAATAGCACCATGTCTTGCCCTTACATTCATTAGACCATATATGTCAGAATGAATTAATTGCAATGGAGTATCATCTCTTATGCCTTTCCCAAATGGTTTTCTTGCAGTTTTTCTGGCTAGAAAAGATTCACAAGTAGACAATTTTATTTTATTTTATTGAGCCAAGAAGACCTTCTTTAGCTAAGCGATTCATTCTTTGTTGACCAATATGACCAAGCCTAGTATGCCATGTATTTACATCAGTCTCAAAATTAGAAGTTGATGTAAATAAGGAAAAACAAATATTATTTGAAACTCTAAACAACATCCAATACAATAAATGATCATAAAAATAATCAGTGCGATATTTTGTTTTTGCTAAATACATATCCAAACCATGTTCATGAAAGAAAAAGTTAAATCCTAATTTAATCAACATTCTGATAGAGACCAGATTCAGCGAATTGATAGAGCAAATAATACATCATATAGAAATAGAATTCAGCCACCACGCATTTCAAGTTTGCAGGTACCAATCCCTTTGACCTCCCCTTTGGAGGTAGTATACCCATTTAGATCCTCTTGAAATTCATCAAAAATCCACAAAGCATGTCTTTTAGTCTCTATATGTTCAGTGGCTCCTGAGTCTACAATCCACAAGGGAAGTGATTCAGTTAAAAAAGCAAAAAAAGAAACATTTACATCACTATGTAAATTATTAATAAGGTCATATACCTTTTTAGGCTCAGGACAATCACGAGCAAAGTGTCCCTTATTCTGATAGTTGTAGCACTTAAGCTTAGCCATATTCACCTTTTTCTTCGAAGCAAAAATATTTCTCTCTCCTTGTTAATTAATCTTAGACTTCTTTGAGATTTTTCCTTTACCCCTCTTCTGAGAAAATTTGCGCTTTTGGCCACGTCCATATCATGAACCAAAACTAGTCATGTACGCATTTGTAGAAGAATTATCAAACCCGAGGCAATCTTTGTCATGATCCAACTATCGATCGTGTGGGCACCTACTCTAAACACCTAGATAGGACAACCCTTATCCCCCGGTCCAACAGGCAATGCAGAAATTATATAAACTATGAGAAAATAGTCTTTTTAATCTAAGAAAAATGTTTATAACTTAAAACAGTAAACATCTTTTCACAAAGTTAAAATCAACCCTCCCTAGGAATCTGGTTTAAACAGGTACAAGAGCTATAAAGAAAAAGTATAGAAAAATTGTAAAAGAGACACAACTTCCGTCATAGAATCAAAGGACAGAAGTTGCTGGAGATCACCATTATCCACTACCTAAGAAACATCACTGACCCTGTAATCAGACTATACCAAAAGGTATAGAAGGAGTAGTATCAGTTCAAACAACATATACTAATAGGCATCATCGGTCGACCCGAATCCACCACATACCATCATACAAGAAATCAAGAGAAAATATGCAATAATTATAATAATTCATTCCCTTCAACATTCCATTGACCCACCATGACATTGACACTAAGAACTTACATGTTCTGTCCCAAGCCTTCCTACCCTACTCCGCTGTCAACTCCGCAGCATGGGAGACTCTGTACCATCCCATCCTGGTCCAACGTATCACCTATGACCTCCTCACAATCACGTTTAACATTAGGACCTCCCAGGACACACTTAACTCTAGATTTTCCAAGTCACCCTTAGCACTAGACTTCCCAAGTCAGTGATTCCAGTTTCAACATTCAAGTCTACTATCCACCCCTGCTAGCCAGTTGAGAGAGAATCTACAAAACCTTAACTAAATTAAGATCCTAAGTCAATCACTCGACCCTTAGCCCTTAGCCACACAATGGACCACCTGTGAGTTCTGCGTATTCAACCCCCAAGGTTCCTTACCCTTGACATTTTATCGGTTTAGGCACTCACCAAATACTAGCCTTGTTTCACTAACCTAGTCAAACCTGACTCTCTACAAACCTTAGGCCCTCCCATTTCACTCGTCTTACACATCTCAAGCAATACGCTCTGACAACACGAATCAACCAAGTTCATATGACTATCAATAAGATCCCAGCCAACAATCGGGCTCAATCACCTTATAAGTCATACCCCACTATGCAAGTAAACAGACCACATATAATTATGTCACAACTTACAAACCACCCAAACCTCCTAAGGACATCATCTATGCCATATAACATGCGACCCCGGGTCACAGAAGGACCACCTTGTCACTTAAGCACACTAACTCGGCCCTTCATGGACCAATTATATGCCAAATAATAATAAATCCCGGCCCTATCAGGAACTCAACATGTGGAGAACGTCAATAAAAGATAACATGGTTCACTCAAAGAACCAACATGTAAAAAACATCAATAACAGATAACCCGGTTCACTCAAGGAACTAACATGTAAATAACATCAATAACAGATAACCCCGTTCACTTAAGGAACCAACATGTAAGGAATAACCAGTAACAAATAGACCCGGTCCGCTCAAGGAACCAACACACATGTAATACACAATCCCGTACCAGGCGTGGTACCCGAGCCAACCATAATAGAACTTGTACTAGGCGTGGTACCTGAGCCAACCAATAAGTATCCCGTACCAAGTGTGGTACCCAAGCCAACTGATAAGTATTCCGTATCAGGCATGGTACCCGAGCCAACTATTATAGAACTTATACCATGGTACCCGAGCAAACCAATAAATATCTCGTACCAGGTGTGATATTCGAGCCAACCAATATGTAACTTGTACTAGGCGTGGTACCCGAGTCAACCGAATGTCACACAAAATTCAACAGTCAGTAAATAATAAACAAAATCACACTTGTAAACCAACAGGCAACAAAACCAAGTTCATTTCACATGACTGATAACCGGACAATTTGACATTCATAATCTCATTCCCTAAGCATGCATCTCATACAATACTAAGCGATAGTACATTAATACATATTGCATATTAGGAAAATCATAACCATCACTTAAGTGTTCAACATGCCATCTCGGTCTACACTAAGACCAACCCCACACTTAAGTTCAACTACCCAGCCTCTCATGTGCCGATATTCAATAATCACAGTTTTAACAATTAAACTCGATCTACTCATGGGACCATCAACAAACACAAATAATAATATATAATTAGACCCGCCTGAAGACTGATCCCCAGCTTACCCTTTAAACACATATTCCTTAGATACACCCATTCAGGAACCCTACTTCAAGACATACACAGTACATAGAAACATTCCCCTAACATTGAGACTCTGACCCTTCCTGTTTGCAACTCTTCCTTTAATGGAAATATTCCCGAAGGCCCACCATAACCTGCCATATTTTCCCATAACACTTCCAGTTTCACGAAGCAATCCAACAGTTTATATTCCTAGAATCTAGCATCACACCCATTTAACATTATAAACAAACCCAAAAGGAACCACGTTGTCCCATATTATCATTGCCTAACTAATCAACCAACCAAAACATACCATATTCCTCCAGACTCCGTGCCCGTAGGCCTAAACATGAATTCTCCTTTCCTTCTATAATAATAATATGAAATGAAAACAGGTCTAAGTCTATTCAATGAAAAGAACTTAGCCTACCTGGACGCCAAGCAGTTGCACCATGCATATTCTATCTCCATGAAGGCGTTTCCTGACGAATGACAGCCCAAAATCCATGGTTTTGCATTCTTTTAGCCAAAATCTTCCCTTCTGATGGCTCCCAAGCCTTGGAGCAGCCTAGGAGAATTTTTTGGAGTAACCCTCATCTATTTTTGGGGTTGAAGGGGAGAGAATGACTTATAAAACCAAATTTTAGGTTTTCTGGTCCCGTCGTTTTGTTATAGCGGCCAAATCCTGCTATAGCAGTACTGCCAAAGCGGTAGTCGCCCGCTATAGTAGAGTTGACTGCCTTGACTTCCTCTATAGCAAAAATTTCTCCGCTATAGCGGTCATCGCTGTAGCGCAGTGTCAACCATTATAGCAGTTGATACAGAACAGAATCTTGAAAAATCTCCCAAAATGACTCATTTTACAACACACTTCAAAATTCTGACATTCCAAACTAATCCTTTCAAGTCAACTTCGATATCGGGAGTTCTACTCATCCGAGTTTACTTACGAAAAGTCTTACGAACTTCCTAACGCCTTAGCTGATGGAAAAATTAGCTCAACCTTAGACATTTTACTCAATCCTTTTCCAGAATGCCCTAGACCTTACCTTGCTCAGAATTCGTCCGAGACTAGCCTATCCCCAAAATTTCCAACTCTCAAACCCGAAAGTTTTCTAACCTGTTCTTCGCACGAATAGCTCACCCATAATGAGGTGCCTTTTAATAATGACTAAACAGGTCATTACATTATTCCTCGAGTTTCAGATGATGCTTAGCATCTTCTACAGTTTTAATGCTAACATTATGGGTCAAATACATTTTCATACTTTCCCAACATTAGGATAGGGAGCGAATCACAGCTTGGAGTTTTTGCTCTTCGGTCAACACATGACTGGCATTTTTTAGTTCACTTACCGTATTTGACATATAGCGCAGATGCTTACGCATAGTATGATCAGGGTGTTTCTTATAAGTATCAAACTTAATAGTAAGAGCCCTTAACTTAGCAACTGAAGTATGACCAAACTTTTCTTTTAATGCGAACCTCATGTCCTTAGCATCGTCATACTGTCAGAATTCTCTCATAATATAGTTATCCATGCTGCTCAGCAACGTTATGCGAGCAAAAGAATTCTTCTTTTTCCAAGCCTCCTAAGTCTCAAGGTCTTTCACATGTTGGGGGTATCACCATTTTCGGGAAGTGTCATAGACACACTAAGAGCTTCAAGAGCTTCTTGCTCTTCCAGGACATATTAGATTTTCATACTCCATATTTCATAGTTATCACCATTAAGCTTATCACCTTTATTAAGCTCGGTGACAATGTTCTTTGCAGCAGTTGACATACTGATTTAAACAAGTATAAAATATCATGAGACAACTATGTACATTATTTTAGCCTAAATTCATGTACATAATAATAATTAACTGTGTCAATATTCATTTCACATTAGGTTCAAAATCAAAAGTTTACTAAGTTCTCAATCATCATCCGAATACTAATGTGTCGTAAATCTAACATAATCAATAATCTAAGAAACACTTATCTTAAATCACATAAATTCAAGATTAAAAAAACTCAATAGCAGATATAGAAATAAAAAAATATTATCAATAACGTTAAGCAAGAAAATGCAAATCCACACATGTACTTATTGAAAATAGCCACAGACCAATTGAAAATTTTAGCCTTTGCTAAACACCATAATCCCAAAAGAAATAAATGATTAATAAAATATATATATATGCAGCCACACAAACTGCATGCAAATTTGAAGAAAAAATCATTAACGTGAGTTCCTCCAATCTACTATTATAGTCACCATTACATGGCTTTGCATAATCTCTTTTCTCATCACAAAAAAGAAAGCGTACCCTTTTTTTTCCTTTAACTTGGAGCAAAAAAACTTAGCCATTGTGATAAAAGATTTTGTCTTTACCTCAATGAATCACACATGTAATATTCAATCTATTCCACTGAAGATTGTATTGTATCATACACATAGAACCAAAGTGAGAAAACCAAACTCAACCTACTGTCCTTTAATTTTATTTTTTTTCGCATGTGAGTTCCAAAAAATTAACGTGGGTCTTTATGCCATATAATGGACAAAGCATTTAAATCCTCTATATGATTTAAGGCAGAATCTTCTCTTATGATTTTACAAAAACCAAGGAAACCGCATACTTGTTACAGATTGAATATTGAAGAAAGAAAAAAAAGATGGATCAAAAAATATTCCAGTATTCTATTCACATAGACTTTGGAATATACCAAACAGAGAAACTTTCTTACTATACGAAAAATTCCTTTTTGCTCTTCCTCAACGATGTTATAAATACGAAGAAACAGAAAAATAAGAGTACTAGAAAATAATTAAAAACACTAGGCTTTGATGCCAATGAAGGATATACTTAAACACACAGTTTGCAGGATCATTGAATATTGTTTCACTAGTCAGAAAGTGTAATCACATGTATAAACACGAACTACACCGAAGAATCACAGTCTATAAATCGTACCTTATTACAGAGTTATTCCAACGCTTTTGGAGAAGAAATCTTTACAAGAATCTTCACTGAAACTTGAGAGAATTGGAGAAGGAATTTTCTTTTTGTTCTTGTTTAAGAAAGAAAAGAAGCGCATCTTTTTCTTTCAGAGAGAGAAGGTTCGTAGGTTCTGACAAAAGAGAACCTATATGTAATTCTAAAGGGACACAACTCTTCTCAATAATTGTGTATCTTCCCAATAGATACGTCTCTTCTCGTTTCTCTAATTTAAATATATAATTAAATAATCACATATTACTTATCTGTTAATATGAATCTGAATTGACCCGCATGGATGACCCAATCCAATTTCCTTCAAATACTTTTAAAGTAAATAAACACTAAACATTAACATGTGCAAGTATACACCAATTAGGCAGAATATATAACTATGAATCCAAACAAATCGACTATTAGGCCTGACAATTACAATTATATCATGCTGGTAAGAAGTGAAATTCAACCTTAGCAGTACTAATAACTTTACCTTGTTCCGGAGAGAAAAATAAAATACAACTTTGAAATAATAAATTGATTAAAACTTCATATTGATAACGTGTTATAAATAAAAGTGAAATATTAAATTAATAATAAGGAAAGAGAGAGGCACATAAACAAGAAATAGGAAAAGTAACTTTTCTCTATCATTTCAATGTATTCTTTCATATAAAATACAAGACTATTTATAAATCTCCAAACTTGGAGAAGTGAGCATGCTATAGTGGATTGACCCCATATGGACATCCACTTGATTTACTTAGAAAATTAAGTTTGCTACGGTGCATGTGGGATTGTGGACATCCACCAAATATTAGTTTTATAACAAAATTTATATATTTTTAAAAGGAGGGTAGTCTAGCATGAGGTTGCGCCAAGTGGCTTATTGAGAACTAGCCACTTGGCAATTTATAACAAAAAATAGTTCAACTCTAAAAAAATAAAATTATGGTGAAAAGTAATTAATGTTGAAATTCAAAATTCAAAATTAAAAATTAAAAATTTAATTTAATCAATGATTCTCTAATTACGTTGATTCCCTAAATTAAGATACTTAATTATGGCAAAAATTAATTATGTTGCAAATGGTAAAATTTATACTAAATGAATTTGAATTTTTGAAATTATGAAAAATTTATATTTTCAACTCTAAAAAAACTGTTGTGAAAAAGTTATTTTTGAAATCTATACTAAGTGAATATAAATTTTTGAAATTATAGAAAATCTATATTTTAAACTCTAAAAAAATAAAATTGTGGTGAGAAAATTATTTTTTGAAATCTATACTAAATGAATTTGAATTTTTGAAATTATTGAAAATCTGGTTATTCAACTCTAAAAAAAATTGAAGTTAAATCAATTAAAAGTGATAGCTATTTTCAAAATAATGAAAAATTTATATTTTCAACTCTAAAAAATGAAATTCTGGTGAAAATCATTAAAAGCGACAATTATTTTCAAAATTATGAAAAAATTATATTTTAACTCTAAAAAATGAATATATATATATTATTAAAAGGAGGGAAGTCTAGTATGAGGCAGTTTACAACAAAACATATTTCAACTCTAAAAATTTATATATTATTAAAAAGAGGGTAGTCTAGCATGAGGTTGCGCCAAGTGACATATTGAGAACTATCCACTTGGCAATTTACAACAAAAAATATTTTAACTCTAAAGAATAAATTTATATATTATTAAAAAGAGGGTAATCTAGCATGAGGTTGCGCCAAGTGACATATTGAGAATTAGTCACTTGGCAATTTACAATAAAAAATATTTTAACTCTGAAAAATAAAATTATGGTGAAAAGTAATTAATGTTGAAATCAAAATTCAAGATTTGAATTTAATCAATGATTCTCTAATTAGTTTGATTCCTTAAATTAAGATACTTGATTATGGAAAAATCAATTATATTGTATTGTAAAATTTGTATTAATTATTTTTTGAAATTTATACTAAATGAATTTGAATTTTTGAAATTATGAAAAACCTATATTTTCAACTCTAAAAAAACAATTGTGGTGAAAATTTTATTTTTGAAATCTATACTAAATGAATATGAATTTTTGAAATTATGGAAAATCTATATATTAAACTCTGAAAAATGAATCTATATATTATTAAAAGGCGGGTAGTCTAGCATGAGGTTGCGCCAAGTGGCGTATTGAGAACTAACCACTTGGCAATTTACCACAAAAAATATTTCAATTCTAAAAAATAAAATTATGGCGAAAAGTAATTAATGTTGAAATTCAAAATTTAAAATTTGAATTTAATCAATGATTCTCTAGTTAGTTTGATTCTTTAAGTTAAGATACTTGATTATGAAAAAAATCAATTATGGTGTACATGGTAAAATTTATATTAGTTATTTTTTGAAATATATGCTAAATGAATTTGAATTTTTGAAATTATGAAAATTTTAGTTTTTCAACTCAAAAAAAAAAATTGTGGTGAAAAAATTATTTTTGAAATCTATACTTACTAAATGAATATGCATTTTTGAAATTGTGGATAATCTATATTTTAAACTCTAAAAAGTAAAATTGTGGTGAAAAAATTATTTTTTGAAATTTATACTAAATGAATTTGAATTTTTGAAATTATGGAAAATCTGGTTATTCAACTCTAAAAGAACAAATTGTGGTGAAAAAAATATTTTTGAAATCTATACTAAATGAATATGAATTTTTGAAATTATGGAAAATCTATATTTTAAACTCTAAAAAATGAATCTATATATTATTAAAAGGAGGGACTAAGGCGCAGGACGTGGACGAGTATAAGGTGTGGTACTCTGGCGACGTGAGGAATAGGAATGGGGTAGAGATCTTAGTAGATGAAGAGCTTAGGGAGAATCTGGTCGAGGTTAGGAGGGCTAATGATAGGATGATGTTAATTAAGTTGGTCTTTAGAGGGTCTACGTAGAACATTATTAGTGCTTACGCACTGCAAGTATGCTTGGACGAGGAGGAAAAGAAGAACTTTTGGGAGGTTTTAGATGAGATGGTGTGAGGCATGCCTAACTCCGAGAAGTTTCGTAGGAGGAAATTTCAATGGGCACATCGGTTCATCACCGAGGGGTTATGATGATGTGCATGGAGGCTTTGGTTTCGGGGAGAGGAACGAAGGAGGCGCTTCACTTTTGGATTTTGCCAGAGCCTTTGGGTTGATGGTCGTGAATTCTAGCTTCCCCAAGAAGGAAGAGCATTTGGTTACTTTTTGTAGTTCGGTGGCCAAGAATCAGATAGACCTTTTGCTCCTTAGGAAGGGGGATAAAGGTCTTTGTAAAGATTGTAAGGTAATCCCAAGTAAGAATCTTTCGACCCAACATAAGCTTTTGGTGTTGGATTTGGAGTTCAATACCAAGAGGACAAAGAGGGTTGTGGATGATAGACCTAGGATCAGATGGGGGAGCTTGACTATGGCCAGTGCCCTGCAGATAGGGGAGAAGTTGATGGTTAAGGGGGCTTAGGGGAATAAGGGGGATGCTGACAGTGTGTGGGATCAGACTGGCAGTTGAATTAGGGAAATAGCTAGGGAGGTGTTGGGGATCACGAGAGGTCGATCTGACAGGCGTCTAGGGGACTAGTGGTGGAATATGAAGGTTCAAGGGAAGGTGGAGGCAAAGAAGGGCGCTTACATAAAGTTAGTGGAAAGTATGACCGAGGAAGAGAAGAGGAAGAATACGGAGGAGTATAAAATGGCTAGGATGGAGGCTAAGTTAGGGGTTACGACAGCTAAAACAGCGGCGTTCAAAATCTTGTATGCAGAGTTGGCAGATAAAGGCAGTGATAAGAAGTTATAAAGGCTAGCCAAGGATAGAGAGAGAAGGGCCCGTGATCTTGACCAAGTGAAGTGCATCAAGGGGGAGGATGGAAAATTGTTGGTGAAGGAGGTACTCATTAGGAGGAGATGGTGGTCATACTTTCATAAGCTCTTGAACGAATCAGGGGACAAAGACATTGTGTTAGGAGATTTGGAGCACTCAGAGAGGGGTTGCGACTATGGTTATTATAGGCGTATAAAGGTTTAGGAGGTTAAGAGTGCTATCTATAAAATGCGTAGGAGTAGAGCGACTGGTCCTGATGAGATCCTAGTGGACTTTTGGAAGAGCACAGGAAGGGCAGGTATAGAGTGGTTGACCGAGTTGTTTAATATAATTTTCTGGATAACAAAGATACCCGAAGCTTAGAGATAGAGTACGATGATTCCTTTGTACAATAACAAGGGTGACATCTAGAATTGCGACAACTATAGGGGTATTAAGTTACTAAGTCACACTATGAAAGTTTGGGAAAGGGTGGTGGAGTTGTGGTTGAGGAGGATTGTGACTATTTCCGAGAATCAGTTTGGATTCATGATAGGACGCTTGATTACAGAAGTCATTCATCTCGTAAGGAGACTTGTGGAGCAGTATAGGGAGCAAAAGAAGAATTTACACATGGTGTTCATTGATCTAGAGAAGGCATACGACAAAGTCTCCAGGGAGGTTCTATGAGGTGCTTAGAGGCAAGAGGTGTCCCTGTTGTCGATTAAGGATATGTATGATAGAGCCAAGACTTGAGTAAGAACTGTCAGAGGAGACTCGGAGCACTTTCCCATTTTGATGGTGTTGCACCTGGGATCAATCGTTAGCCCATTTTTATTTACCTTGGTGATGGATGTATTGACGAGACAAATTTAAGGTGAGTGTCACGACCCAGACTGTCGTGAGTGGCACCCACCCAACCCCCGGATGAGCGAACCAGTAGAGTTCAACCCCTTTCCTAAACTAACAGCCTAAAATCAGTAAACAAAAAATAAACTAGCAATTAAACAATGCAAAAACTACGCTTTAATATATCCCGCAGAAAATCCCTCCTAGGAACTGAAAGTCGTTGTACCAAACATCACTACCAATATCTAGAATATAGGGATGCAACCCCAAAAGAAAATACGGAAATAGTTTCAAGTCTGAGACAAGCGTACTGCAACTCTAAGGATAAGCCCAAGGTAGCTTGATCAAATAGCTCACCCTTAAAGTCAGAAATTGTCGGTGCTAAAGATGAGGTCGCGTCTCAGCCGCTGGAAGATTTCCTGTACTCACCAAAAGAAAAGCAAGTGCAGTATCAGTACACCACCACTGTGTACTGGTAGGATCATCAGCCAGTTTTCATATAAACAGTATATAAACAGTACGACAATATCAAGTAATAGGTGTGAAAAACATGCAACAATATCAAAAGACACACCTAGACTACCAGTCTCAACTTAGCTTGTTCCCGCATGAATCCACCATCTATACTCTGAGCCACAACCATATACCAATAACTATACCTTTCTGTCTAGCCCGAACCCACTCTGGGATCCCCTCTAGACAACACAATAATCAATGAACAACCTGGCCTAAACCAAGACCAACACAACAGTTCTACAAAATTTCCCCGGCCTCTCAAGGGCCACCAAACCAATAACATGTTACAATAAGTAGGCCGGTCCACTCACGGGACCAATATCAATCAATGCAACACAACAATAACAATGCAATGGTGCAACAAAAGTAAACCCGTACCAGGCGTGGTACCCGTGCCAACCGTTAGTATTTTTGTACCAGGCGTGGTACCCGTGCCAACCATTAGTATTCCTGTACAAGGCATGGTACCCATGCCGATCATTTGTTATACCCATACCAGGCGTGGTACCCGAGCCAACCAAATGTCAATAATCCATAGTCAAATGCATAAACAAATAACTTGTAAACCAACAAGCAAATACCGTTCAAATCACAGACTGTAAAGCAGGAACCTTAGACATTCTACACAACTTCCCTAAGCAATGTAATTCATACAATCACTTAGATATGAGTACAAAAATATACAACATTCATAGAAATTGTAAGCCATCACCTACCTCAAAATGATCCAAGCTCCATTCAACCCGAGCTTTCCCGTGTTCCGCATTCCTTTCTTGTTCTTGGTCTAAAATAACACACAAGTACATACAATTAACACACAAGGCATGTACAATACCTGGATTACACCAAATCCCCAAACCCCAGGCCACCTATGATCATCCCAACCTTTTCCCGGGCTTTTCCACCGTTAATTCACCTACTTCTATCATTTTTATGGATAAAAATAGAGAACTTAACAACCTATGATCATAATAACGTACTTTTAACAATGCCCAAGAACATTCATGCTTAGAATCCCCTTCCTTCCCCAGATTCTACCATTCCTAGGTTATTCCAACCTATTCCCAAGTTCTCTCCTAGCAATTCTACCGCATAGGAAATGTAGTACAAAGATTGGGGAGTAGAAACCTTACCTTAGGAAGAAATTCGAAGGAAAAAGGAGGAAAATCGCCTGAAATTGCCCTAGTTCTTCTCCCAAATGAATTGTAGAAAACTGAACTATTTTGGGGAAGTTTTTACATTAAGAACCCTTCGGCCCACTATAGCGGTCCCCGCTCCGCTATAGCGGTCCCGCTATAGCAGATGACTTCCGCTATAGCGATTTTAAGTGGGTGTTGACCGCCTTGACCACTGCTATAGCGGTATTTTCCACCGCTATAGCAGAGGTCGCTACAGCGGACCATTGCGCTCGTCACAAATATAATGTCTGGAAATCTCCCAGTTTTGGACATTATATAATACACTTGCTTTTCCCGATGATCCGAAATAACCCCTTCATGTCAAACACGATTTCGGGAGTTCTACATACCCAAACTCGATTCTAAAAAGTCCCCTGGACTCCTTTATGTCTTGGCTACGTGAAAAACTAGCTCAAAACAAGACACATAAACCAATCCTTACCCGGATTTCCCTAGACTCTACCTTACTCTAAAACTGGTCGAGGCTAGCCTAGCTCAGAATTTCAAACTCTCAAACCCAGAGTTTTCTAACTCTAAAACTTGGCACGATTGGACTACCCATAATGATGGACCCGGTCGTTACAATAGATACCAATTTACCCATCGTTCGTCCCCGAATGATCAAACCCAAAATTACGAAAATAGAAGGAAGGATGTGTAGTACCTGAATCCTCAAACAGTTGAGGGTACTTGTCCCACATGTCCTTCTTGATTTCCCAAGTGGATTCCTCAACCGGATGATACTTCCATTGAACCTTCACCATATCAATCACCTTTGTCCTCAACCTCTGGACATCCCAAGCAAGAATCAAAACTGGTTCCTCTTCATAACAAAGATCCTTATCGAAAAGTACCTCATCCCACTTGATGATGTAATCCCCATCCCCATGGTATCTCTTAAGCATGGATACATGGAATACCGAATGGATGCCTGACAAACTAGGTGGCAGTGATAACATGTAAGCCACTAGCCCCACAATTTCAAGAACTTTAAACAGACCGATGAATCGAGGGCTAAGCTTGCCCTTCTTACCAAACTGCATAACCCCTTTCATTGGTGACACCTTCAACAATACTTGTTCACCAGCCTGAAAGTCCATGTCCCAAACCTTGCGATCTGCATACTCCTTCTGCCTTCTTTGAGCAGCCAGCAACTTGGTCTGAATGCCCCTTAACTTTTCCTGCACTTCCTTTACTAAGTCTACGCCCAGAGGCTTTATATCGCCTTCCTCAAACCACCCAACCGGTGATCTCCAGTTTCTCCTATACAATACCTCGAATGGTGCCATGTTAATACTGGAGTGGTAGCTATTATTGTACGAGAATTCGCACAATGGTAGAATCTGGTCCCAATGACCCCCGAAGTCCATTACACATGCTCTCATCATGTCCTTCAATACCTGGATCATCCTTTCCGACTGACCATCAGTCTGAGGATGGAAGGCCATTCTAAAACTGAGTTGTGTACCCAATTTTTCATGTAACTTGCCCCAGAACTTAGAAGTAAATTGTGTACCCCTGTCTGAAATGATGGACAGTGGTACCTTATGCTGTCTCACAATCTCCTTCATATATATCTTAGCCAATTGTTGCGAATTGTAATCTACCCTGACTGAAATGAAATGAGCGGATATGGTCAGCCTGTCAACAATGACCCAAATTGAGTCATACTTCCCCAATGTCTTGGGAAGACCCACCACGAAATCCATGGCTATCCTTTCCCACTTCCACTCTGGAATTGTCATTCTATGAAGTAGTCCTGCAGGTCTCAGATGTTCATACTTTACCTACTGGCAGTTCTGACATTACACAAAATCAACTATGTCCCTTTTCATCCCGGGCCACCAGTATGCTGCCTCAAGTTCCTGTACATTTTATTCACACCCGGATGAATTGAGTATCGCGAACCATGGGCTTCTACCAAGATTTTCTAAATCATATCATCCACCCGAGGAACACAAATCCTCTCCCTGAAATACAACACTCCACCAGAGTCTAACATGACATCTCTGGACTCCCCGGATATTACCTTACCTCGTAACTTACTCAGTTTCGGGTCCTAAAACTGTTTGGCCTTTATTTCCTCTATGAAGGTGGCTTTGACCTCAATGCTGGCCAACAACCCACCTTGATCTGAAACACCCAGGTTCATGAACTTGGCCTCCAACGCCCGAATTTACTTTGCTAGTGGTCGTTTGGACACCCCTAAACAAGCCAAGCTACCCATGCTAACTGTTTTCCGGCTCAATGAGTCGTCCACCACATTAGCCTCACCCGGATGGTACTGAATAGTTACATCATAGTCCTTCAATAACTCCATCCACCTTCTCTGCCTCAGATTCAAATCCTTCTGAGTGAAGACATGCTGCAGACTACGATGATCAGTGAACACTTCACACTTGACACCATAGAGATAGTGTCTCTAAATCTTTAGTGCAAAAACCACCGCGGCCAACTCTAAGTCGTGAGTCAGGTAATTCCTCTCATGCACCTTCAACTGCCTGGATGCATAGGCTATCACATTCTTATCCTGCATCATCACAGCACCCAAACCAGAATGTGAATCATCGCAGTAAACAATAAAGTCTTTACCTTCAACCGGCAAGGACAATATAGGAGTCGTGGTCAAAAGTGTCTTGATCTTTTAGAAGCTCTCCTCACACTTGTCGGACCACATGAATGGTACATCTTTCTATGTCAGCCTGGTCAGGTGAGTAGCAATAGAAGCAAAATCCTTAACAAACCTCCGATAGTACCCTGCGAGTCCAACGAAACTCCTCACCTCTGTCACAGAGCTAGGCCAAACCCAACTCTTGACTGTCTCAATTTTCTGGGGATCCACCGTCACCCTCCTTTCTGACACTACATGCCCCAAGAATGCCACAGAATTTAACAAAAACTAACACTTAGTGAATTTTGCATAAAGCTTTTGGTGTCTCAAGATATCCAACACAATACGAAGGTGATTAGCATGCTCCTCCCTACTCTTAGAGTAGATCAAAATATCATCGATGAACATGATAACGAAGGAATCCAAGTAGGAATTAAATACCCCATTCATCAAACTCATGAATGTTGCCGGCGCATTGGTCAAGCCAAACGACATTACTAGAAACTCATAATGTCCATACCGAGTCCAAAAAGCAGATTTCAGAATGTCCTCAGGCCTAATCTTTAACTGATGGTACCCCGACCTCAAGTCAATTTTTGAGAACACTGATGCACCCTGAAGCTGGTCAAATAAATCATCTATAAAATGTAGAGGGTAATTATTCCATATGGTCACCTTGTTCAACTGCCTATAGTCTATGCACATCCACATACTACCATCTTTCTTATTTACAAATAAAACTGGAGCACCCCAAGGTGTAGCACTGGGACGTATAAATCCCTTATCTAGGAGTTCCTGTAGCTGAGTCTTAAGTTCCCTTAACTATGTCAGAGCCATATGATATGGAGGAATGGAAATGGGATAAGTGTCTGGCTCCAAATCAATACAAAAATCTATATCCCTGTCCGAAGGCATACCAGGCAAGTCCGCTGGAAACACCTCTAAGAATTTGGAAACCACTGGAACTGACTCAATAGGCGGGGACTCCACACTATCATCCTGGAGATGAGCCAAGAAGGCTAGACACCCCCTCCCCACTAGATTCCTAGCCCTAACAAACGATATCATCTTAACTGGCTTAGGCATGTACACACCCTCCCCCTCTAGTCTATCCTTACTCGGAATCTCTAAAGCCACAGTCTTGGTGTTACAGTTCAATACAACATGATAAGGAGATAGCCAAGTCATACCCAAGATAATATCAAAATCAGCCATATCTAGAATTACCAAGTCTTCCCAAGTATGCAACCCCACAAACATAACAGAATAGTCACGATATACATGAGTCACAATCACAGATTCTCCGATCAGGGTAGAAACATGGATAGGGGAATCAAGGATATCACAAATCAAATCCATCCCCAAAGCAAAACTCACATACACAAAAGAATATGTAGAGCCTGGGTCAAATAATACAGAAGCCATTTTATTACAGACAAGAATGGTACCTGTGATCACCGCATCTCAGGCTTCTGCCTCGGTCCTCTCTGGAAAAGCATAGCAATGAGCCCAATCATCAATCCTGGCAACTTCCCAGGCCGGTTGTGTCGCACCTCTGCCTGCACCGCCATTCCCTCTGTTTCCCCGGCCTCCCTGAAAATTTCCTCACCCACCCTGTGGATGACCCCTAGCATTACCGCCTCTGCCTGCCGGAACCACTGCTCTAGTCTGTTGCTGACCCTGATTACCTGTCTGCCTATGTGGACACTCCCTCTTAAAGTGGCCCATCTCACCATAATGGAAACAACCACGGTCAAGAGTAGGTCTTCTAGCTGATGTATAGGACGCTCTCTAGCCTCTAGGAACTGAAGACTGAGCTCCCTGATGATCACCTGTAGTAGTTGATAGAGTCGACTGAATAGGATGAGCTGAGTAAGTCTGTTGATGCTGGCCCCTGGAGTATGATCCACCATAGTTTTCCTCATTCCGGGGCTTCTTGGCTAAAGCCTTAGCCTGCCCTGCTTGCCTAACTACCTCTATCTTCTTCACATAATCCACCAATTCATTAAATCCCTTTCCTGAAGAAGTCATATGCACTAACAGTACCTGCAGTTTACTATTCAGACCCTTGACAAACAACCAGACTCGTTCCTCCTCGTACCCCAACATCTGTGTAGAAAAAAAAGACAACGCATGGAAGTTAGCCTCATAAGCCAAGACCGACATGCTACCCTTCTCTAAGTTCATAAACTCATCTTTCTTCTGGTCCCTCAAAGTACGGGGAACGTACTTCTCTAGAAATAATGCGTGGAACTGATCCCAAGTCAGTGGAGGTAGAACAGAAGACCGACACTCAACATGAGACCTCCACCACTGCTTGGCATCACCCTGCAGCTGAAAAGTGACAACCTCAACCCCATGCTGACGTACACTACCCACCTTGTGCAACCTATCATGGCAATCCAAGATGAACTCATAGGAATCCTCCTTGTCTGTACCCTGAAATGTCAGAGGTTTCAGCTTAAGAAACTTAGTTAGCATCTCATGATCATTTCCTGTCATCACTGGGCCTAGCATTGGCCTGAGGAGATCATTCATGCCCGAAGCTACGTCCATCCTAGGTGTTGTAGTAACCGCTAGCTGAGTATCCAAGGCCTAATTTCCATAAGCTACGGGTATGGCTCTAGCACCAACCAACCCACTTAGAATATTCCAAGCCTGCTGAAAGGCTTCCGGTGTCATAGTAGGAAGGCATGCACCTCCAACTGGTGCCACCTCCGCTTGTGCGCCTTCATCCTCCACAATCACTTCCACCTCTTCTGCCACAAGATCCTAAGGTGGGAGAGGGGTCGCTTCACGAACTTCGGCAACAGCTTGAGCTCCACCCCTGGCGGGTGAGGCTCTAGTTCATCCCTTCCCCTTCCCCTACCTCTGCCACGAACTGCCGGGCCCGCTGCTGGGACCATTGGCCTTGCTCCATTGTTCCTTGTAGTAACCATCTGCGGACAGAAGAGTGAATGAGGTTAGATACAAATTGGTATCACCAGATACCAATTGGAATCAAGATATAGCACGAAGGAAAGAAGGAAGAGATAGTTTTTCCTAAAGCCTCATAGCCTCTCAAAAAAAGTACGGACGTCTCTGCAACGTTCCTTAAGAATCTACTAAACCTGTTTGGTACGACGAGTTCAATGAACCTAGGGCTCTGATACCATCTTTGTCATGATCAAAACCATCGTGAGTGGCACCCATGGAACCCTCGAATGAGCGAACCAGTAAAGTTCAACCCCTTGCCTAGACTAACAGCCTAAAACCAGTAAACAGAAAATAAACTAGCAATTAAACAATGCAAAAACTAAGCTTTAATATATCCTGCGGAAAATCCCTCCTAGGAACTGAAAGTCATTGTACCAAACATCACTACCAATGTCTAGAATACGGGGATGCAACCCCAAAAGAAATACGGAAATAGTTTCAAGTCCGAGATAAGCGGACTGCAACTCTAAGGATAAGCCTAAGGTAGCTTGATCAAACAGCCCACCCATAAAGTCAAAAATTATCGGTGCTAAAAATGAGGTCGCATCTCAGGCGCTGGAAGATTTCCTGTACTCACCAAAAGAAAAGAAAGTGCAGTATCAGTACACCACCATTGTGTACTGGTAGGATCATCAGTCAGTTTTCAGATAAACAGTATACAAACAGTACGACAATATAAAGTAATAGGTATGGAAAACATGCAACAATATCAACAGACACACCTAGACTACCAGTCTTAACTTAGCTTGTTCCCACATGAATCCACCACCTATACTCTGATCCACAACCATATACCAATAACTATACCTTTCCGTCTAGCCCAGACCCACTCTGGGATCCCCTCTAGACAACACAATAATCAATGAACAACCTGGCCTAAACCAAGACCAACACAATAGTTCTACAGAATTTCCCCGACCTCTCAAGGGCCACCAAACTAATAACACATTTCAATAAGTATCCCAGTCCACTCACGGGACCAATATCAATCAATGCAACACAACAATAACAATGCAATGGTGCAACAAAAGTAAACCTGTACCAGGCGTGGTACCTGTGCCAACCGTTAGTATTCCTGTACCAGGCGTGGTACCCGTGCCAACCATTTGTTATACCCGTACCAGGCGTGGTACCCGAGCCAACCGAATGTCAATAATCCACAGTCAAATACATGAACAAACAACTTGTAAACCAACAAGCAAATACCGTTCAAATCACAGACTGTAAAGCAGGAACCTTAGACATTCTACACAACTTCCCTAAGCAATGTAATTCATACAATCACTTAGATATGAGTACAAGAATATACAACATTCACAGAAATCGAAAGCCATCACCTACCTCAAAATGATCCCAGCTCTATTCAACCTGGGCTTTCCCGTGTTCCGGATTCCTTTGTCGTTCTTGGTCTAAAATAACACACAAGTACATACAATTAACACAAAATTCCTGCACAATACCTGGATTACATTAAATCCCCAAACCCCAGGCCACCCATGATCATCCCACCCTTTTACCGGGCTTTTCCACCGTTAATTCACCTACTTCTATCATTTTTACGAATAAAAATAGAGAATTTAATAACCTATGATCATAATAACATACTTTTAACAATGCCCAAGAACATTCATACTTGGAATCCCCTTCCTTCCCCGGATTCTACCATTCCTAGGTTATTCCAACCTCTACCCAAGTTCCCTCCTAGCAATTCTACCGCATAGGAAACATAGTACAAAGATTGGGGAGTAGAAACGTTACCTTAGGGAAGAAATTCGAAGGAAAAGGAGGAAAATCTCCTGAAATCGCCCTAGTTCTTCTCCCAAATGAATTGTAGAAAACTGAACTGTTTTGGGGAAGTTTACGCATTAAAAACCTGTCGGCCCGCTATAGCGGTCCTGCTATAGCGGATGACTTCCGCTATAGCAGATGACTTTCGCTATAGCGGATGACTTTCGCTATAGCGAATGACTTCCGCTATAGTATTCTTAAGTGGGTGTTGACCGGCTTGACCACCATTATAGCAGTATTTTCCACCGCTATAGCGGAGGTTGCTACGGCAGATCATTGCGCTTGTCACAGACAGAATGTCCAGAAATCTCCTAGTTTTGGCCATTTTACAACACACTTGCTTTCCCCAACGATTCGAAACGACCCCTTCACGCCAAACACGATTCCAGGAGTTCTATTTACCCAAACTCGATTCCGAAAAGTCTCCCGAACTCCTTTATGTCTTGGCTATGTGGAAAACTAGCTCAAAACAAGACACATAGACCAATCCTTACCCGGATTCCCCTAGACTCTACCTCGCTCCAAAATCGGTCGAGGCTAGCCTAGCCCAGAATTTCAAACTCCCAAACCCGGAGTTTTCTAACTCTAAAACTTAGCATGATTGGACTACCCGTAATGATGGACCCAGTCATTACAGTAAGGTACCATGGTGTATGCTACTTGTCATGACCCAAACTACCGTGAGTGGCACCCACCCAAAACCCTGGATGAGCGAACTAATAAATCAACTAACACTTAGCAAAACTAACAGCTCAAAACTAGTTGCATTAAATAAAACTAGCATTCACAACTAAGATAGCTAATAAGAAAGATCATGCGGAAATACACCCCTAGAATCTGGAAATCGCGTACCAAAACATCTACTAATGTCTAGAGTGCAGAGATGCAACCCCAATAACAAGGAAGTCTAAGTCTGAATCAATGGACTAGAAACAAACTAGATGAAACCATGGTAGCCCAGAAGAAGCAGCTCACCCTTGGATTCTGGAAACGTCGAGACTATAACTGAGATCGCGTAGGAACTATCGAAATATGTCTTGTACTCACAAAAGGAAAGAAAGTGCAGTATCAGTACACAAAACCATATTGTACTGGTAGGATCATCGGCCAGCTCCAATAAACAACATATGAACGTTAAACTAAAACTGAGTAAAGCAGGACAAAACATGTATAACAAGCCAGCAATATAACCCAGACTCGTAGTTCTCCACCTAACTTACAAACTACATGAAACATGCCAACAACCACCACAAACAACAATAATTACAAACAAAATAACCCTTTTTAAGTAACCAGGACCATCCACGGATCCCTAGAAAAACACCTACAGTGTTCAACATACAATCTTGGTCTACACAATGACCAACCCCACAGTTAAATACAACCACCCGGCCACTCATGAGCCAATACGCAGCAATCACAATTTAAGAAATAACCTGGTCCACTCATGGAACCAAACACAAAACACAACCAAGCAAATATAAACAAACCCGTACCAGGCGTGGTACCCGAGTCAACCATTATAGAACCTGTACGAGGCGTAGTACTCGAGCTAACCGATTTATGGAACCCATATCAGGCGTGGTATCCAAGCCAACATATATATATCTCATACCAGGCATGGTACCCGAACCAATCGAGTGTCACACACAATCCAACAATCAACAATAATGAACACAATCACACTTGTAAACCAACAAGTAACAAAGGCAAGTTCATTTCACATGATTGACAATCGGATATTTAAACATTCATAATTCCATTCTCTAAACCATGGAATAAATATACAATACTAAGCAACAGTTACCATGTACACATATTGCGAATGGGAAAACAACAACCATCACCTACCTCGAATAGCCTGAAAGCTCTACTTGACCGGAGCCTTCCCATTTTCCAAATCTTTCGCTTGCCGTTGGTCTAAAATCATTACACGTAATACCAAAATCAGTCTAAGTGGACTAATAATCCCAAATTATATTCAAATCCTAATCCCCATGCCAAACCATGATCATTCCACCCATCCCCGGGCTTTCCAACTATTAATTCACCTAAACTATCATTTTTATGAATACATTAAGCAAATTATGGTGAATAAGTCATGAATGATCAATTATAAACAAGATCCAAGAATTCTCTATACCCCAAAATCCCCTTTACCCAGATTCTAGCTTCTTAGGTCAATCAAAACCTTCCCCCATGCCCGTAAACATCAATTCTAAGGTCTAGGAATCGAAGCACTAAAGTAGGGGAGTAAAATCCTTACCTTTACGATGACTTTTGGTGGAAAATCAAGTTGAAGTTTCCCAAATCACCTCTACCCTTTTCCAAAACATTATTGAACAATTCTGAACATTTTTGGAGAAGTTGTTGCATTTACAATGACTTACTCTGCTATAGCAGTCCCCCTTCTGCTATAGCGGCACCGCCGTAGCGGAACTCACCCGCTATGGCGGTGTTGACTGCCTTGACTTCTACTATAGCGGTCATCGTTGTAGTGCAGTATCAACCGCTATAGCGGTTGACACGGAACAAAACCTTAGAAATCCCTCAAATTTTCCCATTTTACAACACACTTCAAATCTTGACATTTGGAACTAACCCTTTTCACATCAACTTTGATATCGGTAGTTCTACTCACTCAAATTCACTTTCGAAAAGTCCTATTAACTCTTTATTGTCTTAGCTAATGGAAAAACTAGCTCAATCTTAGATACCTTACCCAATAATTTCTCGGATTTCCCTAGACCATACCTCGCTCAAAATCCATCTAAGACTAGCCTAGCCTAAAATTCCCAACTTCCAAACCCGGAAGTTGTCTAACCCATTTCATGGCATGAGTAGTTTACCCATAATAATGGAACAGGTCATTACAACATATACCAATTTACCTATTGTTCATCCTCGAATGATCAAACTCGAAAAAGATAAGCTAAAAGAGAGAAAATAGTAGTACTTGAATGCGCAAACAAGTAAGGGTACTTGTCTTGTATGTCCTTCTCGGTTTCCCAAGTGGCTTTCTCAACTGGACTATGCTTCCATTGAACCTTTACTGATTTGATTTCCTTTGTCCTTAATTTATGGACATCCTGATTAAGAATAGCAACTGACTCCTCCTCGTACTAAAGGTCCTTGTCTAGCAAGACCGAATCCCACTTAATAATGTACTCCCCATCCCCAAGGTATCGCTTCGACATGGATACATGGAAGACCGGATGGACCCCGGACAAACTGGATGGCAGTGCTAACCTATAAGCCACTGACCCTATAATTTTGGAGAACCTCAAAGGGACTAATGTATCGAGGTCTAATCTTGCCCTTCTTGCCAAACTCCATTACCTCTTTTATTGGTGACACCTTCAGTAAAACTTATTCACTAACTTGAAAAGCCATGTCCCTTATCTTGTGATCTGCATACTCTTTCTGCCTGCTCTAGGCTGCTAGCAACTTGGTTTGAATACCCCTCAAACCACCCTATGAGTGATCTACATCTCCTCCTATAAAGTGCCTCGAATGGGGCCATGTCAATACTGGACTGACAGATGTTGTATGAGAACTCATACAATGATAGAAACTGGTCTTAATGGCCCCAAAAATTGATTACACATGCTCTCAGCATGTCCTCTAACACCTGAATCATTCTCTCTGACTGACCGTCTGTCTGAAGGTGAAAAGTCATGCTGAAAGTGAGTTGGGTGCCTAACTGTTCATGCAACTTACCCCAAAACTTAGAAGTAAAGTGCGTACCCCTATCTGAAATGATGGAGAGCTGCACCCCGTGCAATCTCACTATTTCCTTGACATAAATCTTGGCTAACTACTGGGAATTATAATCCACCCTGATTATAATGACATGAGCTGACTTGGTCAGCCTGTCCACGATGACCCAAATTGAGTCATACTTTCCCAAGGTCTAAGGAAGACCCACCATGAAATCCATGGCTTTCCCACTTCCGTTCAGGAATGGGTATCCTGTGAAGCAATCTTGCAGGCCTTTATGCTCATACTTCACCTGTTGACAATTTTAATACAGACACAAAATCAGCTATGTCCCTCTTCATCCCAGGACACCAATAAAGTTGCCTCAAGTCTTGGTACATTTTGGTTACCCCCAGATGAATTGAATACCATGAGCTTATAACAACACATTCTGTGTCAATTCATCAACCCGAGGAACATAAATCTGCCCTCTATAGCATAATGCTCCACCAGCATCTAGCGTGGCATCTCGGGCCTCTCCGAACACCACCTTGTTCCAAAGTTTGTTCAACTGTGCATCCTGAAACTGTTTGGCTTTGATTTCCTCCAGAAATGTAGGTTTAACCTCAATGCTGGCCAATACCCCACCCTGTTCTGAAATTTCCAACTGCATGAACTTGGATTCCATATCCTGAATCTCCCTAGCCAAGGGTCACTTGGATACCCCTAAACAAGCCAAACTACCCATGCTAACCGCTTTTCAGCTCAATACGTCTGCTACCAAATTATCCTTACTCGGATGATATTAGATGGTCACATCATAATCCTTCAACAGTTCCATCCACCTCCTCTATCTCAGATTCAAATCTTTATGTGTAAACACATGTTGTAGGTCGTGATGGTCGGTTAACACCTCACACGTGACACCATAAAGGTAGTGTCTCCAAATCTTGAGTGCGAAGACCACCGCTTCCAACTCCAAATCGTGGGTTGGGTAGTACTTCTCATGGGGCTTCAATTACCTTGAAGCATATGCTATAACAATCCTGTCCTACATCAACACAGCACCCAAACCCGAATTTGAAGCTTCACAAAACACAATGAAATCCTTACCTTCCACCGGCAATGATAGGATGAGAGTTGTAGTTAGAAGTGTCTTGAGCTTTTGGAAGATCTCCTCGCACTTGTCAGACTAAACAAAAGGTACCTCCTTCTGAGTCAACCTTGTCAAGTGAGTAGCAATGGAAGTAAAGTTCTTGACAAACCTGCTATAATAGCCCACAAGTCCCATAAAGCTCCTAACCTCAGTCACATAGCTAGGCCAGACCCAACTTTAAACTGCCTCAATCTTTTGGGGATCTACCATCACCCTTTTTTCTGAAACCACATACCCTAAGAAGTCAATCAAAGACAACCAAAATTCATACTTTGAAAACTTGAGGTTTTGGCATACAATTTCTAGTGTCTCAATATCCCAGAACAATGCAAAGATGCTCTGCATGCTCCTCCTTACTCTTGGAGTAAATTAGAATGTCATCTATAAACACATTATGAATAAATCCAGAAATGATTTGAAGACATCATTTATCAAACTCATGAAAGGCACCGGTGCATTGGTCCACCCAAACGACATTACCAGGAACTCATAGTTCCCATACAGAGTCTGGAATGTCGTCTTAGGTATATCCTCATGCCTAATCTTTAGTTGATGGTATGTTGACCTCAAGACAATTTTCGAAAATATAGAAGCACTCTGCAATTGCTCAAAAAGGTCATCTATGCGGGGTAAGGTATATTTATATTAGATAGTGACCTTGTTCAGTTGCCTGTAGTCTATACACATCCTCATACTACCATCTTTCTTCTTCACAAATAATACCGGAGCACTCTAAGGTGAAGCACTGGAATGAATAAAGCCCTTATATAAAAGTTTCTGAAGCTGAGTCTTAAGTTCCCTCAACTCTGCCAGAGCCATACAATAAGGAGGAATAGAGATTGGGCGAGTGCCCAGCCCTAAATCTATGCAGAAATCGATATCCCTATCCGGAGGCATGCCAGGAAAATCCACCAAAAATACCTCCTAAAATTCAGAAACCACCGGAACTGACTCAATCAAAGGGGACTCCCCACTAACATCCTGAAAATGAGCCAAGAAGGACAAACAACCTTTTCCCACTAACTTCCTAGCCTAAACAAAGGATATAATCTTCGCTGGTTTAGGCCTATACGCACATTCCCACTCTTGGTTATCCTTACCCAAAATCTCTAGAGTTACTGTCTTAGAATTATAGTTTACCACAGCATGATACAAAGACAGCCAAGTCATACCCAAAATAACATCAAAATCCAGCATATCCAGAATAACTAAATCTACCCAAGTTTGCAACCCCACAAACACCACAGAACATGTATGATACACATGGTTACTACCACAGACTCCCCGATCGGGGTAGAAACATGACTAGGGGAATCAAGGACATCATAAACCATATCCAGATCCAAAACAAATTTTATAGATACATAAGAATATGTGGAACCTGGATCAAATAATACATAAACCATTCGGTCACAAACTAGAATTGTACCTGTTATCACAGCATCCAATGCCTCAGCCTCAGATTTCCCCGAGAATGCATAACAATGGGCCCTATCATCAATCAAAGCAACCTCTCTGGCTGGCTGCGATGCTCTCCTCCCCGAGCCACCATTCCCTCTGTTCCCACGGCCTCCTTGAAAATTACCTCGCCCACCCTGTGGACATCCCCTGCCATTGTCACCTTCACCTGCCGGAACCACACCCTTAGTCTGCAGCTAAGTATGATTTCCTGTCTCCCTATGAGGGCATTCCCTCTTGAAGTGACCCAGATCACAATAATGTAAACATCTATGGTCAAGAGAAGTTCTTCTAGTAGAAGTATAAGAAGCCCCCTAGCCTCTAGGAGCTGAAAATTGCTAACTGGTTCCTGGACAACCACCTGCAGAAGCTGGCACGACTGACTAAATAGGATGTGCTGAATACACCAGCTGACTGTAACCCCTGGAGTAAGAACTACTGAAATTACCCTCATTCTAGGAATTCTTAGCTAACACCTTAGCTTGCCCAACCTGTCTGACCCCCTCCAGTTTCTTCACATAGTTGGTCACCTTATTAAAGCTCTTCCCTTCCGAGCTCATATGAATAAACAAGACCTGTAACTCAGTATTCAGACCCTTAACATACAAACAAATCCGCTCCTCTTCAGTACCCAAAAGTTGAGTAGCATAACGTGACAAGGCATGAAACTTAACATCAGAGGCTGAAACAGACATATTACCCTGCTCAAGGGCCAGAAACTCATCTTTCTTGTGATCTATAAGAGTGCGAGGCACATATTTCTCCAGAAATAGGACATGCAATCGAGCCCAAGTCATCGGAGGCAAAGCTGAAGGTCGACACTCTACATGTGCCCTCCACCACTGCTTGGCATCACCCTACAGTTGAAAAGTAACAAATTTTACCCCATGTTGCTACACAATGCCCAACTTATGCAACCTCTCATAGCAGTCCAGAATAAACTCAAAGGCATCCTCCTTCTCTGGACCATGAAATTTTGAAGGTTTCAGTTTCAAAAACATGGTCAGCAGCTCGTGCTCAGTCCCGGTCATAACAGGGCCTAGCATCGAATGGAAGAAAGCATCAATACCCGATGCCGGCTCCATCCTGGAAGCCGCTGCAACAGCTGGATAAGCGCCCAAAACTTGATTTGTTATCCCAGTAGGGATGGCTTCAGTACCTTCCAGCCCACTCAGAAAAGCCCACACATACTGAAATTCCTCGGGCGATATAGGGGGAAAGCCTGCACCTCTGACCGGTGCCGCCCTCTTCTGCTTCACGCCCTCCGCAAGCACAACCTCAACCTCCTTCTCAACAGGATCTTGGGGAAGGGGTGGGGTCTCCACTCTTGGCTCAACCACTTCCTGAGCTCCACCCCTGGCAGATGTTGCTCTTCTTCTACCCTTGCCCCTGCCCCTTGCTCACCCTCTAGTTGCCATCCCCACAGCTGGAACCGCTACCCTTGCTCTGTTACGCCTAGTGTCAACCATCTGCAGACAAAAGAGTGCAGGGAGTTAGATACCAATTTGAATCACCAGATACCAATTGGAATCAAGCTATAGCACGAAGGAAGAATGAAGAGATAGTTTTTCTAATGTTTTGTAGCCTCTCAAAGAAAAGTACAAATGTCTCCGTACCATTTTGCAAGTCTCTACCAGACCCATTTTGGTACAACGAGATCAAAGAACCTAGGGCTCTGATACCATCTTTGTCATGACCCAAACCATCGTGAGTGGCACCCACCCAAAAACCCTGGATGAACGAACCAATAAATCAACTAACACTTAGCGAAACTAACATATCAAAACTAGGTTCATTAAATCAAACTAGCATTCACAACTAAGATAGTTAATAATAAAGATCCTGCAAAAATATACCCCTAGAATCTGAAAGTCGTGTACCAAAACATCTACTAATGTCTAGAGTGCGGGGATGAAACCCAAAAAACAAGAAAGTCTAAGTCCGAATCAATGGACTAGAAACAAACTAGATGAAACCATGGTAGCCCAGAAGAAGCAGCTCACCCTTGAATTCTGGAAACGTCGGGGCTAAAAATGAGGTCGCATAGCAACCGCCGAAATATGTCATGTACTCACAAAAGGAAAGAAAGTGTAGTATCAGTACACAAAACCACAGTGTACTGGTAGGATTATCGGCCAGTTCCAATAAACAACATATGAACATTAAACTAAAGCTGAGTAAAATAGGACAAAACATGTATAAAAAGCCAGCACTATAACCCAGACTCGGAGTTCTCCACCTAACTTACCAACTAACTGAAACATGCCAACAACCACCACAAACAATAATAATTACAAATAAAACAACCTTTTTCAAGTAACCCAGACCATCCACGGATCCCCAGAACAACACCTACAGTGTTAAACATGCAATCACGGTTTACACAAGGACCAACCCCACAATTAAGTACAACCACCCAGCCACTCATGGGCCAATATGCAAAAATTATAATTCAAGAAATAACCCGGACCATTCATGAAACCAAACACAGAACACAACCAAGCAAATATAAACAAACCCATATCAGGCGTGGTACCCGAGTCAACTATTATAGAACATATACGAGGCATGGCACTCGAGCCAACCGATTTATGTAACCCGTACCAGGCATGGTATCTGAGCCAATGGATATATATACCGTACCAGGCATGGTATCTGAGCCAACCGAATGTCACACACAATCCAACAATCAACAATAATGAACACAATCACACTTGTAAACCAACAAGTAACAAAGGCAAGTTCATTTCACATGATTGACAATCGGATATTTAGACATTCATACTTCCATTCTCTAAACCATGCAATGAACATACAATACTAAGCAACAGTTACCATGTACACATATTGCAAATGGGAAAACAACAATCATCACCTACCTCGAATAGCCTGAAAGCTCTACTGGACCGCAGCCTTCCCATTTTCCAAAGTTTTCGCTTGCCGTTGGTCTGAAATCATTACACATGATACCAAAATCAGCTAAGTGGCCTAATAATCCCTGGATTATATTCAAATCCTAATCCCCAAGTCAAATCATGATCATTCCACCCATCCCTGGGCTTTTTTTACCATTAATTCACCTAAAACTATCACTTTTACGGATACATTAAGCAAACTATGGTGAGTAAGTCATGAATGATTAATTATAAACAAGACCCAAGAATTCTCTACACCCTAGAATCCCCATTACAAAGATTCTACCTTCTTAGGTCAAGCCAAACATTCCCCTAAGCCCATAAACATTTATTCTAAGGTCCGAGAATTGAACTACTAAAGTAGGAAAGTAAAATCCTTATATTTAAGATGACTTTTGGTCGAAAATCAAGTTGAAGTCGCCCAAATCGCCTCTGCCCTTTTCCAAAATGTTCTTTAACTATTCTGAATATTTTTGGGAAAGTTTATGCATTTACAATGACTTACTCCACTATAGTGGTACCCTCTCCGCTATAGTGGCACCGCCGTAGCGGAACCCGCTCGCTATGGCAGTGTTGACTGCCTTGACTTCCGCTATGGCAAGAATTTCTCTGCTATAATGGTCATTGTCATAGCGCATTGTCAACCGCTACAGTAGTTGACACGGAACAAAACCTCGGGAAATCAACCAAAGTTGCCATTTTATAACACACTTCAAATTTTGATGTTCTAAACTAACTCTTTCACGTCAACTTTGATATCGGGAGTTCTACTCACCCGAATTCACTTCTGAAAAGTCCCATATACTCCTTATCGTCTTAGATAACGGAAAAACTATCTCAACCTTAGACACCTTACCCAATCCTTTCCAAAATTTTCCTAGACCATACCTCACTTAGAATTAGTCTGAGACTAGCCTAGCCCAAAATTCTCAACTCCCAAACCCAGAAGTTTTCCAATCCATTTCTTCGCACGAATAGTTTACCCATAATAATAAAATAGGTCGTTGCACTATTTGTAGATGATATAGTTTTGATCGACGAGACCCGCAAAAGAGTTAAGGCTAAGTTAGAGGTTTAGAGACAGATCCTAGAGTCTAAAGGGTTTAGGTTGAGCAGGACCAAGACCAAATATTTGGAGTGCAAGTTCAGGGTAATGGAGAGATCAACGAGGATATCACTCACCGTATTGGTGCTGGTGGATAAAATGGAGGCTCTATTCGAAATTTTATGTTATAAGAAGGTGCCGCCTAATCTTAAAGGCAAGTTCTACAGAGTGATGGTTAGACTAGCTATGTTGTATGAGGTAGAGTGTTGGCCATTCAAGAACTCTCACATCTAAAAGATGAAAGTGGAAGAGATGAGAATCTTGCGATGGATGTGTGAGTTCACTAGGAGGGAAAGATTAGAAATGAGGTTATCCGAGACAAGGTGGGAGTGACTTTGGTAGAAGTCAAGATGCGAGAAGCGAGGTTAAGATGGTTCGGGCATGTGATGAGGCGGTGCATGGATGTTCTAGTGTGGAGGTGTGAGAGGTTGGATATGGATGGTTTAAGGCGAGGTAGAGGTAGACCAAAAAAGTATTAGAGGGAGGTGATTAGGTATGACATGGAGCAGTTACAGCTTACCGAGGATATAACCCTAGATAGAAAGGTTGTAGAGGACGCGGATTAGGGTAGAAGGTTAGTAGAAAGGAATGCGTCCTTGTTAGTAGGTAGGAGAGTTTTGTTTTGTGGTCCGTGCTAGCAGTCGTAGTGCTACGCTTATAGTGTTTTGTTCTTGGTGTGTTGTTACAGATAGATCGATTGTAGTATTATTTTGTGGTAGTCTTATTTTTGTTATTATCTATTGTATGGTGTTACATATTGCTTCTTGTTTTTATACTATATCAGTTTCTAGACTATTTTTGCTTTGAGAAAGGAGTCTATCGAAAATAGCCTCTCTACCTCACTTCGAGGTAGTGGTATGGACTGGGTACACTCTACCCTCCCCTGATCCCACTGTGTGGGATTATACTGGGTATGTTATTGTTGTTGTTGAGGATAGTCTAGCATGAGGTTGCGCCAAGTGGCGTATTGAGAATTAGCCACTTGGCAATTTACAACAAAAAATATTTCAACTCTAAAAAATAAAATTATGGTGAAAAGTAATTACTGTTGAAATTCAAAATTCAAAATTTGAATTTAATCAATGATTCTCTAATTAGTTTGATTCCTTAAATTAAGATACTTGATTATGGCAAAAATCAATTTTGTTGTACATGATAAAATTTATATTAATTATTTTTTGAAATTAATACTAAATGAATTTAAATTTTTGAAAATTTAATTTTTGAAATTATGAAAAATTTATATTTTCAACTCTAAAAAAAATTATGGTGAATTTTTTTTTTGAAACCTATACTAAATGAATATGAATTTTTGAAATTACGAAAAATCTATATTTTAAACTCTATAAAAATAAAATTGTGGTGAAAAAAATATTTTTTGAAATTTATACTAAGTGAAGTTGAAATTTCAAATTATAGAAAATCTGGTTATTCAACTCTAAAAAAATGAAGTTGTGCTTAAATCAATTAAAATGATAGCTATTTTCTAAATTATGAAAAAATTATATTTTCAACTCTAAAAAATGAAATTGTGGTGAAAATCAATTAAAAGAGACAACTATTTTTGAAATTATGAAAAAATGAAATTGTGGTGAAAATCAATTAAAAGCGACAACTATTTTTGAAATTATGAAAAAATTATATTTCAACTCTAAAAAATAAAATTATGGTGAAAAACAATTAACAGTGAAAGATATCCTTCGAAATTATGAAAAATTTATTTTTCAACTCTAAGAAAATGAAATTGTGTTGAAAATCAATTCTAAATGAGAAGAAAATATTTAGTATTGGTTGTTTTGATATATTAAAATTTTCAAAATCGGTTGAGCTTCACAAAGAAATATTACCATATAATTTCATTATACACCCTACTTGATTGTAATATCCTAAATTATTGAAATTTTTGGAAAGCTTCACAAGAAAACATACAACTACAAATTTAACCGTACTACAAGTTACTTGATTACTTACACCTATTATGATAAATGAAAATTTGATTACTTACACCTATTATGATAAATGAAAATTTGATTACTTACACCTATTTGTGGTAAATGAAAACAATATATACAGATGGTATATATGCTAAATGAAAATAGTATATATATATATATATATTTTAAAAAGCTGATTTTCGGTATTAAAAAAAAGGTGTTACCTTAATTAAGGGAGATTTAAGGAGACATTAATTATGAAAAGTTATAAAGAAGATGAAGTAGCACAGAATTTCTTTTTCTCTTATTTATTTTTATCTTAATTAAATATATTTCGCACAATCCTAATTACGGAAAAGAACAATCGCTATTATATTTGAGTCCAAGAAATATGCTCGATAATTATGGAGGTGATTAAGTAATTGATTAAATATAATCAAATTATAAATTTAAGAGAAATTTCAGGGGTAGTTAATTAAGAAAGATTTGATGAGAAGTTATGAAGATAATTATGGTATCAAGTAAAAGAAATAATGATTATGGTATATCTATTTCTTAGAAAAGGAATGTGATTTATCAAAGTGATTTATTTGAACAAAAACAATAATTATACATAATTATGGTATATTTATTTTTTCATAATTATTAAGTAAAAAGAGAATCATGATTTGTCAGTCATCGATCAATTCTCCAAACATCTTTCTTTCTTTTGTTTTTCATTGTTTGAATTTTCAGAATTATCTACTACATGCGTATATAATTTCTTAATTAGACATTAATTTGTGCATAATTATATGATATAAAGATGATTGATTTTTTTAATTTTTTTAATTCTCTTAATATCAGGTTTCGATAGAGTACGAGCTCAAGCATGTTGATGGAATGTTATTACCGATGCAAAATGAGAGTTCAATAGAAAACGAAATGTATGAAAAAGTTGAATATTGTATTCACATCATAGATTTGAAATAAGGAATTAAATTATTTATCGAAAATGATTTTATTTTCTTGCTGTGTTTTTCTTTTTTGAAAAAAAATAAGTTGGTAAGTTTGAAATGTATATTTAACTTTTTAGTATTTGAATTTGTATTGTATAAATGATAAAATATCTCTTATAAATAATTGGTTTGAGAAAGGTTAGAAATGGTGTCTATGCCTCTTTTTTTTTTGAGAAATTTAAAAGCTTGATTTATGTGATGCATCTATTCATAATAAAAGAAAAAACTAAAAAAAAAAGTATCCACTTTTTAATCTCAGTATGACCATAATTCTTCCCCCTCTACTAATTTTTACAGTTTTCTGAAGGTTGATAATAATTTTAATTTTTACCTTTTTTTTTAAAATTCAAATTTTGATAGTTATTTAATAAAAATAATGATTATCTACTTAAGAATTAATTTTTAAATATAATTTAAATTATATATATAAAGGAATCATATGAATTAGCCAAATTGATAAGTCAGTATGTTTATTTCAATAGAGATGAAGAATATATTTTCATTCTTACCATGAATTTTCTGGATGTCTGAATTAATTGAAAGAATGTAATTATTTAATTTTTTAAATTTTACTTGTTTAAATATTGTAAATACTCTATACATTTCTAGCAAGTTATTTTGATAAACAAAGTACTCATATTTGTACTTGCAGAAAAAGAAAGTAATTTTATCACAAAATTTAAGTTTATTAACTTGATAAATACATTATTTT
Organism: Jaltomata sinuosa; assembly: GCA_003996215.1. Classification (NCBI taxonomy): domain Eukaryota; kingdom Viridiplantae; phylum Streptophyta; class Magnoliopsida; order Solanales; family Solanaceae; genus Jaltomata; species Jaltomata sinuosa. The sequence continues at coordinate 145,231 of QJPP01001916.1, read as the reverse complement.
CTATATTCAGTTTTAAAAAATGAAGTAAGGACATAAGGACATTGATAGCAACAAAGATATTGGTCTTCGATTTTAAGATAAAGAATCGATAAAAATGAAATGAGACGAGATTATATTTCTAATTTTTTTTTTTTTATTTGATAGTTTGAAAAGAGATAATTATATATATACACACAATTAATACGATAAAAGATAATTGCATGTACAAAAAATAGAGAAAAGCTTGCAAATAGTAAATAATAAAATATATAAATCTCTACTCAAAAGTTAATTTTATCTGTACGAAATATATTTTATATAAATCATAAATTTGTTGTACAACTTATTGCCTTTACCTTAAATGCATAAGATTTTTAATGATTCGATTTTACATTATAATGATACGTATACTACTGATACAATAAAGACAAGAATCTTGATCAAACATGTGTGCAACATAAGTATGTGAAGTATGAATAGAGCATATTTAATGTTCTAACCAAAAGTATTTTTTGAAAAACACTTCTCATATAAGATGATTTTGAAACCTAATCAAACAGAGTAAGAGTCTCTAAAATCCAGCACTGACAGCGGCACCAATACCTGCGGCGGCACCTATGGCAGCAGCATCGTTGGCTGCATTGATAACATCAAGTATTACTATTAAAGAGACGATGAAGGCTTGATCGACATTTGGATACACTGACACCATGAAATTGTCTTTTCCAATCAATAAACTCTTAACAGTAATTTTCTTATGCATCTGCATTAAGTCAACAATATAGTGTTAGTATAATGTTCATTAATTCACCATGTTTAATCAAGAAAGAAAATTGTGTAAGAAGATAAAAACAAATACTAAAATTAGTGCAAGTCTGATTTTATTTATGATATAAATTAATCGGTGGGATTTTGAGTACGAGGATCAAAATATTTCCTTTTTGTGTGAATTTAATTAATAATTTTATTGAAATTTAATTCATATGTCTTAGATATTCAAAATTCTTGTGTAGATAAATTACAAACACTCGTCCCTAAGCCTTTTAACAGAGGAGTACCCATGTGTGATATACTATATCTAGTGTATATACAGCACATCCCCTTGACTGACACTATAAAAGTATTATAAAATCATAAATAATTTGGATATTGTTATGAATGTATATATTTTTATTATAGTGAATGTCTATTTTATATTTTCTTTGAAAAAAAGTTAGGAATTCTAACTTTGGGACCAAGCTACTTTTCCCTTATAAATAAAAAGATTTTCTTTCGTTCTAATATATCCTTTAAAAGAAATAAGAAGTTTTTTCTCTTTCTCTCTACTTATTATTCTTATTATTATTTTATTGTTTCACGCACGTTATCAGTGAGGTAAATGTTCGAAACTTCTATATTCCTAGCCATAAGAACTTGAAAGCATTTTCATAAGCAAATAATAATAAAATTCTTGATCACATCTTCTAAGCTAATAACCTAAAAGATATGCCAAAATTGGAAAAATTTAATCATTACTTTTGTATTAATATTCCAGAAAACTATTACAAACAAATAGATCACAGAGATATTAAAGAGAATGAAGTATTTGATTTGTCTACAAACATCAATTTTGTCTCTATATGACTTGCTAACTGCGGATCCATGTTGAGCTTTTCTGTGGCGATTTGTTTTTGCGCAGTTTCATTTAAAGACAGGTACAAATCTATATTCATTGTATTTTATAAATTTTATGTCTATTATCCTCATAAGTTGTTAAATTTCATGTTGCTTCATAACTCCTAAAGCAACAATTGCTTTGAAGCATGACATACTGATAAGTCGGTAATCTACCAACTTATTGAGCCTTTAATCATGAATTATTGCCATATTTTGATAAAATTTATAGGTTCTTATTGCCTTTATTGACATGAATGCAGGTACTCTTGGTCAAAGATAGAAAACAAGGAATTGGACCTAAAAGAGCTCAAAAGGAGTTGAAGTGTGAAGTGATCAAATGAGATGAAGATTCTGCCTTGAGGTGCGGACTTTGTGCGACACGCACCTCCTCCGCATGAAGGACTCAGAAGAAGAGGAGAGTATGTTAAGAGGGTGTGGCGCCCGTGCGACACGCACAAGATCTTGTGCGAACCGCACCCCACTTCACACGAAACTGCAAGTATGAACCAAGTCTCGAGTTCACTTATGCGGATCGGAGCTGTGCGACACGCACAACAAGACGTGTGAACCGCACGCCGTGGCGCACAGCTCTCGAGGGGTAATTTTGTCCACTTTTATATGACGCTTTGGGAATATTCTAAAACTAAATTTGAGCATAGTTTTTCATTGTTTTGGAATAGTTTTCAGTTTTTGAGCAAGTTTCTCTCCCAAGGCAAGAAAGAGGGTATCAATCTATTCTCTCAATTTTCAACCTTGGACTTCTAAATTTGAGCTTGGATAATGGATTCTTGCTACAATTAATGAAAAGGAACTTGAATTTCCCTATGGGTATACTTTCTTCTTCCTTTAGCATGAGTGACTAAGTCTCCTTGTCTAGGGATGTGTTGATTATGGGTACTTGATAAAAGGGTATGGGTCTTGCTTATTTGTGTTTATAATTGCTAATATGATATGGGTCTAGTGATTTTACCATATTTTAACTCTAAAATTGGTGGTTGCAAACATTGATTTAATTTACTTGATTGTGTTCTTGCTTGACAAAGGGTTCATGATTTTGGATGTGAAATTGCTAGTGGGTACTTGGGATTCCACTTAGATTGAGGCTAGAAATAGCTCATTTCATCAGAAACACCTATTTAAGGGTCTAAACTAGAGATAGTGTGACCTCCCCAAGCCTATATTGGTTGGTTTATGCCTAAACAATGATGCTTAAACAAAGACCACTGGATTAATGATTGTGTGATCGAGAGATTAACAATCATGCCTAAAACCAATGCTACCTATGTTATTTAGTAAGAATTCATGTATTTAAGCAAGTACCTTGACCCGTGTTCGAGTCTCATCGAAAATACATCCCTAGTCGTCCTCTCTCTTGTTTACACCTTGCATTTATTTTTATTGTTTGGTTTGAAATTGAATTGTGACAGATTTCTAATTCTCCCATTTTTACATTATTTGTTGTTTAGATAATTTACTCTCGTTGTGAAATCTTTTATACAATCTCTTTGGCTAAGCTCCAATTCCCTGTCAGATCGATCCCGGCTCCCATAGGGTAATATAAATTTTGTTTTGCTTAATGATCGTCGATACCTTCATCTTGGAGAGTACATTTGAGCGTTATTAAAAATGGAGCCGTGCCGAGAAATTGTGTTTGAATAGCCTTTTTTATAGTGAATTAAAATTACCTTGTAGAGTGTTTGTTCTTTTTATTTGGTTTGTTATTTTTGTTTGTTGTGTAGGTATCCCATGAGTGAAGTAGGTGATAATGGAAGTGTAGACGATTTCATGGACGCAGTCAATGAACCCGTAGTTCAGGGGAGAGTAGGTGCAATCCGCCTACCCCCCACGATTGGAAATGCGGTGTTTCACATCACTAGCACCAAACTCCATCTTATACAAATGAAGGGAATGTTTGGAGGAGCAGCACACAAAGATGCAAATAGTCACATCCGCAACTTTGTGGAGATATGTCAACCTTTCATCTTCCAAAATATTCCCCAAGAATCTATTCGACTTCACCTATTCCCCTTCTCTCTAACGAGGGAAGCCACGGTGTAGTTGGAAGAATTACCGGATGCGTCAATCACCTCTTGAGCTGAGTTGGTAGAAGCTTTCACAAGTAGATTTTTCCCTCTCTCAAGGATGATGCAGCTGAGGGATGAGATTATCAACTTTCGCCAACTCCTTGACGAGCCTTTACATGAGATGTGGTTGAGGTTTAAAAAGAAACTATTGTGTGTCCCAAACACGGATTGTTGGATGATGTCTTTCTACAAAGATTTTATAGAGCTTTGAACTCAATGAACAAGTCTGTGGCCAATAACCTCGGGGTGGTACCTTCATGGGTCAATAATTCGCTCTTGCCTCAGCTCTTTTAGAGAGAATGACCAAGACTAACCAAGTTTGGCACACAAGGGAGGTTGATATTCCTACCTCGGGAGTGACCACATCTATTTTGACAAATGAGATGCAGAGAAAGGATGAAAAGAGGGATGAGACCATAGCCAAAATGATGACGCAGATAGACTTATTGGCCAAGCATATGATGGAGGGCAAAAGTGCTAAGACCGTGAATGCTGTGAGTACACTGGAGATCAAGGCTAGTGATGACGATATCATGACCATAGTGGATGGTAAACTTTGTTATTTGTCGGCGGGTACCCATTACGGGTATTATCATCCGAGGGATGAGAATCAAGGTTGAAATAGGGACAAGGAATGAGATGGAAATTAGAGGTACTGTGATAAAGAGAGTGATAGATACAACCACCGGAGCTGAAATACATACGTACCTCAAAATAAGTTGGATTCTTTATATCAACCTACCACAAGCAATCTCGGTAACTCGAAAATAGAGGACATGTTGTCCTTGGTTTTGAAGAAGGTGGAAACTATAAACACCAGGGTAAGTGAGCTTAAAAGCGAAGTTTCAACACTTTATCAAGCTGTGAGCTCTCATTCAGCCTCAATCAAGCATCTCGAGGCTCAAATGAACCATCTATCCACTCAAATAAACCCGAGGATGAAGGGAACACTTCCTAGTGACACCACAACCAATCCTAAAAATGACGCTCATGTTATGGCTTTTGTTACTAGATGTGGAAGGACAAGTGGTGTGGTGAAAAGACCCATTGTAGATATTGTGGAGAAGCCAGCTGAGGTGGTGAAGAAGCCTAGTGTTGAAGCTATTGTGGAGCCGTGTGACAAAGAAGAAGAAGTGGTTGTGCATGAAAAAGACGTTGAAGAACCGGGAGTTCGGGTAAAGCTTGGTGCACCCAACATCCCAGTGGATGTTAATCTTAATGATTAGAAGGAAGAGGCTGAATCTCCTCCCAAGTGGCTATTGATATTGAGGAGGACCCTCTCATTGTGCAAAGTGTGCCGACCACACTACCCAAGGGACCTCCCTCAAAGGTTAAATAAGAAGAAGGAAGAGCACAAATTCAATAAGTTTGTCGACATTTTCAGTAAGCTTTCGATAAATATTCCTTTGGTTGAAGCCTTAATGCAAATGCCAGGTTACACCAAATTCATGAAGGAGTTACTAAAGAAAAAGAAGATTATCTATGTGGGCACCATTGAGATCTCACACAGCTGTAGTGCTGTGATGACAAGTAATGTTGCTACAAAATGGGAAGACCCGAGTGCATTCACTATTCCTTGTACTATTGGGATGTTTGTATTCCGGAAGGCCTTGTATGACTTAGGGGCAAGAATCAACTTGATACCGTTGGTGATCTTCAAGAAGTTAGGATTAGGTACGCCCAAACCTAGTCCCATATGTCTACTCATGGCTGATCGGTCCATTAAGCGTCCGGTAGAGATTCTATGTGACGTGTTGGTCAAAGTTGATAAGTTCATTCTCCCAGCGGAATTTGTCATCTTGGATTGTGAAGTGGATATAGAGGTCCCTATCATTTTAGGGAGGCCATTATTGTCTATGAGGATAGCCCTTGTGGATGTTGAACTCAGAGAACTCAAGTTCCAAGTGGGAAGTGAGGTAGTGACATTCAACGTTTGTCAACCCGCAAAACCTCTGAATGAATTACGGGTAGTCTCGATGATCGATGTTGACGGTAAGATAGATGATTCCCTTAAGGAGTGTGAAATGGGAAAGACGCCCAAGTTTGAAGTGTTTCCAAGTCGACAACAAAATGATGTTTTGAGGATGTTGAAGGAGCAATTCCCCTTCTTGGGCTGGGGCCGCGCCAACTAGATTGGCATGCTATCCGATAATGACTAAGGTTTGAGGTACTATCGTCGAGCCACGACGTAAAATCAAGCGCTTCTTGGGAGGCAACCCAAGTGTTTTTACTTTGTTTTTATTTACCTTTTGTTATTTTTGATTTATTTTAGGAATGCATGGAGAGAAAAGATGACAAAGTAGAAAAATGAGACAAAAAGGGATGTGAGAATGGTCGTGCAGTTTGCACAAGCTATTGTGTGCATCACACAGGACACCGCATCCCAAAGAAGTGAACTGAAGAAAAAATTTGACATTGGAGGTGACGTGCGTTGGGCTGTGCATTTCACACGAGCCCTTGTGCGCGTCGCACCTCCATCGCACACCATAACAGAAAGATGGGCCAAGTTGGGCATGAAAAAGTGAGGTGCAAAGCGATATGCGATCCGCATAAGAGCTTGTTCGAATCACACGTCGCGGCGCACCAAGGTAAGTTTTGAAATTTTTTATTGACCTACCTGTTGATCGACCCAACCCGGAGACCGACCCAGTGACTTTTCTTCTTCTTTTTCCTCTTTAAACTGCCACCTTCACCCCTTTTCTCTCATATTTTTCCAAACCTCCACAATTTCTCTCCCAAAATCCTCCACAAATCCTCCAAATTCTCCAAAAATCTTCTCCATCTCTCACCCACACCCCTCCGCCGCTGTCGTTGCCTGTCATCACCGTCGTCGTTTTCTCTAGGCAAGTTGTGGGTCTCCATTGTTGCACCTTGAAAAAGCTTTAATTTTTTCTTTCCTTCTCATAATCTTCACTTGTGGTAAGTTCTCCGATATTAAATACATATTTTTATGTTGATTGAGAACTCATAATGTGAAGCATGCTTGTTAGAATCACCATACTGATTTTGGGTGAGATTTGAAAATTTTGAGTCCTCAATTTTGGGTGGTATTATTGATTTTTCTTAGAATTAACTTGGTAGAACATGATGTGATGATAATGCATGTCGATTGTAGTACCTTTTAGCCTTAAAAATATGTGTTTGGGTGAAGTCTGAGTAACCCACTTGTGATTGGTGCATGATTTGGCCCTATGATAGATTGGGTGACGTCATTCTTAAGTGCAAATCGTCATCTTCATGAGGTTTTGGTTGAAAATTGATGTTGGGGGCTGAAATTTGTTACTATTCTTATGCCCATGATCTATGGTGAATATTTTATTGGGTGTATGATCTTGTGTGGGGAGGTAGAAATTGTTGAATGAATATGCCTAATTGTGAATAATGAAGGCTTGATATTCCTGATGATAGATGGGGTAACGTACTTCTTAAGGAAAGTCATTGAGTTCTTCTTTTGTTTTGAACGGTGATAATGGATTCTGGAGGAGTCTGAGTACCCGAATGATTTAGTTGGGTCATATAATGTTTGGCCGTATTGTTTAAATTGTTTAATTATTGGTTTGCTGCTCGGTGCCAAGTGCTTAATGCAAATCTTTCTCTACGAATCACATGCGTAATTCACAAGAACACAAGGAACCAAAAATTCCAACTATTTCCTTGTGTGTTTCGCATGTGACCCGTAGATCTTGATGTGCAAAATTCACAAAGCACCACACCTTGTTAAAAATTGCTGCCAGTTCACTGTTTTGAGCATAGTGCAACGCGTATTTTGGCTTGTGCAGACTGCACCAGTTTTGCACCTCAGTGCAGAAATCCCTGTAGGTTTCTAGTAGCTCATGCAAAATCATGTGTGACGCGCACTATGTCTTGTGCATTTTGCATGTGATCCGCATGAGCCTTCAGTTGCTTACTTTTTTTTTCTGCTTCTTCGCATTCCATTCTTTTTAGTTTGTTAAATTCTTCCTAGTTTTTCTTCCTTTACATATATCAAAAATACAAAAAGATTTTGCTTTTAATTTTGGCACTCACAATCTCCATGTGCAGACTATGTCTTCTAGCAGGGGAAACATAGGGCGCCAACTAAAGAAACCATCAACTGCGGAAGAGGCAAAAAATTACTTTGGGGCTAAAGGCCAAAAGGCCATCTACAACCGAGATAAGGGTAGGACCTTCAATGTGGAGCAAAGCTTCAACTTGGCTGTAGTCAGGGAGGAGATACCTAACATTCACAAACATTTTGTCTACCACGAGTGGCAACCATTCCAAGATGTACTTGGGGAGTACTATAAGAAAATAGTTGGGAAGTTCTTTGCTGCTTATCAAGCCACACAAGACTCCAAGAGATATAAGGGGAACGTGGAGAGGTTCCCTAACTTGGATTCAGTTGTCATCAAGGGAAAGAGAGTTTCTGTCACTCCAGATACCATTAGTTCCATCTATTGGTGTCACCCAATCGATCCTTCCCCTGCACTTTTGGCTAGGTTGTCTGTCGAGCAAAAGCCATATCGTGAGACGGGCCCCTGTTATTGCTCCTGACACTCCTCTCTGGGACACTTTGAGGGGTGATATTCCAAGGAGGTCCTTGTACTTCAAAGCTTGTCTCTAGTATGACCTTGTTTGCATCCGTTTCCTGCCCTCACAAAACGATCAGAAGATAACTCAGGATGGGGCCATTTTGATTGATACTATTATGATGGGTGAGCATGTCAACTTTGGAGAGATATCGGCTATGGTGATAAGGAGAAAAGCTCACAGGGGAAGTGATTCATTGCCCTTCCCGGTGCTTATTACTAAAATTTGTGCTAACGCTGATGTCCCCCTCCTCAGCTGTGATAAGTTTACACATGCTATTGGCATGATTGACTTGATCGGAAGACAGACAGGGATGCTTCCAGGTTTAAGAGGCACAGGACTGAGCCATTGGGGGAAGTTGAAGTTGATGACTTTGATGTTGAAGAAACTGGTTCCTCTCCTTCTCGGGCAGCCTCAGAAGCACATACCCTAACATCTTCTGCACCCTGAGGACCCTTAACCAAGAGTGGTCTCCAGGATATGGTAGACAAAACCTATAATCATGAAAGGTAGTTGAATGGGTTGGCACTCAAGTTGCCCAGGTTGATTAAGACAACTATCAAAAATGCCATCAAGGAAGTGTTGGAAAGAGTCACCAAACTCTGCAAAATGGTGGATACTATTGAGGGTGCTGTGAAGGAGATCCGGAAGGATGTGGCTAAGGCGAAAAGTAAGACTCCAGTAAAGAGGCAGATTTGAGCACCTTACCTCAGCTCCATCACACTCGCGGTCCTATGGATGACTTGCTTCCATCTCTAGCAGGTAAGGAGGCAATACCCGATGATGAGGACACATTGCTAGCAGATGATCAAAATCCAGATTTTCAGCAAGTTCTCAGAGATTCCACTATTTCTGCATACTCCCGAAAGGGTGGTGCTGGTCCTAGTGAAGAAGCAACAAATGATGGTGATAGGGCATATCCCTCCAGGAAGTTGCACCCCTTCTTTCCCTTACTTATTCTTAAAGTATTAAGGGCAATGCTTCTTTTGATGGGGAGGGGGCCGGGGAGGTGGTGCTAGTTGATTTGGTTATTGGTTGCCCGTGTTTGGCTTGAGATATTTTATTGCCCTTGCAGGGCCTTGTTGACATTTTTATTTTCCCTTGCTAGATTCTATTTGTCCCTTATCGGGCATGTTGGATGACTGTGATGATATTGCCCTTGTCGGGCCTTTTTGTTTTTTTATGCTTCATTGTGACCTCGTCGGTCTTGATATTAATTTGATTGTGTGCCAGATTAGTTCTACACATTCCCATTATTTTACTACCCGTGCCTTGCAAATGCGCTAAGGGCCTACGCCGAGGCTTATTTTTCAAGTGATTCATGAGCGCGCAAATTCGATAGTCGCCTTGTTAATAGTAGTTTAGCAATAAACTCCGAGGATTTTCTTAATACCATGATTCTTTCCCAAGGAGCAAATATTTTTTTCTTTATTTTCTTTTTCTTTCATTTTTGTTTCGAACTGAGTTAGTATTTCCCTATGATAGATTGAGAGGCGACTTTCTTAAGGAAAAATGCCAAGTTTTAGTTTAATTTGAGTCCATGCTTTGCTTGTCTCGAAATGGACCCACCAAAAATGTTTCTTAGCAAGATGTTTTTGGAAATGAAGGAAAGAGGGAAAATGATTTTTTGAGGAAAGTATTCTCTTGTCATGACTTGCACACTCTCAGTTTGGCTTGATCGATTCATAAACGAGTGTGTAATAAACTCAAAATAGCTTGTCAAAATTCATTTGTCCCAATTGACTTGAGACCAATGTTGAAAGTTCTTGTGAGGTGATGCCATGTGTGGTGAGGTGATACCTTGATTCTCGTGCATGCATGTCATCTGAACTTTCTCAGAATGTGATTCAAGGTAAAATTCTAGATGTAACCGATCTTGGAAGATGATCTTAGGCCCTTTTTGAATAGCCACTTCACCCAAATGACTTCCCTTGATATCTATCCTAGTAAACCCCTTCTGAGATTGTGACCGTTCTTTGGCACCTTGTTCGATACCTTAACCTTTTTGGAACCTCTATCTTGGCACTCGTCCTCCCTAATGGCTTGAAAGTAAAACATAGGCTAAAAGCCTAAGTTTGGGGGGGGGGGGAATGAAATGACAACATAGGAAAAAGCCTAAGTTTGGGGGTGTATGTGCTTAATGTGGATAAGAAAAGGAATGCACTTCATGTGCAAGGTAGCACCTTATGTTGAATTGAAAATTGCTCCATAAGTTCAATCCAATGATCAAAATGAAAAGAAAAGAATCGGTGCTACCAAGCGAAGGTGTTATAAGGAGGTTGAATGATCAATATTGAAAGGGAAAATCTTGGGTTGTGTTAGGGAGAAATAAGGTGAAGCCAAAGTTAAAAAATGTGAGCGATGTTCAAAAATGATAAGAAAGAGCGTTAAGGAGGTTTAGCCACTTGAGACAAATCCAATCCTCACCTTAACCCTAGATAATATCATAACCTGTAAGTCCTTAGTTATTTTGAGCTTGGCCACTCTACATTAGTGGCAATTTACATGAAGGGCAAGCCTATGATTCGACATGTGTGCACTTGAACTTCCTTGAGAGAGTGAGAGTCTTTTCAGTTCTCTTCTAATCCTTTGTATTGTGAATTAAATGATTGTGAGTGGGATTATCTCTTGTGGTGAGTGGTATCATGCACTCGAATTAAAATATGAAGTCTCTATTTCAATTGAGAAGAATGAATGAGACTAGTTATGCAGCGAATCTCGAGGCAAACCTTGATGGTCCATGCCAATGACTTGAGAAGCTTTATATCTTGTTTTGAATGACAAATTCCCTTGATTTTGAATGATAATTGAAGTCCTTTTGAAAAGCTTTTGAAATAATCAATTGCCTTGATAATGTGGTGGTTCAAATTGAGATGAACATTGTAGTTGAGTCTTTTGTTTGAGTCATTTTTTATTATTTTCCTTAGTTTTTAGAATAGATTAGTCTTTTGTGCCTTGATTGAGTTTTAGAGGATAATTCATTCCTTACCTTATGAGTATCTTGCTTGAGGAAAATTCAAGTTTGGAGGTTTGATAAGTCAGTAATCTACCAACTTATTGAGCCTTTAATCATGAATTATTGCCATGTTTTGTAATATTTAGAGGTTCTTATGGCCTTTATTGACATGAATGCAGGTACTCTTGGTCAAAGATAGAAAAAAAGAATTGGACCTAAAGGAGCTCAAAAAGATTGGAAGTGTGAAGTGATCAAATGAGATAAAGATTCTGCCTTAAGGTGCGGACCTTGTACGACACGCACAACCTTTGGTGCAGTCCGCACCTCCTCCGCATGAAGGACTCAAAAGAAGAGGAGAATTTGTTAAGAGGATTTACGGCACTTTCGACTCCTTTTAACTAAGAACAATCGCACGTTTTCAAGCAACCGTCGTCGTTTTTGATGTGTTTATGTTATATTTGTAGGAAATGGAGACAAACGTAGAAACGGAAGAAATACGAGCAAAACGACATTCTGCCTAAGAGTGACGGCCCGTCTGACGGCCCGTCACTGACCTGACGGACCGTCACCCATTCCACCAAGATAAAACAAAGAAAAACAAGGTAAGTCGTCACTGGGCGGACGACTTACTAGAAATTTCCAGCAAGTCGTCACAGGCCCGACGACTTACCAGAATATTCATGTAAGTCGTCGAGCAGGTGACGACTTACCTGAAAAAAATGCCTGGGAGCTCACTGTTTAGTGGTGACGGCCCGTCATATGCGTGACGGTCCGTCACCCAAACCGTCAAGTTGAGGCAGAACGCGCGACACGGAATCCGGACGTTTTTGGGATTTGTTTCCTAGACTCTTATAAATACCCTATGTTAGGTTTATTTTACATGTTGTTCACCCAATAGTTTTAGGAGATTTTTAGTCTACTTTTGAGCGAAAATTGGAGAGCAAGAAACACGTTTTCTTTGTCTTGAATCGTTCTTGGGATCTTGTTTTCTTGTTCTTGGATAATTGAAGATTGTTCTCATTATATTGTAAGAATCTTTTCTCTTTATTATGAATATGACTTTCTTCTCTTCTTCTTCTAGCATGATTAACTAAATTCCCACAACTAGGGTTGTGGGAGCCATGGCTAAAGTAGCGATATAGATTCCGGGTAGCGACGGGTTCATTTTCAATATATATGTGTGTCACGTTGTTAATCATTCATTATTTAACGTTTTCTAGTGGTTTGCAAATATTAGAACATGCCTAGGTTTAATTTGCTTGAGTAAAGAGATTAAAACCGGGAAACTTGATTAACGACGAGGATTCGAGACTACCAACTCTCGTCTTATGATTAATGTTGTAACTAGATTAATCTACTTGATGTTTAGGATTGAAATCTAAAAATAATTATATCTTATCTTTTACCTTGCCTTTTATAGCAGTTCTATTGAAACAAAGTGTAAACGAAGTACAAGTTGCAATTGACAATCTCTTGTAAAATTTGTAGTGTGAAACTTGGCCACATGCTATCCACAAAACACCTTGTGCCACGCACCCCATTTCGCACGAAGCTGCAAGTATGAGCCAAGTCACCGGTTCACTTATGCGGAGCTGTGTGATACGCACAACAAGACGTGCGAACAGAACGTCGCGGTGCACAGCTCCTGAGGGGTAATTTTGTCCACTTTTATATGATGCTTTGGGAACATTCTAAAATCTAATTTGGGCATAGTTTTTCATAGTTTTGGAATAGTTTTTATTTTTTGAGCAAGTTTCTCTTCCAAGGCAAGAAAGAGGGTTTCAATCCATTCTCTCAATTTTTAACCTTGGACTTCTAAATTTGAGTTTGGATATTGGATTCTTGCTAAAATTAATAAAAAGGAACTTGAATTTCCCTATGGATATACTTTCTTCTTCCTTTAGCATGAGTGGATAAGTCTCCTTGTCTAGGGATGTGTTGATTATGGGTACTTGATAAAAGGGTATGGGTCTTGCTTATTTGTGTTTATAATTGCTAATATGAAATGGATCTATTAATTTCACCATATTTTAACTCTAAAATTGGTCGTTGCAAATATTGATTTAATTTACTTGATTGTGTTCTTGCTTGATAAAAGCGGTTCATGATTTCGGATGAGAAATTTCTAGTGGGTACTTGGGATTCCACTTAGATTGAGGCTAGAAATAGCTCAATTCGCCAGAAACACCCAGTTAAGGATCTAAGCTAGAGATAGTGTGACCTTTCTAAGCCTATATTGGTTGGTTTATGCTTAAATAATGGTGCTTAAACAAAGACCGCTAAATGAATGATTGTATGATCGAGAGATTAAAAATCATGCTTAAAACTAATGCTCACTATGTTATTTAGTAAGAATTCATGCATTTAAGCAAGTACCTTGACCCGTGTTCGAGTCCCATCGAAAACACATCCCTAGTCGTCCTCTCACTTGTTTATACCTTGCACTTATTTTTATTGTTTGGTTTGGAATTGATTTGTGACAGATTTCCAATTCTCCCTTTTTACATTATTTGTTGTTTGGATAATTTACTCTCGTTGAAATCTTTTCTACAATCTCTTTGGCTAAGCTCCAATTCCCTATCGAATCAACCCCGACTCACATCAGGTAATATAAATTTTGTTTTGCTTAACGATCGTCGATACCTCCATCTTGGAGAGTACATTTGAGCGTTATCACATACTATGAAATATATGTTATAGAAATATTCTCTACACTATATTCATGTCTTGAGATGTAATGACCCTTTCGGTCATTTCTGAATTTTCGTTTTCTTTGTACTGTTATAACTTGCCTGAAACATCCTCAAGTTATTTATGACTTGTTGGAAATGATGGTTCGGTGCTTGGGCTCTTCCTTAGGTCTTTATGACCATTTTCCTATTTTAGAGCTTTAACTTAGGAGCATTGACTTTAGTCAACATTCTTAGCTGGCGTGAACCATTAGTCGGGGCTTGAAGCTTTCGGTATAGTTTTGTCTCACTTTCTGAGATTTCAGGCCAGTTGGAGTTGAAAGCTTGACTTTGGTTGATTTTTGATGATCGAAGCGTCGGATTCAAAATCCGATAGTTCTCAGCTCTGGAATTTTGAGTTTAGGTTAGGTAGGTGATTCGTTCGGGTCCCGGGTGAGCCGGGCTTATTTTGGGTGTTCAATTGAGATTCACAAGTGTTGACTTGGGTCAACATATCATCGAGATGACCTCGTCTAGAATTTTTATCAATTTCATTGAGTCTGGAACGTTGTTTCCACTCTAGTTACATGTTTAGTTTGCGTGTATTGGGTTTTGATTGTGCCCATAACCCCCGTGGAATATTTCCAAATTATTGGTTTTTGTGCAGCTGAGCAGTGCTCAGCGTGATTGCGCAAGATCATCGCGATCGTTCCATTGGCGCTTTTCTCCCTCATCACAATTGCGCCTGGGCACCGCGATCGCGCCTGGGGACAGCGATCGCGCCAGTGCTCCTGCTGTCTCCTTTAGTGCGATTGCACCTAGCGACCACGATCGCGCCTGGCGACTGTGATCGTTCCAGTGCTCCTGCTGCCTCCTTTAGCGCAATCGCGCCTGGCGACCGCGATCGTGCTGCTCTATGACCTGCAATATAAAGTTTGTTCCCTCGAATTTTCAGCCTCATTTTTCATTTTCTCTCTCACTCTAAACCTTTATCCTCACCAAAATCTTGGGAGAAATCATATCTTAGCCGTAAGAATTTGTCGATTGGTGGATTTCATCGTTTCTTCTTCGATTTGGTAAGTTCCTCTTCTCCAATTTCTCCATAGCCATGGCTAAGCTTCCATTAATGCTTCTTAACTTAGCTTTGGGTTGATTCTTGTACTTTAGCTGTATGTTTGGGTTTAATCATTCATTGGGAAGCGTATTTTACCTCGTTGACCTTGTTCTCTCTCTCCGTGATACATATTTCTCCGTTGTTATTCTTGGCTTATGTAAAAAATTTGCATTTTAACTCCTCTTCTTCTTCTAACTATTTTAGGCCCTTTTCTTACCCGAATTATGCTCATTTTTCGGGCATGAGTTCTTGGCAGCGCTGGAAACTCCGTGGTAACTTTCATTTTCAGTTTCAGGTTGTGGGGCTCACGGGCCCTTTTTTAATTCGAATTTTGCCCCAGCTAAATTATTAGCATTATGGGTGCCATTAGCTTTGTATTGATGAGTAGATTATGTTCTTAATAGTTTGATTATAATTCGGGGCTTCTCAGAGCAGCTCGACCTCCAAAAACGTCTTTCTAGTATCTATTCATCGGACGTCAAGTAGGTTATGGCTTACCTATCCTAGACTTTGCCTATATAGAATATAATTATACTATTTAGCATTTTTGGGTTGGGTTTACTAAGTTGGAACTCCAGACCTTGTCCGCTTTCTTTCTATCCGCTCTTACTTCATTTGCTTTAGTATTTGAGCTAGTTTTGTATTATTACCCTTGTGGCCTTTGCATATGCCCTTGGACCATAGACGGTGAGATATTTGGAAAATATCCATGAGTCCTGGACATTGAATCATGATGATGATTTAGATATCTATGCTATAGAGCGAATTAAACCTGTGCAGGGTCGGTAAGTTGATTGTGAGTTGTTGAGTTGTTGGTTATTTTTGATCATATTATCATTATCATGAAAAGAGCATTTTCTGTGTTGGTTTACTACTACATAGATGCGGGCCTAACTATCACCAGTTTTCTAAACCTTGCATGATCCTGAGGGCTCGTTTTCAGTTGTAAATGACTATAAATGGATTTAAAACTGATTTTATGGATTTTCTTGAGGTAAAAGAGATTATGTGATGGTTTTCACACTGATTCTAGACTCGATTGGTCCAGAGTGCTAGACATGATTTTTATTATTGATTTTAGACCCGGATAAACTTTGTGCATTCATATTGAGATATTGAGAGTTTGTATATAGTCTCGGAGATCTCCATGGACCTTGTCGATCCAGTCTAGGGGCTACAGGCCAAGAGTGCCAGAGGAAGGGTATACGAGAGAGTAGAGGTATACGGGAGAAGCCTACCATGGATTCTACATGCAAGGTATATGAGCGACGGAGGAGGTGCATACGGTACCACTGACACTTCATATCATATCATACATTGTTTGCACGGTTCCACCCTTATTTGCTGCTTGTTGGGTGTACGCTCCGATAGTATGGGATGACGGAGGATTTGTTTTTACTTGTATGTATTCCTCGGGTGTATGGACGCCTGTTGGGATTGTAGGTAGATTAGTTACTCTCTCTTTTTGTAGTACTTTTTAATTTACTTTTCGATCATCCTTACCTTATGAGTTGTATTTTAAGCATGTTTATGTTTACTTGCTTTTCCTTCTCCCCTTTTTATTTGAGGTCACCAGTACATCATCCTTGTTGTTAAATTTTCTGTATATATTGTTGTTGCAAGGATCCAGGTGCGTTCTCTATCTTCTTCACCTGTATTTTGTGATATATCCTTTGTGGCTAGTATGGCTTACTTGTATTCTTTTATGCCTTCTTTCAGTTGCTAGATTTCGTGTACTTTTCTCAATTTGCTTTTGTTACCTTTCCTTCTTACCTTCTATATACTGTTTTTATATTTTATAATATGCTCAGTCGGTCTATGATGCCTACTAGGTACTCGTTGCTTATGCAATTGGTACTCATACTACACTTATACATCTTCTTAGTGCAGATCTTAGTATGGGCCATCACTGTTGACGTGGGGACTCATGCAGCGCTTGACATCCAAGATACATGGTGAGCTCCTGACGACCAGGGCTTAGCTATATCTCTTCTTTTGGCAGTTGACTCTTTTATAAATTCAGAGGCACTTGTATATTTTACTTTCGCACTCTCTTATACTCTGTATATTTTGTAGTGGCCCCTATACTTTTGATATCAGATCGTGAAATGATGTAGTTTCTATATATATATATATAGATATATATAGATATATATATATATATATATATATATATATTCAGATTACTTTTCTTCCGCTTTGCTTTTTTATCTTCTTTTGCTTATTGTGCTTTTTGTGCGTGCTTGCTTAGAGTGTAGTCCATTACTAACTGTTTCAGACTGTGGGGATTGGTTCACCTACAAGGAGATTGTAGGTGCCATCATGACCTGAGAAATCGGGTCTTGATAGCCTAATTCTAGTAAATCTGAAGTTTACTCTCTGAAATAAAAAATTTGAATTTGTAGCCCTGAATATATTGGGTAAAACTTTTCTGTTTAAGCTATTTGTATAATGTTGAAATTCATCTTGATACAATAAATCTGGTAGACACCATCAAAATAAAAATTAAGCATTAAATCAAGACTGTGCTAAGGTAATGATATTCCTCCGATCTTGATGAGGGCTTAAATTGAAATATCTCGATGTTAACGATCCTCTTATGTTGTATAATAATTTTAAAGATAGATATGATCACCTGAAGATGATCATTCTTCCAAAAGTCATTTTGATTGGATTTAGTTATGGGCTATTAATGGAAAAATTATGGAAGCTGACCTAATGATTCTAGTTTATTCCTTGAAGTGAATGAGAAACTTTCACCAAGCTAAACATGGAAAAGGTCATGACAACGGCCAAGAGAAAAAAAATCTCTATGTTATCATACATACCTTGATTTGATCCTGAAGTAATAATATTTTAAAAGAGATACTAAGCTATCATTATTTGATATTCTTAAGACACATTCAGATTATTATGTCCTATTCTTGAAGAATGAGAATTTTTAATAGATATTATGATTATAAGGCATTTTCTAAAGTGAATGTGATAATATTTAATTAAAATATTATAAACTCAAATGTGCATTTGATTGTAAATATACTCAACTTCAGAAGAGGTAGAATAATTTATATAAAATTTATGTCATAGCAAATCAGAAGTTTACTAAAGTAAAAACTGCACGCCATAGTATACTTGAAGTTTACTAGTATAAACAATTGTATTTGTTGGCATGAACGATTTTTTCGTCCCGAAGATATGCATATTAAGTTTTAACATATATCGAAGAACTAAAAGATTCTTCAAAGAACTATTTTATGTTGTTTGTTGTCATGGTAAGTTGATTATACCAACAATGTTGGGATTGAATTTTCTAAATTCTTAAGTATAGAAGGTGAGTATAGGCTCATTCACCTGCCATGTGATATCCTAAATAAATTTATCTATAAGGTGATCACATCACTCGTATGTATCAAACTTATAAATTATGATTAATTTCTCCTTCTCAATTAGTTCAAGATTAGGAATCAAATATTTTTCATCTAATAATTTTGATTTGCAGTATATAATTAATGGATATACCATGACGCACATAGATAGATTCCCAAAAGAAGATCAAGAATATATGTTAGACTTTCTAATAAAAGGGGGAGAGGATAAACAACTCTGAAATATGTTGTGAATTATCATCAGTATGATCCTCATTCAAAAGATAATTCAAGTCAAATACTTGAAGCATTTGATGACCCAAACATAATCACATATTTCAGCTGCATATACTCTTATTGAATATCCTTGAAGGACACAGTCTACGGCATGCATGACACATGGTTGAGCAATCGATTCCAAACACAATAATTCTTGAAAAGGGGAGAGAGAAAAATTATCAATGATCATGATATGGAGGAAAATGTGCTCTTAGAGCCTACGACATAACACTTCATGAAATCTCATGAGAGGTTTAGGTACCTAAGAGTAATAACAAAAGTGAAGAGATCTCAATAAGTTATATCGCATTGCGAATCGATACAAATGATATATCATTGATAATATCATTGATACAATATAGCACACAATATTATAAATAATTGTGAGGATCTAAATTCTACTTTTATTTAAGCATGCTGACGTAGAAATGTTTATCAAATGAAATTATCTTGATAACTATAAAACTTATTGGACCGCAATCCAAGCATCATAAGATATCATGCATTTAGTATTGGATTTTGTCACTTGAAAAAATTTTGTATGAAAATCTGAAGAATTCAAAATGCCTGAAGCATATACAAGTTTTTGAAAAACTTACTTATAATCCTCATTTGAATTAAATCAATGAAGATTGATGTACTAGAATAGCATTAATGAAGTAAGGTATAAAAGTAACTTTATTTACCCTTGTACTTTTATAAAAATTATAATCTTTCATATCGTATTGTAATGTAAGTTGATGACTTGGATATCATTGAAACCCTTGAAGATTTTTCAAAAGCAGTAGATTATCTACTAAAAGAAGTTGACATGAGAAACTTGCAGAATATTTTGGTCCTGAAGTACCATATCTTTATTTGATTCATACTTTTATATATCTTGCTATAACTATGAGTTTGATATAGTTTTACTCCTTTATGAAGATATTAAAATAAGATCAATTGCAAGTCCTCATATGAATATGTTTATCCTAATAAATTTGTCTAGTTTTTGAATATACAAAGCATTCATCTCATCAACAAAAAATATTCTATCCGGACATGTTATCTATTCTCATGAGGGAATACGGTCATATGTATTTTACATGACAATCAAATCATACAAAGACACCATCAATTTATAAATAAACTCAGGAATATATTTGATGTGATTCTAACAATATTATATGTTATTGATGTAAATGTATCAAAAGAATGAAGATAATTTAGTATGTATAATATAATTAAAGGTAGGATTCATAAAAGGAGATAGAACGAAGTATATTTCTCCAAAAAAATTTATACAGATGAGCTTAAAAAGAATGGTTATATCAACGTGCAACAAATTCATTCGAGTAATAATATGGTCGATTTATTTACCAAGTCTCTACCAACTACAACTTTCAAAAAGATGGTGCACAAAACTGAAATTTATGTTCTCATTATGAGGAGTTAATACGCGTTGTACTCCTTTTTTCTTACAAGATTTTATTCCACTAAGTTTTCCTTGTAAGGTTTTTAATGAGGTGGTCAAAATGTATATTATTGATATGTATGTACTATTTTTTCTTCACTAAAAAGTTTTTTCACTGATTTTTTTAGTATGATTTTAATGAGGCACATTATCTATCAAATAGATATTTAACGAAAAGTGTTATAAATGTATTTGTATTATTATGAATGGCTATCTTGTACTTTTTTCGAAGAAAAGTTA
The DNA here is from genome assembly GCA_003996215.1 of Jaltomata sinuosa. Lineage (NCBI taxonomy): Eukaryota > Viridiplantae > Streptophyta > Magnoliopsida > Solanales > Solanaceae > Jaltomata > Jaltomata sinuosa. The sequence continues at coordinate 124,867 of QJPP01001916.1, read as the reverse complement.
GGAACCCTAACTTTAGAATCAAACTAACTTTTCCTATTAATAAAGGGTTTTCATTCTTTGTAATTCATCTCTCGAGAAAAATAAAAAGTTTTCTTCTTCTCTCTACTTATTCTTCTTATTATTATTTTATTATTTCATAACAGATATAGTAATAATAATAGTATCACTTTTGATATAATAATAGTGTCACTGTCTTTTAAAAAAAGTCTTAAATATAACATTTTTTTTTATTAATACCGAAAAAAAAAATAACAAATAGAAAGTAAGATTAATGATAGCTTACCTGAGCAACTATGATAGAAGAATCTCCAGCATATATTACAGATGATTTATCGGGCCAACTTCCCTTTATCAGATAATCGCAATCCTTCTCCTTGGAATTATTATTTGCTAAGAAAATAGCCAATTTGGTTTTCCATTGAAATATGGATGTTGTCTTCATAGTAAATAAAAAGTCTTTGTCATCTGTGTTTTCTCCTCTAAATACATTCCATCTTGAATGCTCACTCAACTTCTATACAAAAATTAATTGACCACAAGACTTTAGTATTAACGTGAAAATATTTATACGATTATCATTTATAAGGTAATTGCAAGTAAATTATAATGATAAGTATTAAATGATAACTGACATGGTATTACAAGTTAAAATTATTGACAGTGCCAAGATATCTTTAACTATCAGTGTTTATAAACTTTAATCTATAGTAATAAGTTGTTAAGTTATACAAACTGAAAATGGAATTTTTTTCCACTATTAGTAAATTTAACTGTTTATAGCTATTACATTAATTTTCAGGTTATCATATTAAGCTTAAGAGTTTTTGTCCTTTTAGTCCATAGAACAGATAAGACTATGATTATATATAACTTATCACTGACAATAATAAAGAACGTCGATTAAAAAATATTATATCTGTTCAATTTGCTTGTCTTACCCTCCTTTTTAGTTTGTTTAAAATAGAATGTCTTTTTCTTTTTTTGGAAACACTTTAATTCTAACTTTTCATATGACATACTTAAAAACAAAAGATTAAAAGATATTTTGGTATATCTTATATATTTTTAGTTTAAGATCATAAAATTCAAAAGTCTTCTTTATTTTCTTAAATTTTATGTCAAGTCAAAAATCAAACAAACAAAGTAAAATGGATGGAGTAAGAAATATTTACAGAGAACTCCCTTAAGATTTGACTTCATAACATTAACTTTCCTTGTGATTAATAGTATTATGTTATCTCTCTTATTTTAATTTTTTTTTACCATTTCTTGTAATCTATTTATTGTTAAATTTTAAAAGTTATAATACGACTAATTTTCCCTTCTTAATATCCTCTTCTATTTTATTAATTTTTCGAACATCTTTTGTGAAAGAATCTTTTGACAAGCAATTTGTTGATGTCAAAACAAGTAAAAAATCAATCTTTTCTGCTTAATCTGTTTGTTCTTTGACATTCTTTCCTCTATGATTCGGTTATCACTTCTAGTATTTTGTTGCAACCTAATATATTTAAAAGCTTCAACATCGGAAAAAGTAGAAGTATTAACCTTCAAATCATTTTTCATTTTTGTAAATTAAAATTTTAAGCCACAAATTTTCATATCCACTGGAATTACTATTGATTCCAAGGGAGTCGGAATTAATGGCAAAATGCTAAAGAATGTTTTCACAAAAAAAATGCCTGTTAAAATTAATAAAAATATTATAAGGGATAAATTAGTGATCATATCACAATTTCTTTTTTATCATCAACAATAAATAGGTCAAAAGAATTGTTATAGAGAAAAATTACAATAACGGAGGTAAACGTAATACTGTAAATCATGAGAGAGATTAACGTTATGAAATCAAATCTGAAGGGAGATCTCTGAAATTATCCTAGAATAAAAAATAAAAAAAGGAATCATGCACCTTTTGTTTGAGAGTGACCAGGGGATTATCTGCAGCATCAAGAATAACTCTTTTATCATGCCACCTGAATGTTGTGCCTCTAACTTTAAACATGACGTTGCCATTTATATCTGAAACAACAAATTCTCCATGTCTAAGTGTCTTGACCTTCTTGGATATAATAAGATCAACTTGATTTGGTGCGCAATATTGAGACCCAATTACAGCAATTTGATTATTAGTCATAGCTACATAACTTGATTCTGCCATTAACGATGGACTTTTGATTGTCAATCTTAAATTCGGAGAAATTGACAATATTCTTTTTTACTAAGGAATTAGGATATTTGTTGTTTTGTAGTGACAACCGTGTTTGCTACTAGGAATATAAAGGAAAGTCATGAATGAGTTGAACTTGTCTACCAAATAATTCTCTAAAAGAGAAGATCTAATCAAATCACATAGCATTGACTTATGAAATTTATGATGTTCGACCTCTTCAAAGGTCTTTTGATTTTTTATTCTCTCCTTAATCTCTTACTTGTGAATACATCCGTGTTTCGCACGGTTTTTTCTTATACATATAAGAATTAAATTAAAAGAAAATTATTGTAGATAAATAAAGTAAATGTATATATATTAGTGCCTACATGTGGTTTAAGACATATTTCTATGAAGAAAATGAAATTTTACGATACAAATGAACAAAATATAGAACATGCTAATAAGTATAAAACGGAAGATTTTCAAAAAAAGAAAAAATATGCAAAAAAGAAAAGCAAAGAAGAATATGAATATAACACATATTTGTTAGCCTCTACCTCTCTTCATTTCAAATACACATATCCTAGTAACCTACCATTAACAATACGAAATGAGAAAAAGAAAAGAAAGCAATATAGAATAATTTTATTCTCGCTAGTGACTAAGACGTAAAACAAATTTGTTAAAATTTCTTGAAAACCTCATGATCCATTAGACTTTTAATTTTATGTCCGATATATGAACTTATGAAAATTTGCACTGTTTGATCAAGAAGATAGAAGTTGTTGAAGATGCTGGAACTGGCAAAATACCCAGTTCTTATTTTTATGAATTTTCCTCATCAAATCAAAAACGGTTAGTTAACTAAATATTACTATAAAATGATTATGGAAAACGAAAAAATGTATCCAACTGATATGAAATTAAATGACTTTAATTATTAAATAAGGTAGAATATTATTGTTCTTTTTATTAGAAAATGAAGGAAAGAGAGTAAAATGTCAACAAATGATTATAAAACATAGGGAAAAGACATCAAAATCACCCTAAACTATACCCGAAAAGTCAAAGACACATCTAAACTATCGAAGTGACCTAATACACACTTATTCTTATTAAAAGTGAATTTAATACCACCCAAAAGCTGACGTGAAAATAAAATTAAAAAAAAGAAAACAAAGCGCGTTTGGCTCGAAAATAAAGCCAAAAAAATACTTTTACACCCCCCCCCCCCCTTATTCTCCTGCAGTTCCTCTTCTCTTCCTCTTCTTCATGCCACCCTATCTTCTTCTTCTTCATTTTTTTTTCTTTATCACAATCACTCCTTCTTGGCTGATGAAAAAATGATTTCTTCATTGTAATTTTTTGAGAGAGAAAACAAAAAATAAGATTAAAGGGTGAATTTCATAACAAAGATTTAGCGAAGTTATCTAATAAAATATGGGGAGACCAAAAAATATTTGGTGAAACTTCTGAAAGTGAACAATCCTTATTGCTCCTATTATCAAAACCCATCAAGTCGAGTACCTATTATTCAATTTATTTCTATTTTTTTTGTTCAAATCGAGCACCTATTATTCAATTTATTTATGTTTTTTTGTTAATTGTAAGCATATAAAATAAGAAATTTCCTAGTTCTTTTTTTTTCTGTACAAAGTTTTTGGGTTTTGTACAAAATTTAATTATTTTAGTGTATTTTTCGTAGATCTATCTTCTCTCTGTGTTGGGTGGTGAAATTGATAGTCAGGTGTAGTGATTTTTGGTGATGGTATGTGATATTTGATGATGGGTGACGTAATTAGGTGGTGATGATGTTGCAAATTTTTGGATGGTGATGATAACAAAAAAGATTAAATTAGATGAAGTTATTACTTGGCTGTGCTGATTTGTATGAAGAATGGAGGAAGAAGAAGATTACATTAATGGTGGTTATGCTTTAGAACAAAAATGGAGTTATTCAGGTGGAAAAAAAGGGAGAAAATAGAGACAAGAATATTTATTTTTTAAAAATGAAAAAATATAAAAAAATACACGTGTAGGCTTGAACGGATTTGGCAGCTGCGTGAGAATCACGCAGGTTTGTGTGATTGGTTTTATACGTTTAAGGGTGATATTAAATTTACTTTCAATAAGAATAAGTGTGTAATAGGTCACTTCGATAGTTTAGATGTGTCTTTGACTTTTCAGGTTTAGTTTAGGATGATTTTGATGTCTTTTCCTTAAAACATATAACTATGTAGAATAATTTAAAACTGAAAAGTAATTAAAAGAGTTAATATTCTTAAATTAATTTTCCCTTTAATTGAGCAATAAATATGGATAGCTATAGACTTATTGATAGAGTAATTTTTCATCAAATAATTTGAGGGAAATATAAGAGAAAAAGGTAAAAAAATAAAATAAGACAAATATCATACTGGCCTATGAAAAATGTCAAATCACCTACTCAATTCCTAGCTTTACTATATATATAGATAGAGAGATTGGTAGGAAAATAACATCAATTTGTTAGTCTCGACTCTTTCTTTTGGGACTTGTTAAGGTTATTGATTTTGACTTCTCTACTTTTGAGGGAATGTAAAATACTTCTTTCATCCTCAAATTGAAAATTACATCTAATAACTTACGTAATCCTAAAATTAACAGAAAATATTGGAGAAAAATATTTTTATTGTTTAAAAATTATACCTTGATTAACATTATAATTGATGATGTTGATATATTGTAAAAGTCCTAGACTTCTACCTGACACGATAATTTCTTCAAATTAATTTTTGTCATAATTGAGTCAATTGTATAATTCAAACACAAACATCTCTGCAAAATATAATTGAATAAAGCAATTTTTTATGTTGAGCATTTCAAACTAAGATATCTAAAAAGAAAAAAAAAGAAAGAAAAATTTCTGGACAATAATGTGGAACGATCTATGATCTTCTCCATGACAAAGACGTTGACTTAGAAACATAATTAATAAGAAAATTATATAAGTATACACACACAGGGAGAGACATACATACATACATTCATCCATATATATATATATATATATATAAATAGTCAATTAAATTTTTATATGATTTTTATATATTTTAAGTCGTTAACTATTGTGATTTATTATATTTTTTACGTAATTTTTAAATAATATATGGTACTCTCCCTGTCCCAATTTATGCGGCACTGGTACAATTTTGAGAGTCAACTAAATTTTTATATATCTTTTAAATATTTTAAGTTGTTAATTATTGTGATTTATAGTACTTTTTCTTTTGTTCCAATTTATGTGACACTGATAAAAATTGCAGAGCCAACCAAATTTGTATTTCTTTTAAATATTTTAAGTTGTTAATTATTGTGATTTACTTAATTTTTAAATATATAACAATTAAAAAGAAAGTTAAGATAAGCAAATTAAAACAGAGAAAATATAAAAGGAAATATCCAAGCAGGCAGCACAAACAGGTGCGTCGAACTCGTGCCTGCTTCTTCAATATATATATATATATATATAATCTCAATTTATGTGACTCATATAAAATTTAGATAATCAATTAAATTTTTATATGATTTTTACATATTTTAAGTTGTTAACTATTGTGATTTGTAATACTTTTTATGTAATTTTCAAATAATATATGTTACTCTGTCTGTCCAAATTTATGTGGCATTAATACAATTTGAAGAGTCAGCCAAATTTTTTGTATTTATTTTAAATATTTTAACTTGTTAATTATTGTGATTTATAGTACTTTTTTTTTCTCAATTTATGTGGTACCGATAAAATTTAGAAAGTCAATCAAATATTTATGTCTTTTAAATATTTTAAGTTATTAATTATTGTAATTTATACTACTTTTTACATAATTTTTAAATATATAATAGATCAAAAAAGAAAAGTAGGATAAACAAATTAAAACAAAAAATTATAAAAAGAAATATCCAAGCAGGCACGTCGACCTCGTGCCTGCTTAAGCACACATGTTAACTCCCTCTTATAAGTATACTATATACAGTTTTCGTGCTTTGCACGGGCCCAATGTTAATACTTGAAAATGTCTAATTTAAATATGCATATATTATTTTATATTAGATCAATGAAATTTTTAGATATGCATATATTATTTTATTTAAATCAATGAAATTCATATAAGAATATTTTAAGTTGTTAGTTGTTGTGATTTATAATATTCTTAATGTAATTTTTTATTTTGATTTATAATATTTTAATATAATTTTTAAATATATAATAAGTTATTAATTATTGTGATTTATAATAAAGAAGTACAAAAATTCCTAAACTTATTATTTTGCGCGAGGCCCATATATTGTAACTCATAGATAGAAAACAAGAGAGACCTTGAAACATGCTAAGCTTACCAAAAAATTAAAATTGCCACAGAGGCTCAAACTATGGACCTCCTACACATATTCCCAAGGTTTTACCACCAGGCCATTAAGCAGACTATGATAGAAGCTTCCAAGAAAATTAAAATGAAACATGCCCCTGAAGCTCCTAAACCAAAAAAAAAAAAAAAAAGGCAGTCCACGGGGGATCGAACTGAGGACATCCTACAAAAAAACTGCACCTTTTACCACTGAGGCAGAAGCAGGCATGTAGTCCACATGCCTGCTTTAACCACTGAGGCAGAAGTAGGCATGTCGTCCACATGCCTGCTTTACTGCCTCTTCTTATATAGGAGGATAGAAAATCAATTAATTTTTTATATGATGTTTACATATTTTAAGTTGTTAACTATTGTGATTTGTAATACTTTTTACGTAATTTTTAAATAATATGTATTACTCCATCTGTTTAAATTTATGTGGCATTAATACAATTTGGAGAGTCGGTCAAATTTTTTATATTTATTTTAAATATTTTAACTTGTTAATTATTGTGATTTATAGTACTTTTTCTTTTGTCTCAATTTATGTGGCACCGATAAAATTTAAAAAGTCAATCAAATATTTATGTCTTTTAAATATATTAAGTTATTAATTATTGTGATTTATACTTACTTTTACATAATTTTTAAATATATAATAGATCAAAAAAAAGTAGTATAAACAAATTAAAACGGAAAAATATAAAAAGAAATATCCAAGCAGGCAGCACAAGAAGGCACGTCGACCTCGTGCCTGCATAAGCACACATGTTAATTCCCTCTTATAAGTATATAGAATATTAGTTCAGTGTACGGGTGTTGCACGTATGTATCACATCATGTCGCCAATCAATATTAAATATATAATAGAAGAATAAATTATTGAAAACCAATAATTTAACTATAAATAAAATTAAATGACTATTCTATATATCTAGTATAAAATTAATTTTTAAACGTTAAAAAGCCAACTAACATTTTATAAAAGGCTCTTCATGACTTTAAATTATTTTACCAGTGTAACGACTTGTTCAGTCGTTACTAAAAAGGCACATCATTATGGGTGAGCTATTGCGAAGAGCGGGTTAGAAAAAATTTCGGGTTGGGGAGTTGAAATTTTTTGACTAGGCTAGTCTCGGACGGATTCTGAGCGAGGCAGGGTCTAGAGTAATCTGGGTGTGGATTGGGTAATATATCTTAGGTCGAGCTAGTTTTTCCGTTAGCCAAGACCTTAGGGAGTTCGGAGAACTTTTCAAAAATGAATTCAGGTGAGTAGAACTCCCGATATCGAAGATGACGTGAAAGAATTGGTTCGAACATCAAGATTTCAAAGTGTATTGTAAAATGGACTATTTTTGAGGATTTTTCGAGGTTCTGTTCCGTGTAAATCGCTATAGCGGTTGACAACGGCGAACGCTATAGCAAAAAAATTCCCGCTATAGCAGAAGTCAAAGGCGGTCAACCCGCTATAGCGGGCGGCTTCCACTACGGCGGTATCGCTATAGCGGTCCAATGACTGCTATAGCGGAACGATGGGATCAGAAAACTCAAAAACGAGTTTTATAATTTCATTCTCTCCCCTTCAGCCTCAAAAACAGACGAGGGTTACTTCTAAAACCCTCCTAGGCTGTTCCAAAGCTTGGGAGCCATGAGGAGGAGGCTAAAAGGACGTGAAACCACAGATTCAGGACTGTTAATCATCAGGGAACGCCTTCACGAAGCCAAAAATTGCATAGTGCAGCTGCTTGACATCCAGGTAGGCTAGATTTTCTTCATTTAGTCGATTGACCTGCTTTCATTTCGTACTTATTTTATAGACGGAAAGGAGAAATCCATGCTTATGACTTCGGGCACGGAGGCTGGAGGAGAATTGTGGTGGTTAGATTGGTTGAACTAGAATTGATTGAGTTGTGATAATGTGTCGTAATATTTTGGGTTGTTATGGTTAATTAGGTGTCATATGATGATAAAATCCAAGGAACAAGATGTCGGGAAGGTTCGGAGAACCGAAAATGTTTGGATAATTAAATGGCTATGTAAAAAGGGAATTCTCAGAAATGCTTGATATAGAGGAAGTAGAATAACATAAATGGTTGAAGTTCTAAGGTTAGGGGATGTCTTCCCCATATTGTATCTGTCTTAGAAAAGGTTCGGGAATAAATGTATCTACTAGTCATGTGTTAAAAAGGGTTGAACAAGGGCTTGGTCTTCGGACGAGATTCAAATTTAAGTTTATGTACATGGAATAGGGGTAGGTGATGGTTATTGATTTCCAATATGCATTATGTGTTCACGTACTATTGCTTAGAATTGTATGAGTTGCATGATTAGGGAATGAATTGTGAATGTCTAATTGTCAGGTTATCAGTCTTGTGAAATGAACTTGTTTGTTGCTTCTTGGTTTACAAGTATGTTTTGTTCATTGTTTGTGATTGATTGGACTTGATGTGATATTCGGTTGGCTCGGGTACCATGCCTGGTATGGAAAACACTAACGGTTGGCTCGGGTACCACGCCTAGTATGGAAATAGTAATGGTTGACTCGGGTACCACGCCTGGTACGAGATACACATTTGATTGGCTCAGGTACCATGCATGGTATGAGATACTAACAGTTGAATCAGATACCACGCCTTGTACGAGTTTAATTATGTATTTTTAACAGTATTTGTCGACAATTCCATGAGTGAACCGGGTTGATTATTAAATCTGTGATTGATTATATTAGTCCTTGAAAGGCCGGATTATTACACTTAAATATGGAGATGGTCTTGGGGTGGACCGGGCATTGCATGTTAACACTTAGGTGTTGGTCTAGGGATCCTTGATTGATCCGGGTAATGAAAAAGGGTAAATGTCATGTTTATTACTGTTGTTGAATGATTGTTGAACATGTTCCCTGTGGTTGATAAGTCAAAAGGTAGACTTAGAGTCTGGAGTTATACTACTACTGGCTGTTATTATATGTTGTACTGCTTTACTCAGTGCGGTTGTACTACTTGTTCTCTACATATTGGGTTTCTGAGAGGGCCAAATTTATTATTATTTTGTGTATAGTTGGTCCTTGAAGGGCTGGGTTAGTGTGCTTAAGTGATAAGGTAGTTCTTCTGTGAATCGGGGTCGCATGTTATTGGCATAGATGATGTACTAGGGATCCTTGTTTGGTCCGGATTATGTAAAAAGGATATATGTTTGTTGTCACTGAGAATTGTCAATGTCGATTAGACTTGTTACGTGCGGTTGATGAGCTAAGGAAGAGACTCGTAGTCTGGTTATAATGTTGGCTATTGTTACTTGTCGAATATGGCCCTCGGGACATTGGGGAGGTCTTGTACTAGTAGGTGGCGGTACAACGGGTGCGGTCTACGTCCCTAAGTAGTGGGGTTTACTCCGAGTTATTGAGTCATAGAGGTTGACTTGAGTAAGAAAATGATAGTTCGGATATGAACATAGGTGTTGACAATGGTACGGGTGGAAAGTCTAGGTGATAAGTGTGACTTGAGAAGTCTAAGGGTTAGTGTGCCTTGGAAAGTCTAAGGGTTAAGGTGACTTGGGAAGTCTAAGGGTTAAGTGTGACTTGGGAAGTCCTAGGTGTCACGGTGTAGAGTTAGAGAGGGGAGTTGGAAGCGGAAGGGTTAGGAAGGCTCGGGTTTGAAGCAGGGTTTGATAAAAGTGGACGTTAAGGGATTGAAGCGTTATAGTTTAATGTGTTTTTCCCTGAATTTCTTATATGATGGTATGAGTGAATTTGGGTCGATCGATGATGCCTACCAGTAGGTGTTTGTACTGATTCTACTCTTGCTATACCTTTTTGGGTATAGTCTGGTTGCAGAGTTGGTAATGTTTCATAGGTACATGATGATGGTGATCTCCCGCAGCTCCTACTTCTGGTTTCTATGGTGGAGTTGTGTCCTTTTACATTTTCTTGTAATACTCTTGTAATAGCTCTTGTACCGGTTTAGACTAGAACCTAGGGAGGGTGTATGTATTTTAAAAAGAGGTTTATATTGTAAATATTTTCATGTGATAAAAAGAGTTATTTATGGTTTCACTTTATTTTTCGCATTACATGTTGAATCAGGTGGTAAGAGTTCTCCTATCTAGGTGGATCAGAGTAGGTGTTCGCACGACCCGGTAGTTGGGTCATGAGAACCAGAAAATTAAACTTTAGTGTCCATGGAGAATAGAAATATAGATAGTTGACATTTGCTAATGATTTTTTAGACTCATTAATATGGATATTAAATTACAAGTATTCTACTTTTCCCCCTTTTAACCCGGGACAATTACTCTACATTAGAAATACTATTAAAGAATGAATTTTTCACTTATTCTCTTCTTCCTTTTTCTTTTTTTATCATACGATAGTTTTGAGTTTCACGTATTCCTCTTTTTTCCTTTTCTATAGTAAACAATATAATTTTTTAGTTGATTATCAAGTCCTAAATATTTGAAAATTAATTGAATGTATAATTTTAACTATAATGAAAGTAATATATTACAACTTCATCCCATGTGAAATTTATTTTTAAGGGTAAAAAAGGCAAATGACATTCCAATAAGGTGCTTTGTGCTTGTGTGTATCCTTACTATTAAATAAAAAATTTAAAAAATAAATTACGACAAAACAATACGACGATAATAAAGAGAAATTATATATATAAAAACTCATAACAAAACAACCTATTGTAGTGTTGTAGAAAGGAATAATTCTCAATTTATAGAAGTCCAAACCTTTTCCTCCAAGTAAGAGTTACCTAAATATGAAAAAAAAAAGTTTTTCTTTCATATTTTAGTGATTTTTTAAAAGTAAAATAAAATATAAATAATAAAGTTTGCAAAAGTGATAGTCTTTTTTTTTAATGTACTTCGTACTTGTTTTCTTTTTCTTTTTTATTTTCCTTTTTTTTTAAATTTCAATGTACTACTTTAGAGTTTAGTCTTTCTTTTTAGATTTCTTCTTACTTCGGTTTATTTTGTATTGTCCATATATACACACATATTTTAAGAGTCTATATTAATTCTCCTCATCTTTCTTACCATATATTTTAGAAGTTAATATTATAGTCAATATTATAAAGATAATTAAATAATAATTTGACAAAATAGTAAATGACAGTTTTGTCTATTCTAAAGTCTTTTAATGAAGGACAAAAAATTCAAATCACATTATAAAGTCTTCCACACTTTTAATATAACTAGTTTAGTGTACGTGCTATGCACGTGCGTATCACGTCAATTAATAATAAATATATATTGCGTACCGCGCTAACTCAATTATTGTACAGATGACACTCAATGCACAATCTTGAAGATTATCACACTATTATATTCTTAACTATAAATCTATCACAAGTGTTGATCCATATGATTAGACATATATAATCATCTTTGGCATTCTATTTCTATCTTTCTTAAGAACTTTGTATAGATCAAGAATTTTAAGAATCACATCAATTAGATCTAACATCTAATAAAAGACACAAAAATGTAATAGCATCAAACGAATTTACGTAAATTTACTTAAATATCTATGCATAACCACAACTAAAATATCGAAAACAAAAGCAAGCAAACAAATTCTGTTATTTCATTAAACAAATACATATGACAATCAAACATAACCTCGAAAACTATCATACTATTAGCTTCTTAACTATGTTATTATGTATTTTATTAAAAAAATAAAGTTAAGTGAAAAGTTGAAAATAAACCTCTAAGAATTGGTTTAAAAGTAGCCTCTCACTATCCTCTCCGATCTCCACCATAATGTTTATTCCGCTATTGATTTAAATTGTAGATCACATCGGTGTTGCGAGTATGATGAAAAACTACATAAAAAGAAAAATAGTTAGAACAAATTTCAATAATGAATTTGACATAAGATTATTCATCTTAATCTTCTCTCAAGTCACCTTAAGAAAATTCGAAAGAAACATAAATCAAAAGAAAATAATATATAAAAAAAGAATCATCAATAATTATATTGAACACAAAGAATTAATTAGATTTAAATATTATTATGTCTCGTAGAAAAAAAGAGTCCTCAATTTATAAAAGTTCAAAAATATTTCCTTCCTGTGAAGCTGCAACATAAACCATTATCAACATCATAAGAGGCTCAAACATAGAGCATAGTATTATTCTACATTTGGTATCTCAGGATTCTTTTGGGCTTTATTGAGTGTTTTCACACTGCTTGTGTTAGTGCAGGTTATTTAAAAAAAAATTCAAGGGAACTATATTGTTGTGTTTGTTGCCTCAAGTGATTTTTTCCCATGCTTTTTCTTTTAAGAAAGAAACTGTAATGCTGTTTAAATTTGTTGTGGGTGTATGTAGTTTGAGGTTGTTCTGGTTGACCTTTGTGCGCAAGTGGGGCATCCTTGCAAATGAAACTGATTTCAGTGGCATTTTTGGCTGAAATGTTAGCCGGTAAAGAGAAGAATTATAATATTGTTCCTTAAATGGATCCTGGAAGTAAGGGGGTTGAAACTGTTAAGACTGAATTCTTCATGTCCATGGACATGGTTGAGTTCTGTATGCTCTAGTCAGAAAATATGCTGAACCTGTTTATCATGGGCTATTTCAAAAGTGTCCTGGAGAACTCTTATCATAACACGTAGTCTTACAATTATGAGCATTGTTTGCATTGGTAATTTGTGCATGTTGTTGGTTTAGGTAAGATGCTTGGACTGATACTTGTTACTAAACAAACTGAAGCTCAAGGAAAAATTGTCAGCAAGGTTTGCTGTCTTTATCCCCATTTACCCGTCAAACATATAGCAGGATAACTCATGAAATCTAGATTGTTAAGAATATCCTCACTTGACTTTGTCAGTTGACACCCTCGTTTGATTTACAATTTAAGCCCTTCCATAAGCAGCTTCATACACTCACTTCTCTTTTGTTAGATTATATTCAGATGAAGTTTCTTTCAGAGAGGATTTGCTTGAAAGTTCAATTCAACTTTAGTTTTTTTGTGGTGGAGAAAATATAAAACCTATCAAGAATTCTGTAACAGTCATGCATTCCACAACCAATAATTGTCCTTTTCAAAATAAAAACAAAATTTTATTTTTGAAGAGATAGAAATATATTAGCCAACAAAAAGATTTTGAGTTGGTAGGGAAAAATATTATTTACTTCAAGTTTTATGTTTCATAAGTTGACCCAAATTTCAGCCCGTGTGAAATACAGATTATTGTTTAACATCAACAGCGTCACAGTTAAGTAATGTGTTGGTTGATGTCATTGCTAGATATTCTAAATATTATTGTGAGATAAAACATTCATTAATTTTGGCATGAGGTGTAATTTTCTTATGAAACAACACTATTATAGTATTGCTACAGTGCTACTAGCACCAGCTGTGCCACTGCTAGTTTAGTGTACGTGCGTTGCACGTGTGTATCGCAACAATATAAAAAATTGCATATAAAAAGACAATGGAGTATATAATATTGCAATTGAGGCCGGTGAAGCTCCTAACCACTCACGTATTTAAATCATTATCCAATATGATTAGTGTACGTGTGTCACATTATGTATTACGTTAATCAATAGAAATATATGTGAAACAAACATATCTTTGAAAAATAAAATTCAATATTAAAATAAATATAAATTTTAATATCTTAACAAAAATAAAATAATACAATAATTGAGATATCAGAACAATACAATTAAACTTAATCTTCACAAAAAATTCTCAAAACCCGATAAAACATTCATCTACCACCAGTATTAAACAACAAAAAAAATATTTAGTAACAGAATAAAAATTACAAAAAAATAATGCAATAATCGAGATATCAGAACAATACAATTAAACCTAACCTTCACGAAAAATCCTCAAAACCCGACAAAACATTCATCTACCACCTGTATTAAGCAACAAAAATAATAATATCTAGTAACAGAATTAAAACTACAATAAGATAATATGATAATCGAGATATCAGAACAATACAATTAAACTAACCTTCACAAAAAATTCTTAAAATCTGACTAAATATTCATCTACCACCTGTATTAAGCAACAAAAAAAAATATCTAGTAACAAAATAAAAAATATAATAAAATAATACGATAATCGAGATATCAAAATAATACAATTAAACCTAACCTTCAAGAAAACTCCTCATAACCCGATCAAGCACATCTACCACCTGTATTAAGCAGAAAAAACAACATCTGGTAACAAAATAAAAACTACAACAAAGTAATATGATAATCCAGATATCAAAACAATACGGTTAAACCTAATCTCTACACAAAAATTCCTCAAAGCCTGACCAAATATTCATCTATCACCTATATTAAGTAGAAAAACAACAGTAAGAAGAAGAAGAACAACATTGTAAGGTCTTTCATACTTTATATATATATAATTTTTTCTCCTAGAACAATTTTTGAAAGAATAATCGTCGTAAACCTAAATAAAGTGAGACATTAATATAAATAATATTAGTTGATTAATTAAAAGAAATTCTAATCCTAAACCTAAACTCCTAAAGTTATGCTTAAATCTAAATTATACTAACATAATCGTATAAATAACAAATTTAACTAAATAAAGAGAGACAATAACTAATTTAACTAAATAAAGAGAGACAGTTAATATAAATAATATTAATTAATTTGTCAAAAGGAATCCTAAACCTAAACTGATGTTTAAAGCTAAAAAACATAGTCGTATAAAAATAAATTTAATGAATTCTATAAATTTAGACTTCTTGTTGTATATTAATAATAATAATTGGAGGAAAATAGTAAAAAGACGATTTTGTCTAAATGAGAGACTTTTAATGAAGGGCAAAAAGTTTTCCTCCAAGAAAAAAACTATCTAAATATGATTTATTTATTTTTGGTGAAAAGTAAAAAATAATTATGGTAGTATTTTATTTTTTTACTAAATAAATTATTTATGTTAATATTTTATTTGCTTACCAGCTAATGTGCACATAATTAGTAGAGTATATGTTTGTGCTCCGTATATGTTCAAAAGTTGAGAAAAAAAGCAAAACAAATTAATAATGTTATAAAAAAATAATTAATTATATAGTATAGAAAATAATAAAATCCTAAACCAAACCTTTTTTTCTTTGTTTCCTCCACCAGATTTTCCTAATAATTATAGTAACAAATCATGCACACGGAAATTTTCTATTATTTTGTATTAATTTTCTTTTACAAATTTATTATATTACACAATTTAAATAAGGAAAGATTTATTATATAAAATTTAATTAATTTTAAAGTCTTAAATATTAAAAAAAATAGTAAATGACAATTTTATCTATTGTGGAGTCTTTTAATGAAGGACAAAAAGTTCAAATCACATTATAAGGTCCTTCACACTTTTAATATAGTATAGATATAGACTAGTTCAGAGTACGAGTTTTGCGCGTGGTCAAAACGCATACCTAATTTGATAACAAAAAAAGATTATTGACAATTTATTTAGAATATGTTTTATTTTCTATTATTTCATCCTTGCTAGTTTAAATTTACATTTTGCCAATTTAATAGTTAACCTCATGCTATAATTTAACTGTTATAATTTTATTCATAATAATTCTATGCAAACTTTCCTTCTTTTGATTCTTTTGATTTAAACATTTGTAACCTGTCTCAAATTACTTTTTCCATTTTATAAATATCTATACAATTTTTCAAACATGAGATTTGAGTTTTACTCCATATGTTTTCACCACTTTCTGAACACCTTTGCGCTCAGATTCGGCTCCTTTACATTTTCATTGTCTCCATTTTCCCCAAGTTCTTACTTGGATGAGAGACACATGACATGAGTTAAAATAAATGATTAAGATTTAATTAATTAAATTAAGATACTAATTATTATTTGAATAATAATTGTTTTATATATTTGCTTCCAATTTTTTTTTGTAAATTCCACGATTATAGCTATAAAATAATTTAATCCATAAATATATTATTTTTTTTTTGAAATTCTCTCTCTTCCTACCTTTTCTTTTTTTCCTACGCTATTCTCCATTTCCATACTCATTGTCTATCTTCTAACATTTCTTTGAGCTAATTGATTGTTTTATACTAATATGGATGATGCACAATTGTGTTATTATAATATTATGATAATTTACTAAAATAAATTGTTGGTGTTGTCAGTATTTTTTACAGCAAAACATTGTTCTGGACGAAGAGGGAAAAAGAGAGTTGAGAAATTTGGAAAAAGGAGAAATAATAAAGTTTCTAAACTAATAAAGGTGTATCTATTAATTAGTTAAATCATAGTTAGAATCTAAATTTGATAAATTAAAATTTAACTATTTATTTTAACTCATGCCATGTGTCTCTCATTCAAGTAA
Source organism: Jaltomata sinuosa (assembly GCA_003996215.1). NCBI lineage: Eukaryota > Viridiplantae > Streptophyta > Magnoliopsida > Solanales > Solanaceae > Jaltomata > Jaltomata sinuosa. The sequence continues at coordinate 107,978 of QJPP01001916.1, read as the reverse complement.
AAACTTAAAAAAATGCAAACAATGAAAATGGAGAGGAGCCGGATCCCTTGCGCTCAACTTAAAAGTTGCAGGAAAAACTTACTTCTCCTATTTCAATTTGTTTGTCTTGTTTTTTTATTTTAGTTTGTTTCAAAAGAACGTCACTTTCCTTTGTTGAGAAATCTTTAGTTTCAACTTTCCACATGACACATTTAATATAGTATCATAAGATTAAAAGACATTTTGATATATTCTACATATCTTTAGCTTAAGATCACAATATTCAAAAAAATTCTTTATTTAGAGCCTATTATTAAAAATAGTGAGATATGTCAGATTTCATAGTTTATTCACAACTGAAACAGTTGCATATAATTAAATTTTAAAAGAGAATTCATACAGAATTAAAATGACTAACCAATTTCTTGTGATGTAATGTAACGAACGATCCAAAGAATCTGGTCAAAATTGTAAATAAGTCAATTTCAAATTATTAATGGTATATGAGTCATTATAAACAAAAATCACAAAAAACTTCTCAATTAGCAATTATCTATCAAGAATTCATGATAATTTATTATTTTAAACTTCAAAAAAATAATAAAATCACAAAAGAAAACTTGACAATTAGGAATTGTCTATCAAAAATACATAATAATTTATTTTTGTAAACATAAAAAATATACTAAAATGTTAAAAAACTTACCTCAAATCACAAGCAAATTTATCTCTTCAATCATAGATACTATCAATATTTCACAAAAACACTTCTCAATTAGCAATTGTCTATCAAGAATACATGATGATTTATTACTGTAAACTTTAAGAACATCCCAAAATTTTAGAAAACTTAACTCAAATTAATAATAAACAAATTTATCTCTTTAATTATAGATACTATTAAGATTGTAAACATCAAGACCATACTAAAACATTAGAAAACTTACCTCAAATCACAAGCAAATTTGTCTCTTCAATTATAAGATATATCAAGATTTCAGAAAAAAAATTCTCAATTAGCATTTGTCTATCAAGAATACATTGGGTATATTGTTGTTGTTGCTATCAAGAATACATGATATTTATTGTAAACTTCAAGAACATTCTAAAATTTTAGAAAATTTACCTCAAATCACATGGAAATTTATATTTTTCTCCATATGTACAGTAGTTTTGGAATTAGTTTCGAAAGAATAATCTAAACCTAAATAAAGAGAGACAACTAATGTAAGTATCATTAACTAATTGACTTTACAAAAAAATTATTAATTAATTAATTAAAAATAACTCAAATTAATCACAAACAAATTTATCTCTTTAATCATAGATACTATTAAGATTGTACACATCAAGACCATACTAAAACATTAGAAAACTTACCTCAAATCACTAGAAAATTTGTCTCTTCAATCATAAGATATATCAAGATTTCACAAAAAACTTTTCAATTAGCAATTGTCTATCAAGAATACATGATATTTATCGTAAACTTCAAAAACATTCTAAAATTTTAGAAAACTTATCTCAAATCACATGCAAATTTATATTTTTCTCCATACGTACGATAGTTTTGAAATTAGTTTCGAAAGAATAATCTAAATCTAAATAAAAAGAGACAACTACTGTAAATATCATTAACTAATTGACTTTACCAAAAAATATATTATTAATTGATTAATTAATGAAAAAAGTGAAAAGACTATTTTGTCTATTGCGAAATCTTTTAATGAAGGGCAAAAAGTTTGAATCACATTATAAGGTCCTTCACACTTTTAATATAGTATAGATATACATGCGTTGCACGTGTGTTCCATGTTAATAATAAAATTACGTATTTAATGAATAAATTATTACGTATATGACTTATATCATTGAGTATACAACTTTGAAAAGTTATGTAAATATTACTAAGCAATATGTTTGAGTTACAAAATAAATAAATTTAATTTGTTACCAAGTAATATTACATAAATAACATACTTGATTCATTTTCAAACTTAATTGAAAGAGTCTACTATAACACTAAATTTATAAGTTCATCATTTAAATAAAAGCTCTACATCTCAAGATTCAACACTTAACTAAAATGTTATATTTCAAATTCAACAAATAAGTTCAATTAAGGATTTAACTAGTATACTAACGAATAGTATATGAAAATATAATTAAATAAAATAATCAAAATTAAATCACGATTAAACAAAGAAAGAGAAATGTCACGACCCAATTTTTCGGACATGATGGCACCTACAAGTCCTCTGTAGGTGAATCAATCCCCGTAGCCTGGAACGATTAGTAATGGGCTACTATCTAACAAGCATACGAAAGAATAGCATAAATAGCGGAAGCAAAGGAACAAGAGAAATAAGCAACATGAATATATATAAGCGGAAGCTAAACCAAACGCACGACCTAGTATCATAGTATAAGAGCCGCTACTACATAAACTGAGTACAAGGGTCTAAAAAAAGATATACATATGTCTCTGAATAGCAAAAGAGTGCATAGTATAAAAGATGAGATAACAACTAATCCCCGATCGCCAGGAGCTCAACCCTCAGTCTCAGACAGTCCAAAATAACCCTGCACGAGTCTCCACGAATCATCGATGATGGCCCATTCTAAGATCTGCACCAAAAAAATACAGAGTATAGTATGAGCACCAATTACAAAGCAATGGGTACCCAGTAGGAATCATAGGCCGATTAAGCGCATATAAGATATAAAAGCAATAATATAGCAGAAATAAAAAAAAATAGTCAAAGAAGCACTGAATAAGTACACGAAAGCTAGCACAGAAGGAATACAAGGAGAAAACAATCATGCTCGGCTAGCTACTAGAAATATACATCACAGAACACAGGTGAAGGGAAGAAGAATGCACCTGGGGTCCTTGTAATCACAATATATATAAAGAGAGAGAGTTTTAGGAAAATACGCGGTATACCGGTAACCTCAAGTAAAAAGGGAAAGAAGGAAAGCAAGTAAACGAACTCATGCTTGAAACCCAATTCCAATAACTAAATCATGCCAATAATACACTCTCAAAGTAGGAATAATTCGCCAATAATCCAAGTATAACCATGAAATGAACCAGAAGTATATACAACACAACTCCCAAAAGTGAATCATCGAATAAAACCCCGAATATAGCCATAATCAGAACGAAAAATGCGATAGAGTAATAGTAAGTCTACCTACAGTCCCAACGGGTGTCCATACACTCGAGGAACACATACAAGTGAAGACAAACCTTCCGACATCCCATACTACCGGAGCGTGCACTTAGCAACTAGTAAACAAGGGTGGAATCGTACACAAATGAATGATATGATGTAATAGGAAAAGTCAGGTGGAATAGTAGCTCTGTATGTACCTCCTTCGGCGCCTACGGGCCCAGTAGATAGGATCCGTAGAAGGACACGGCCCGTATACCTCAACTATACCGTATATCTCTCCTCCGATACACTTGGCACGTAGCCCCTGGTATGGATCGGCAAGGTCCATGGAGGTCCTCGATCACATACTAATCTCAGAACCTCAATATAATTATTTGGAGTGTATCCAGATCCAAGACAGTAATCAAATCTCGAAAATACATGCCTGGAGTCTATCCAGGACTAAAACAGTAAATCAAGTCTCAAAGATCCCAACAAGGGTGCCCGAAGCATAGCTGGGTCTAAAACCATAGTAAAAAAGTCTAATGCTCGACCCGACCAAGTTTAGTATTATTGCAAATCAATAGTAAAATATGTCGAGCACTCCGAATCCGCCGAGTCTAGTTATAGTATGAAAACCGGTGATAACATCATCCTTTTAACTCTTTTACCCCAAGAAAATCTATGAAAATCAGTTCCAAACCTTTTATAACCATTTTTACCAAAAACAAGCCCTCGAGTCCATGCAAGGTTTAGAAATTATTTTTACTAGGCCCGAAGCTAAAACAGTAGTAAAACATGTAGAAAACCTCTTTATATGCATGATAATGGCATGCCAAATCACAAATAGTATCCCAACGGCCCACAATCAACCGATCGGCCCTATACTGGCTTCAGTTGCTCTATAGAAAATATAACCAGCTCTATAATAACGATATAGATGTTCGGGACTCGCAGAAATTTTCCAAATAACCCACCACCTATGGTCCAGAGTCAAATACAAGGCCACACAGGACTACAAGGGTAATACTACCAACTACAAAGAATACTACAACCATAGGAGCAAAAATAAGATGGATATGAAGGAACGAACAAGGTCTGGGGGTACCAAGCTAATAAACCCAACCCAAGGAAGCTAATTAATACAATTATAGCCTATATACGCAAAGTTTAGAAGAGTTAAACCGTAACCTACCTGTCGTCCGACGACAAGCTGCTAGAACGATGACGTGCAAGCCCAAACCGCTCTGAGAAGCTCTGAACAACACTCAAACTATCATAAATATAATCTATGCATTAAGATGAAGGTAAGGACACCCACATTGCTAAAAGTATAGCTGGATCAAAATTCGGGTCATAAGCGGGCCCGTGGGCCCTGCAACTCAAAGCCAGAAATTAAAGAGCGCATAGTGATCACCACACTCCCGTGAGTGCATGCTCAGAAGATTAGCAGAATTTGGCAATGGAAATAGCTCAAAACAACCCATAAGCTAGAAGGTTAAAGAAGGAATCAAGCGGAGAATTTAACGAAAATAACAAGGAACTTATCGAACTGTGAGCAAGAAAATGGTCACGGAATCGGGAATTAACACCCTAGCACCAGGAATTGAATCCACACAGAAAAAATGGGAGCTTGATCTCTATAACAATGGAGGAATTCGTTTTGAGGGTGATGAAAATGAAGGAGGGAGCTTATATACTGCCCAAACGTCCTTCTTCGCGATTGTGAAGGGACCCCATGCGATCGTGATGACCATGCTGGCAAAATCATCGCAATCGCGAGGACTAGCCACACAGTCGCGAAGAATAAGAGGGGAGGGGCTTCATCGCTATCGCGAAGAAGGATCTCGCAATCGTATAGAGCAATGGGAGCTGGGTCCACTGGCCCTTCATCACGATCACGTGAAGGGACCCTCGTGGTCGTAATGAGCAATGAGGCAGACCATCATGATCGCGATGGCTTCCTTCATGATAGAAATTAAGGCCATAGGCCTGCACCTGCAACAACAAACAAGAGAAACTTAAGGGGGAAAAAGTCTCTGGATGGGCCCACAGGACTCATCCGGGACCTCGCACGCGCAAATGAACTATGCTACCACATTAGAAACAACATTCCGAACTCAACAAAACTGACAGAAAACCCAACGGAGGCCGTTTTAATGAAAAGTGAGCCTAACGCCCAAAAACCAACCTTAAGCCAAAACAAAACTCAATACCCCAAAATGTGTCTAGAAGCCTCGGGATCCGAACAAAAGGTCCCTCTAGCCCAAAGTCAACATTCTGGAGCTAACATCACTAACGGAATTCCCATTCGAGGCCTTCTTCTCTGAATGTTGACCAAGGTCAAACTTTCAAGTTCAATAGGCTAGAAAACACAAAAAGCAACTCAAAACCAAACCGAAAGCTCCCATACACTGACCAAGGGTCTATCTAGACTAAAATCCACACTCTGGAGCTAACGGAACTATCAGAATTCGATTATGAGCATGTTTACCAAGAATGTTGAGCAAAGTCAATGATATTCTAAGTTTAGGCTCTAAAAACAACCAAAAAGATCAAACAAACGTCCAGGGCACCAAACCACTGGTCCTAGCAAGCCATAAATGACTTGGGGCCACTACAAGCAAGCTCTATTAATACAAAGAAAGCGTAAATGCGAGAATCACTAAAAGGGTAATTACATCATCCACTACTAAAAAGGACTTTCATCCTCGAAAGTCAAGAACAAGGGAGTACTTGAAGGCTCAAACAACTACAGATTCTGAGCCCGTATCTCTCTCTCGGTCTCCCAAGTAGCCTCCTCAACTGGATGGTGCATCCATTGAACCTTAACAACCAAAATCTCTCTAGACCTCAATCTCCTGACATCTCTATCCAGAATAGCAATTGGCTCCTCAACAAAGGTCAAACTCTCATCCAACTGAACTGAATCCCACTGCAACAAATGAGACTCATCTAGAACATACCGCCTCAACATCGATACATGGAAAACTGGGTGCATAGCTAAAAATATCAGAGGCAAAGATAGCATATAAGTAACACTACCCACTCTCTGAAGGATCTCAACTGGTCTGATATACCTGGGGCTAAGCTTGCCGCACCTACCAAATCTCATCACGCCCTTCATGGGCGATACACGGAGAAACACCAAGTCACCAACACTGAACTCCAAGGCACAAAGTCTACGAGCGGCATAACTCTTTTGCCTACTCTGGGCTGCCCGAAGTCTATCCTGAATCACTCAAACTCTGTCTAAGGAATCACAAAGCAAGTCTGTGCTCTGTGACCTAAACTCCAAACCATCAAACCAACCCACTGGCGATCTGCAATGCTACCATACAATGCCTCAAATGGTGCCATACCAATGCATGAATGATAACTGTTATTATAAGCAAACTTCGCCAAAGGCACAAACTGATCCCAAGAACCTCCAAAGTCAAGAACACAGGCATGTAGCATGTCCTACAAGACCTGAATAGTCCTCTCAGACTAGCCATCTGTCTGAGGGTGAAATGCAGTACTAATTTGAACCTCTGTACCCAAGTTACATTGAATAGCCCTTCAAAACTGAGATGTGAGCTGAGTGCCGCGGTATGAAAGGATAGAAACTGGGACCCCATGCAAATGAACAATCTCACAAAGGTAAATTTGAGCCAACCTCTCTACACCTAAGTAGAACAGGCTGGCAAGAAGTGTACTAACTTAGTCAGCCAATCAACTATAACCCAAATAGAATCGAACCCTTGAGAAGTGCGTGGAACCAAATTATAAAGTCCATAGTAACCCCTTCCTACTTCCACTCAGGAATGGGAAGTCACTACATCAATCCACCAGGTCTCATGTGCTCGAACTTAACCTTCTGATAGTTTAAGCACCGAGATACAAACTCTGCTATGCCTCATTTGATACCACTCCACTAGTAAATTTGTTTCAACTCTTTGTACATCTTGGATGGGCTAGGATGGATGGAATATCTAAAACAATGTGCCTTATGGAAAATCAACTGAGTCAAATCCCTAACTCTCATATCACAAAGATGACTGTCAAACCTCAGAACACAATCAAAATCTAAAATAGACTAGCTGGCCTCACCCCGAACAACCTGATCATGAAGGTCACATAAGCGCTGATCCTCACACTGACGGCTTTGAATCTGATCAACCAAGGTAGAACAAACCTTAATATTGGCGAGAACTCTGCTAGGATCTGACAAGTCAAGCCTAACCAAATGGTTTGCCAAGGACTGGATGTCCAAGGCCAATGGCCGTTGTGAAACTGAAAGTGAATCTAGGCTGCCCATAATCACCATCTTTTGACTTAAGTTATCTGCTACCATATTTGCCTTGCCCCGATGATACAAAATAGAGAATTCATAGTCCTTCAGTAACTCAATCCACCTCCGCTTCCTCGAGTTCAACTCTCGCTGACTCGTGATGTACTAAAGACTATAGTGATCGGTGAAGATCTCACAGTGAACCCCATATAAGTAGTGCCTTCAAATCTTGAGCACAAAGACTACTGCCGCCAACTCCAAGTCATGAGTGGGGTAGTTGCGCTCATGAACCTTCAGTTGTCTCGATGCATAAGCTATCACTCGACCCTGCTGCATAAATGCACAACCAAGACCAACCCCTAAAGCATCATAATATATTCAGAAACTCTGACCCTCAACTGGCAAAGTCAACACTGAAGCTGAAGTCAACAAGGCCTTAAGCCTCTAAAAGCTATCCTCGCACTGATCCGACCAGTGAAATGGGAAATCCTTCCTAGTAAGCTTAGTCAAAGGTGCCGCTATAGAAGAAAACCCCTCGATGAACCTCCTATAGTACCCTGCTAACCCAACAAAGTTGCGAACCTTGGTAGGAGTAGTCGGTCTCGGCCAATCACGAACTGCTGATATCTTTCCCGGGTCTACTCTAATCCCATCCTTAGACACCACATATCCTAGGAATGCTACTAAACCTAGGCAAAACTCGCACTTTGAAAACTTAACATAAAGCCGATGATCTCTCAAAGTCTGGAGTATAATCCTCAAGTGTTTCTCATGCTCATCTCTACTCTGCGAGTATATTAGGATGTCATCAATAAATACTATCACAAATGAATTTAAATACGGGCTGAGCACCCTGTGCATCAAGTCCATGAAGGTTGCGGGGGCATTAATCAACCCAAAAAGACATCACCAGGAACTCATTGTAGCCATAACGTGTCCTGAATGCTGTCTTAGAGATTTCCTCCACCCTAATCCTCAACTGCTGGTAGCCTGACCTCAAATATATCTTCGAAAATATGGCTGAGCCTTGAAGCTGATCAAATAAGTCATCTATGTGTGGCATCGAATACCTATTATTCATAGTCACCTTATTCAGCTGCCTATAATCAATACACATCCTCATCGACCCATCTTTCTTCTTCACAAATAGAAATGGAGCACCCCAAGGCAACACACTCGGCCTAATGAAACCCTTAGCTAACAAGTCCTAGAGTTGCTCCTTAAACTTCCTCAACTCAGTTGGAGCCATACGGTACGAAGTAATAGAAATGGGCTTGGTGCCCAACTCTAACTTGATAGCAAAATTAATATCTCTCTCAGGTGGAAGGCCTGGCAGGTCGGTCAAAAACACATATAGGAAATCTCTAACCATGGGAACCGACTCTGGGGAAGAAGTGTCAGTGCTAGCATGTCGAACATATGCTAGATAAGCCAAACACCCACGAGAAATCAAATTCCTAGCTTGAAAAAAAGAAATGATCCCAGACGGTGCGCGACTAATAGAACCCTGCCACATAACCGAGGATACGCCAGACATGGCTATGGTAATGGTCTTGGCATAGCAATCCAAAACTGCATGGTGAGTGGATAACCAGTCCATGCCTAGAATGACATCAAAGTCTAACCTATCAAGAATTATCAAATCACCCCAAGTATCTAAATTACCAACAGAAATCATACAGGATCTCACAACACAATCCACTACTAAAGAATCTCCTACTGGATCGAAATAGATACAGGCATAGATAACGACTCACTAGCCAACTCCAAACAAGGCACATAGTAGGCAAAAAAATACGAGCAAGTAGATCCAGGATCAAATTCAATGCACCGCTCACATTTTTAGACATTCATCTTACCTTATTTCTCTCCCTCACAACCCAAGCTTGCCCAACAACTTATTCATTCAACATCTTTTTGTCAAACTTATTTGGTAGAACCAACTTTTTCCTTTCTTGTTATTCATTCATTTCATTGAACACTTTGAAGCAATTTACATTGTAAGCATCAGGTGCTACCTTGCATTGAAGCACAACTCCTCTTCTTCTCTATATTTCATGCATACACCCCCAAACTTAGGCTTTTCCTTATGTTAACCTTTTAATTTCTCTCTCACACTTAGGCTTTTAGCCTACATTTCACTTTCTAACTATTAAGGAGAACGGGTGCAAAGATAGAGGATCTAAAGAGGGTTAAGGTGTGATGTGCCATGGTTTTGCGACACTTTTGACACTTAAAAATTGGAATTAAAGTATGTTCCTTAGCAATTTTTAGTAGATTTGATGTGTTTTTGAGTATTGTGTAGGAAAATATGGTTCGGAGACTAAGTGTAAAAAAAAACTAAAATTTTGGCTGAAACAGACTTTTATGACTCAACTCCACGAGTCGTGAATGCTTCCATAAGTAGTGGAAGTTAGTCATGGGAAAAGTACTATAGATTATGCTGAATCCTGAGTTCTACGGGAGGTTTCCATGAGTCGTGGACCTTTTTATGAGCCGTAATTCCTGTCCGTGGAACCTGATCAGAGAAGGAGAAAAGGGATCTGAGATTGACGAAGCAAGTCCACGAGCCGTGATTCAATTCATGAGTCATAGAGTGAACTCATGGAAGCAAACCTACAGAATGAAAAAACCTCTAAGTTCCACAAGGGCTTTTGATAACCCATAGAAGTTTCCTCGGACCGTAGACTGTGTCCATGGAAGTTGCCGATTCCAGTTTTCCTTATTTGTTTAGGATAGGATTTCTGTTGTCTATAAATACCTTTCCTAGGTTTTCTTTTATGTTTTATGCTCGACATTTTATAAGAAACACATTCATAAACTTTTAGTATTGATTTGTTCTTGGTTTTGAGAGATAAACATATTCATAGTTCTTTATTCTTGATTTCATCTTCACCTATTTAAGTTTCCGCATTTCCTTACTTCTTCTTGTAAGTATATGATCATGAATGCGTCAATAACTTCTGATTGATTAAACATGAGTAGCTAAATCTACAACTAGGGTTGTGGGAACCACGAAGGATTAATAAATTAGGAAAAGTACTTGGTAATTCTAGGGCGGTGTTTATGCATGTATTGTTCTTCCCTTCTCTATAATTGCTTTTTAACGATTACAAACGTTAGAACTCACCTTATTCTTACTTGACGGATCAAGGAGGTAACGAATAGGAAAAGGGTTGGTTAGAACAGAGATTTGAGGCTATCAACCCTCATCTAATAGCTTGACCTTATCTAGGAATAACTAATCTGGGATCAAGGGCAGGGGTTAGTAAATCAAACACCCGTAGCCAGACCAAGGTGCATGGTGAAATTCATCTATCTAGGGGACCAACCATTTAGGTGAACCTAACTTACCGATCTTGTATGCTAAGCACCAAACTAGTTTACTAAGTACAATGCCTTACTAAGTTATGATCTCATGGGGAACACTACCCTAGTCACTTCTCTCATTGATTACAACTCTTAAAACTGTTACTTGTTACTTGTTCAAATTTGAATTACAATTACTACTTGTTACTGTAAAACCCCCTTTCGTAGGGAAATAAACGACTAAGAGCGCGAGTAAACATAATTGACCCTAGTCCTACCATATTCCCTATGGGATTGAACCTAACCTTGGTTAGGTTCTATATTTGAACAGCGACCTCTTTATGCTTCTAAGAAGAAGTGTAATTTGGGCGTATCAAATTTTGGCGCCGTTGTCGGGGAATATGGTTTAGGATTAAGAGAGATTGTGTTTATTTCACTATTAGTCCTTATTTCCTAATTTTACTTTTTATGTTGTTTTTGTTTTGTTCCAGGTTGCACACTTGTGCATGCACAGTACAAAGAGTCAAGGCAATCCCCTGATTCCATACGATCCGAAACTCCAATGAACTCTGAGAAACATGGATAAAGAGGAAGTTTACGAGACATCTGAAGAGGCCACAACTCGGATATTTGCCGAAGAAGAGCAAAAACAGGCAGAAGAAGATGCCCAAATTGCTAAAGATACTCAAATTGCCACTGACCTTACAACTCAAAATGCGGTAGCTGAGCAAGCAAGGAAAAAATAATAACAAGTTGCTCATCAAGCCGCACTAGATGCTCAAGCTGCGAGAAATGAGGTAGCCTGATGTAATGTGCCTCAAGACCCAGTCGCACTAAGAGGAAATAGAGGCCAACATTTGCAGCAACCCCAACAAATCCCATAGTACAATATTGTTGATGATGATACAGGGACAACAATCCCTATAGTATTGTCACTTCTACCCGTTGGTACAAAGTTCAATATTACTAGCACTATGATTCAGCTGCTGAACCTGAAGGGATTATTTTCTGGCAAGCCTACTAGGGATGCAAACTTGCACGTAAAGAGCTTTGTGGGGATCTGCAAGGCTTACAACCTTCCAGGGGTAGATCAAGATGCTATCAGATTATGGCTCTTTCTATTTTTGTTGACTGGGGAAGCAACACTTTGGCTTGCGTAACTACCGGATTCTTAAATATTCACATGGCTTGAATTAAGGAATCAGTTTCTAGAGAGGTTCTTCCCTCCATCTCGGATGTTGTAACTAAAGTAGGAGAACTATAATTTCAAGCAGCTTCCTACGGAGGAATTATATGAAACAAGGCTTAGGTTCAACAAGAAGCTAAAGCAGGTTCTGAATCACAGGATTCCTTCATACCATATGATGGAGATCTTCTACAGAGCATTGAATACAAACACTAAGGTAGTAGCAGATACAGTGATTGGGGGAGCATTCATGGAGAATACTTATGTAGAAGCTTCTGAGATGCTTGATAGGGTTACCAAGACGAACAGGGTCTGGCACATGAGAGAAGCTAAAATCTTGGCAGGTACTTATGCAGTTCGGAAATCCATTGTCCATGAAGAATTCTAGGAAATTAAATAGGGCTTCAGAACCCTACAAATAATTATAGATCTAATTGCGAAATAAATTCTTAATGGAAGTTTGGAGAAGGTGAAGGCTGTAGGTTCATAAGGAAAGGCACCGAGACAGGATGAGTATGACTCTGATAAAGAAGCAAATTATCTGAATGATCAAGTAGCGGGTTTCTAGGCGAATTGCCAAGGAAATCAAGGGCGGAACATGGACAGAGATGGCAAATAAAATTAGTCTGGATACAAAGATTGGAATAAGAGGGATGGCTACAAGAATGATAGAAGCAACCTATATGTCCCTCCCAAAAAATGCAAATCATGATCTGAACAACCATATATGAGGGAGCTGATTAACAATGTATTGCAAAAGGTTAATTCTATAAATGGAAGTATGAAAGAGATACGCACTGACCTCTCAGGTATGAGTCAAAAGGTAAAGGCTCATTCTGTCACCATAAAGCAGATTGAGGCACATATGAGCCAAATGTCTACAACCCTGAATTTGCATAAAAAAGGTACTCTCCCAAGTGACATAATTCATAATCTAAAGAATGATCGATAATGCATGGCTGTGACTATTCAAAGTGGGAAATAGACTATTGACCTTCCTATGCCTGTAGTTATTGATGAGTCAGTCGAGCTTGAAAAAAATGATGTTGAGATTGTGGTCAAGTCTGAAGGAAAGGATAATGATGAAAATCCAAATGAGAAGAAATCCACTGATGCCAAGGCAAAGAAAAAGGAGGTTTCATAGGTCTTGAAGCCTATACCATTACCTCCTCCACCTTACCCACAGAGATTGAAAAAGAAGCTTGAGAAAGGTAAATTTCACAAGTTCATATCCATGCTGAAAAAAATTTCAATTAATATTCCTTTAGTTGAAGCATTGGAGCAGATGACTCTGGGTATGCAAAATTCATGAAGGATTTGGTGACAAGGAACAAAACTATGAGTTTCGAGCCAGTTGATAATTTGCACTATTGTAGTGCAATAGCCTCCCGTTCTCTGGTGCAGAAAAAGAAAGATCCTGGAGCATTCAATATTTCTTGCATGATTGGAGCATTATACTTTGCCAAAGCATTGTGTGATCTGGGTTCTAGTACTAATATTATGCCACTAGCAGTGTTCAATCAGTTGGTCTTGGAAGCCCTCAAATAGACTATAATGCGACTTTTTATGAAAGATCACATTGTGAAAAGGCCTGTGAAAATTCTCTATGATGTACTTGTGAAGGTTGTCACATTCATCTTCTCCACAAACTTTGTGATCCTTGACTGCGAGGTTGACTTTGAGGTTCCTATCATCTTGGGATGCCCATTCCTTGCCACCAGATGTACTTTAGTTGACTTGGAGACTGATCAGATGAAATTTAGATTGAATGATGAGGTAGTGACTTTTAATGTTTTCCAGTCTATGAAACATCATGACGATATGCGCGTGGTATCAATGATATATGTGGTCTATGAGGATCAACTAATAGTGCCTGTTGAAGAGAGACTTGGTGTTGAAGCACTTGCAGCTATTATCATGAATTTTGATGGAGACGATATTGAGGAGTATGATGATATGGTTGAAGAACTTGCAGGTATGGGATCTTATACTTACGCTCCAAAGAAGCTTGATTTGGATTTAAAGAATCGACAGATACCACCTGCCAGACCATCTATTGAGGAGCCTCCAGTCTTGGAGCTCAAAGCACTTCCATCTCACCTCCGATATGTGTTTTTAGGAGCTAATGACACATTTCTAGTTATCATTGCGGCAGACTTAGGTGAAGGGTAGGTTGAAGCTCTAGTTTCTGTGTTAAGAAAGTTCAAGAGGGCTATCGGTTGGTCCATTGCTGACATCATTGGGATTTTGCCTGGAATTTGCACACATAAAATTCAGGTACACCCAAATTGCATTTCGAGTATTAAGCACCAATGTAGGTTGAATTAGCCTATGCAAGAGGTTATCAAAAAGAAGATCATCAAGTGGCTGGATGCAGGTGTGGTTTACCCTATTATGGACAACAAGTGGGTAAGCCTTGTTCAGTGTGTGGCTAAAAAGGTTGGGATTAATGTGGTCCCAAATGCAACGAATGAGTTGATTTTGATGAGGCCACTCACAGGCTGGTGCATATGCATAGATTATAGAAAGTTGAATGCTTGGACTGAGAAGGATCATTTTCCGATGCCGTTCATGGATTAGATGTTAGATTATCTTGCTGGTAGAGGATGACATTGTTTTCTCGATGGTTATTCAGGATATAATCAGATCTCAATTGCTCCTGAAGACCAAGAGAAGACCACTTTCACCTGTTCATATAGGACATTTGCTTTCAAAAGGATGCCTTTTGGTTAATTCAATGCACCATCGACATTTTATTTTTGCATAATATCTATTTTTTCAGACATGGTGGAGGAAACTATTGAGGTATTTATGGATGACTTTTTTGTAGTTGGTGACTCTTTTGATGATTGTTTGGCTTATCTCAGTTATGTGCTAAAGAGGTGTGAAGAATACAACTTTGTACTGAATTGGGAGAAGTGTCACTTCATGGTAGAAGAAAGTATAGTGCTTGGCCATCGAATCTCCAAGAAGGGTATTGAGGTTGACAAAGCAAAGATAGAAGTGATTAAAAATTACCTCCACCAGTTTCTGTGAAGGGTATTCGATGCTTTTGGAGCATGCTAGTTTATATTGCAGGTTTATCAAATACTTCTCTAAAATTTCACATCCCTTATGCAAGTTACGGGAGAAGGAGGTGGAGTTTGTTTTTGACGATGCATGTCTGAAGGCATTCAAGTGCCTTAAGGAAAAGTTGATCTCTGCTCCTATTATTATTTCTCCTGATTAGTCGCAGCCTTTTGAGGTTAGGTGCGATGCTAGTGGAGTGGCGCTAGGAGCAGTCCTAGGCCAAAGGCGCGAAACAATTCTCCATCCCATATACTACGCTAGCAAAGCACTCAATCATGCTCAGAAGAACTACACCATGACAGAACAAGAGCTGCTTGCTGTGGTCTTTGCATTCTAGAAGTTCAGATCTTATTTGCTTGGCACTAAGGTAACTGTGCATACTGACCATGAAGCTCTTAGGTACCTCATGGCAAAAAAGGATGCGAAGCCGAGATTGATTTGATGGGTGTTGTTGCTGCAAGAATTTGACTTTGAGGTCCAGGACGGGAAGGGCACAGAGAATCAAGTAGCAAATCACTTGTCTAGATTAGAGGAAGAATCTATGTTGAAGCTTGATGATGCACAAGATATTGATGATTGGTTCCCAGACGAGCAAGTGTTAGCTATTTCCCAAGATTTGATTACATGGTTTGCTGATATTGCAAACTATTTGGAAAGTGATGTGGTTTCTCCTGATATGTCTGTCTACCAGTGAAGAAAGTTCATGTTTGATGTTAAGAAATTCTTCTAGGAGGAGCCATTCTTATTTCGTGTGTGTGCTGATACCATGATCCGTAGATGTGTGCCTGAAGCTAAGATGATTGAAATATTAGAGGCTTGTCATTAATCCCCAGTTGGGGATCATCATAGTGGCATCTGAACTACCCACAAGATCTTGAAATACGGTTAATATTGGCCGAACATCCACACGTATGCCCATGAATTTGCTAAGGCGTGCAGTCGATGTCAAAGGGAAGGTGTAATATCAAGGAAGCATGAGCTTCCTCTCACTCCCATCCTTGTGATTGAACTATTTGATGTATGGGGTATTGATTTCATGGGTCTGTTTATGAGTTCGAATGGAATGAGATATATATTGGTGGCTATTGATTATGTGTCCAAATGGGTGGAGGCAGTTGCGCTTCCCAATAATGAAGGCAAGAGTGTAACAGCGTTCTTGAAAAAGAACATCTTTTCCAGATTTGGTACACCACGAGCGATTATTAGCGATGGAGACTCTCACTTTTGCAATAGGTTGTTTTGGGCTTTGCTTGAGAAATATGGAGTGAAACATAAAGTTGCAACCCCCTATCATCCTCAGACTAGTGGGCAAGTTGAAGTTTCCAACCGCGAGATAAAGACAATCCTGTTAAAGACTGTGAATGCAAATAGGATGGATTGGTCTAGAAAGTAAGATGATGCTTTGTGGGCGTACCAGACTGCGTACAAGACACTAATAGGTATGCCACATTATCAGTTTGTGTTTGGGAAGGCATGTCATTTATCGGTTGAACTTGAGCATAAGGCTATGTGGACACTGAAGAAGTTGAATCTAGATTGGTCTGCATCATCATTTCAGCGGGTTGGGTAGTTGAATGAGTTAGATGAGTTTCTCCTCAATGCCTATAAATGTTCAGCCTTGTATAAGGAAGTTGTACCATGATCAAAAGATAGAGAAGAGAGATTTCCAGCCTGGTGATTTGGTCCTGCTCTTCAATTCAAGACTTTGCTTATTTCCTGGCAAGTTGAAGTCAAGTGGATTGGACCATTCAAAGTGGTGCAAGTATTCCCACATGGTGCTGTTGAACTTGAGAATCATGAGCGAAAGAGGTTCAAAGCAAACTGTCAGCGCAATAAGGCATATTTGGGAACTGCAGAGGAACTAAAAGTTGTGGAAGTCTAGACCCTTGGTAAAGTCTGAGTAACCAAGGAACCTACGTCATGCCACGATGTTAAATCAGGCACTGCATGGGAGGCAACCCATGAGGAAACTTGATGAAGTCTGAGTAGTCAATTGACCTGCGTCGTGCCGTGATGTTAAATAAGGCGCTTCTTGGGAGGCAACCCAAGGCTAATGTTTGTTATATATGCAGGAATAAGTAGAGGAAAGGTTCCAGAAAAGATGAACTCAGAAAAGGGGTAAGTAAGGTTCCACGAGCATGGTTCACGGACAGTGGATAAGTCCATGAATCATAGACCCTACTCATGGAACTTAGAGGAATTTGGCTAGCTGCAGAACCAGTTCCACGAACTGCAAATTAAACCATGATTCATGGTTCTAGTTCGTAGAAATTAGGCGAAAGTTGGGTGGCAGGACTTGTTCCACGAGCATGTTCTATGAGTTGTGGTTAAGTCCACAACTCGTGAACATGACTCGTGGAACTCAGGTATGGTTTTCTTTAATTGTTAATGTTCACCCGCTAAACCCGACCCGACCCATGACCCATTTTGTTTAAATTATGCCCAAATTTGATTTTTCCCCCAATTTCTATAGCCAAACCAACACCTACACTCTCCCAATTCCATTCAAACACAAAAAAAACCACCATTCCTCCATCAACTTATTAATTCCCATTAATTACCCCCGAAAACCTCCTCCATACGTTTTTTTTCCTTTTCCTCTTCACCGAAAGGGCTGAATAGTTCCTAAGAGTTCACATCCGATTATGGGTCGTGGTGGTTTCTCAAAATCACAAGTATTTGCTAACATTCCCCTCTATATTCTAAGGTATGAATTCCAATTCCAACCTCATTCGAATTGTTGGGGAATATAACTTGACCGAGAGTGACTTTTGTGAGAATGAATTATGTAAAACCCTTGGGATGATGGTTTGTGGAGTGAATACTTTGTATATGTCTGAAATTGTGTGCATAATTGTTAAAAATGATTGAAAGAATGAACAATTTTGAAAAATATTGGTTTTCTGATGTTACAGTGATCACGGGGTCATTCTACGGGTCGTGGTTCCTTCCATGAATCGTGGAATGAATCCTTAGAAATCAGATCAGAGGACTGACCTCATGTATGATTTTCACGAGGGTCATCCATGAGCCGTGGTTCCAACCACGAGTCATGGATGGAATTCGTGAATCTCAAACGTGCACACACTCAAATTTGTCTGACTTCCACGAGGGGCATCCATGAGTCATGGATCAAACCACGAGTCGTAGATGCTACTCGTGGAACATAAGCTTGCAAACAATCAATCTATCCCTAAGAACCACGAAGGGTATTCACGAGCCATGGTTCATTCCATGAATCGTGAAACCCACTCATGGTACCCCATACACAGAAAAATTGATTTATTTTGGGGTTTTCTTGCTTTTACTGCACTAATATTTTCCTCCACAGGTACCATGCAATTGAAAAACACCTCAAAGACGGGTAAGGCCCACACAACAAATGAGGTTAGAGAAAGGGATCGTCTTTTCACATCTAGACTCACAGACGAGCCCAATGAGTCTGATAAAAGTGGGTCCGAGGAGGTCTATGAGGTTCAGCCTGACCCGGATGTTGTGCCTTAAACCATGAGGCGCAGAGCACAGACACAGGCAGGTGAAAAGGCAGCACTCCAGCTAGCCCTCACAGTTGCACCACAAGCAATGACCACCTCTTCTTAGTTTGAAGAGGGAATGGGATCGTCAGATGAAGGTGACAACAACCGAGAGAGTAACACAGGGACTTAAACAGGGACTTGAACATGGACTGGTATTGCAGAAGAAAATGAGTCTGATGATGCTGAATCAGCCTCCGGTGATAAGAGCTCCTCTAATCCGGCCACTCCAAGAGCTGAGACTCGGACACAAGCAGAGGGTGACAGAGTACAGAGACCTGAGGCTCAAGATAATTGGAGATGGTGTGTCCCGACTATAAGGGATAAATATATGCAGGGGATTTTTTAGTCTAACAGAGGTTTGCCCAAAAGGGGAATCTTTGAGGAGCCACAAATTTGGACCGGGGGCTTATCATCCGTACCAAATATCCATGCTACATTCACTCATTACCAGTGTGGTTAGATGGCTGAGCCCCAAGGCAGCTATTGTCCCGAGATAGTTCGGGAGTTTTATGCCTTATATGCAGCCACAGACAGTCAATTCCTTTAGCCGAGGCAACGATACAAGGATCTGCCTTCACTCACCAGCACTTTGGTGCATTATGCACCCGTTGACATCTCTGAGCGCACTATTCAGCGTTTATTATTCGGGACATAGTATGGGCTACAGGTTGACATAGCCGAGTTTGATTGCAAAATGAAAACAGTTAGAGATAAAACAAAAATACAAGACCCAATTCAGAGAGCTAACTTATTGAGATGGACTGTGGGGTATATAGCTGAAAATGGTAAGGATGCGGAATGCGTTCACAGAGGCGACATAAAAAAGGCAACATTAAATTTCATCGGCAAGTTTTAGTGGGCCATTGTCTGGTCCTGCATTTATCTGACTCAGGTAGATAATACTTTGACGCCTGATTGTGCAGTTCTAGTGGCTAGCATCATGGCTAGTTATGAGATTAATTTCCCCCGCTGCATCTTAGAGAAAATTCATGAGCGGGCCTTCTGATCGAGCATCAACATTACCTTTCCATGCTTGATTTACCATCTGTGCATGGAGTCAGTGATCCTGTGGATGCCAGATATAGACCACGCCCTAGAGGTGACTAAGATCCAGGATGCCGGGTTGATCAGATATACTACTAATTCGGTTGCATATAGACGAGCTTCATCCTCCATCTTCGCTGTTATGGTGAGAGTTGAGGGACCCTAGGCAGTGAGAGACCCACTTGACATGCATGATATGGGAGTGATTGTAGCTGCAAAGGGTGCCACAGCTTTATCTTCTACGCCCTCGACTTCTCAGCCACCAAGTGGTATTCCTACAACATCCCCACACCCAGCCCCTTCTGGTATAGTTACCATTGATACTGAATTTCTCCAGAATCTGGTTGAGCGCTAGGCTGATACACAAAATCAAGTGAATGAATTGTTGGATCAGCTACATCCTTGGGTGAGGTATACTATTGCAGCCACTGAGGCTATGGTGAAGATTAAGATAGATCGGGTCACACGAGAGATGTCTGCACGGATTAATGCATTTGAGCGCCGAGTGAATACTCGGTTGCACACTATACAGAGCCCTGATTTGGGACACATTCAGGATGAGCAAGCATAACTCATAGAGGAGATCAAATCTATTGACACTAGCCAAACTGCGGTTATGCCTTCCATCTCCATCACAGTCCCAACGGCCACACGCCAAGTGGTTGATTTGTTTGCTGAGGTGGAGCCTGTGCCCCCGAGTGCTGGAGAGAAGAGGGTGCACACTGAGGCCACCGTTAAGGTTGAGTTGGATCCTAATATGCTACAAAGAGACACCATTATTGCCTTACAACAGTCTCGAGATGACATGCACATTCTTGAGGAGGCAGAGCGTCGGAGACTACAAGGTGCGTCTACCAGTTCGGCTCCAGTTGTTGGAGGAGCCACATCTTCTGTTCTTGTAGGGGAATCTACTATTGTCCCTCATACTACTGATCTATTGAGCGCGATGGCCACCACCGCTTCCACTAACACTGCTAGGGGTGCCACATAATCAGCACCATCCGCATCATCGGATGTCGGTGCCTAGGCGCCACATGTATATTCCTGCCTCCCTACGTATTTACTTTTCTTGATGCATTGAGGGAAATGCACATTGCTTTTTGATGGGGTGGGGGCAGCAACTATCCACATTTTGATGGGTATCTTGGCAAAGTATGAGTATCCAAGACACCCGTGTTATGCAGCAACATTAAATCAAGAGCTACATGGGAGGCAACCCAAAGAGGGTACCACTGATTATTCGAGTCCATAGGGTTTTCTTGCTATGTTTTTTTCCCATGGACATTTATTTATGTTGAACTTGCATGTTGAGATAGGTTGTGTGTAGTGAAAGAAGAATAGAAACTTAGCGCAGTCTATGGCCTGATTTTGAACTTGATTTTGATTGATAAATGGAGACCCCTCCAAATTTTGTGTGACATGATTATCCATTTTCGATAGACTGACTGCTATGGATCTATGCATGACATTGTGTTAATCAATCTGATGAATGGCTTAAGCTAGAGCATGAACCTGATAGTTAGCATTTGATTGTTGTACTATGTGCCATGTGTGAGTGAGCTGCATTCATACCATTCTTGCATTGTGTGCCAATCTAGAACTTGCCAGATTAATCTTGCCTAGGCTATAGGATATTTGGTTAGGAAAGAATCATAGGACGTTCTTGAAATAGTCCACTTAGCCTAAATAATCGTCCAAATGAATTAAATATCCTTTGATCCCTGATTTTGGGCCAAAATTGACCCTTTTTGTTGTTTAGCCTAATCACCTTCCCTATTTTCTATGAACCTTCAATTTAGCCCTGGTCCCTCCTTGGACATTGCGTACCTCAACTCATGCAAATCCCCTAAGTTGAGGGTGGATACTGTGAAGGAAAGTGTGAAATATGGGGTATGAAAAGAAAAGGTTAGTGATAAAAAAGGGATAATAACGGGTGTGGCGTATGTGTTTGAAAAAGAGAAAAGGAAAAGAAAAATAAAAAGAAAGAAAAAAAAGAGAGAAAATAAAAAATATGATGAAAAAGTTGAGTTTGAAATAAAAGTCATACCCATCTCTTGATGAAAAAGAAAGAATAAAAAAGGGAGAAAAAGGGAGGAAAGTAAAGAGTTGGTCTGAAAAGTGGAAGAAACATAGCATATTATCAAGGAGGGTTTATGTAGCATCCCGAAAATAATGAATCAAGTTTAATACTTTAAGAGCGTTAATTAGGTTGGAGGTATCATTTTGATTGCAAAGCGAAGCTGCAAACCGATATAATATCGCTTGAGCATGATTATAAGTGTATGAGGTATAATCGAAGAAATATGAAGTCTAAGGAGAGTCCTCGGGTCAAGCCAAGTGGAGAACTATGCAACGTGATTGGGATATGAATTCTAGTGTTCAATATGACCTAGATAAATACGAAAATAGGGAGATTACAATTGTATTTTGAAATTTTTATTACTATGGCAGTTTTTTTATGATATTATTGTTACATAGGTATTAATTAATTATTAGAGTAAGAGATATTGGTAAGTGGTCATGCCCCATAGGGTGCAGGTGATGGTTTATAATAATAAAGGACTTAATTAATGTTACAAGTGGTGAAAAAGACCTAACTTGTAGTCAATTAAAAATAGAAGTTTACATGTGATTCTCACGTGATGGGAAACAATTAAAGAATGATCCAAAGGTTCATATGTAGATAAACATGTCCTGGAGTACTAGAAAGACCGTACAGTGAGCATGTTGAGTTCTTCACCACCTTACATTTTGGGGTCCTTTGGTTGGGAAATTTGTGCATCAGTAGCAGCAACCATTCTTATTAATTTCAAGGGATGGGTAATGGCGAAAGAGTGAGATTTGTTCGTGGTGGCATGGAAGCTTAGAGCTAGAAGAATTTTGCTACAAAGTAAAGGATTTTTGTGGCAACCTCAAGGAAGTTTCAGGATTTGATTTCAAAGTTTAAAGTTTGGATTTGAATTCCAAGAGGTAATATTTTTATCCTACTCTTGAATATAATTATGGCTAGGTATTTGAGGTATTTAGTTTGAATTTTTGCGCTAGCTGTTGAAATAGGTATTGATGAATTTTAGGGTTCTTGAAAGAAGAAAAAGGATGAAATTATTGATAAAGGTAGTCTTTTTTGAGGATTCCTACCAATTGTGTAGATTTGATGGAATGAATATAAGTTGGAAAAATAAGAAATTCACTCCAAATGATTATTAAGGAACTTGATTAATTTTGGGCACAAGTGACGAATATTAGAATGATTCGTTAGATGAACCTACGGGTTAATGATGGGCATATATGTTATTTTTGTAGTCAATTGATTGTCCATTGAATGGTGGGAGCTAAAGATTGGATATGTAAAGGCTACATCATGCGGGATGTATTGTTGGAGACTTGTGGTACTACGATTATCTAGGAAAGTACCGAAGGTATGTGAAGCTAAAACCTCCTTCGTCGTTATGACTCGATCTTAAGTCACTTGTTTTTCTAAAGGAGTCAAAATAGTTACTTGATATATGTGAAAAGAGTCTCCATTTTATACATGTCTACATGTCTAATATGACCAAGATATTCATATGCTCTTTCTACTTGAAATTCCTTGTCTTCATACTTGGTACGTCTAGTAGTTGATGTCACAGTATTCATACTACTCCTCCGAGGTGAGTATTCATAAGGTTGTGCATCATTGTAAGTATCTTCACATGGAAATTCCTAGAAGTTACATGTTGTAAATGAAAACAAACGACCATAGTCTAGCCGCATTTGTATATATGAACACATAAGCAACATAGTCATAAGATAGAACAAGAACTAGTGTTTGAATAACTAGATATCATGTTTAAAGAAATTACGTGCTATACAAAGACACTACTTGAGTGCATAAATGATCTTTGTTGTAATTTACTTGTTATAGGCTTATAAGGAAATACTTGATAAAAGCTACCTTTAACGACGGGACGATATTCATAGGTTTTACTTGACACATTCGTGCGACGCTATTAGGTGCACATGATTGAGACCAAACCATTATAGTGAGCCTGAATATTGTGGCATCTTGCCCTTGTGGCATCATTTGTATTTGGAGTCAGCTGAATGGTTCCCCTAACTCGAGCCAATACATAGCATATATGGCCTGCAGGCATGACCCTTATAGAGAACCCACGGGGGGCACACCTTGTATTTGACCGCAATTACAATTATGTGCATAGAATCATAGTCATGAGTTTTTGGGGTAATACATGTCTTATACTTGATGTAGATCGCCTTTGGTAGGCCATCATATGAATATTTGGACTAAACGTAGTCATAGGAGATCACCTAGGCAAATTACTAGGCACTTTATAATGATGAACAACTCATAAGACGTTACAAGATAAAATAATAAGGCAAATGCATAGGTTATGATTTTATATTGTATATTTGTCACTTGTACATTCATAGGATATAGTGCTAGACGAGAGTTCCTATTATTCAATGTCTATAGTTGCTCATTATGTTATTTGATTCTTGAGCACCCTCATGTGTCTACTTGTTATTCTGTCTGCTTTACATATATGTACTGACGTCCCCACATTCGGGGGTACTGCATTTTTATATATGCAGGATCAGGTATGTCAGTTAGCAGACTCCTATATAGGTACTTATTCTGTATTCAGCCAAGCAGCGGGTGAGCTCTTTTCTCATCTGGAGTTAATCAATGTCTAGTATGCTTTAGTCAGATTTATAGTTATAATTTGGATAAATTGAGGCCCTGTCTTGACCATCAGCCATTGTATAGTTACAAATTCTATTAGAGGCTTCGTAGATGATATAGAGTTATCATATGGGGCCATAATTTTAATTGTCTATTGCAGTGTGTGGCCAATTGGCTCGTATTATTTATGTATAGTTCTTCACCACTGTCTTAGGATAGTGATTTTTCCGCTTAGTACAGGTCATTTGTAAAGCATGTACTCATAAGGTTCTTGTCCACCCTATCTAGCTTGGGGCGTGACAATTTAGTCACTATTTCCCATGTTTACCATACTCATCCTCGAGCCTACATTACAAGCCAAGTAAAGTCCTACAGTGATCCTAACCCAACTGTTCGAATATCGGGGCATAGAAAATAAGGGCAAGCCTATGGTATTGTGCATGTATTGCTTGAATTTTCTTTGTGAGTAAGAGTGTTTTAGTTCAGTCCCAGATAATTAATGATTTATTGTGTGATTGGGACTTCTTTGTAGTGAGGGCACTAGAGTACCATTGATTGCTGGATGTTAGGGTAAGTTCATTCGTATGTGCTATGTCATTTATTGATATAATGATGTCATCCATGGATCCTCTTATGTTGTCTTGATAAATGAAACTTGTGAACTTGTTTTATCCTGAAAAGGAGGGGGATATTTGTTGTGAGCTGAATTGCTGAATTATATGACTGTCATAGTTCCTTGTTTTCTTTCACTCAAGCATCATTCTAGGATAGTTTTGTTTTGTCGCTTGAGGACAAGCAATGGTTTTAAGTTGAGGGTATTGATGTGCCGTGGTTTTGCGGTACTTTCGACGCTTAAAACTTGTAATGGAATATGTTCTATAGCGAGTTTTAGTATATTTGAGTATTGTGCAGGGAAACATGGTTTGGAGACTAAGTGCAGAAAAAGACTAAAATTTTGGCTAAAACTGATTTCTATGACTCAACTCTATGAGTCGTGAATACTTCCACGAGTCGTGGAAGTCAGTCGTAGGAAGAGTACTGCAGATTGTGCTGAAGCCTGAGTTCTATGGGAGGTTTTTATGAGTCGTGGAACTTTTCATGAGTCGTAATTCCTGTCTGTAGAACCTGATCAGAGAAGGAGAAAAGGGTCTTAGATTGACGAAGCAAATCCATGAGCCGTGATTCAATTCACGAGTCGTAGAGTGAACTCATGGAAGTGAACCTGCAGGATGATAAAAACTCTGAGTTCCACGAGGGTTGTTGATGACCCATAGAAGTTTCCACTGACCATAGACTATGTCCGTGGAAGTTGCCGATTCCAGTTTTCCTTATTTGTTTAGGATAGGATTTTTGTTGTCTATAAATACCTTTCCTAGGTTTTCTTTTACGTTTTATACTCGATATTTTGTAGGAAACACATTCATAAACTTTTGGTATTGATTTGTTCTTGGTTTTGAAAGATAAACATATTCATAGTTCTTTATTCTTGATTTCATCTTCATCTATTCAAGTTTCCGGATTTTTTTACTTCTTCTTGTAAGTATATGATCATGAATGCGTCAACAACTTGTGATTGTTTACTTATGAACATGAGTAGCTAAATCCACAACTAGGGTTGTGGGAACTATAAAGGATTAACGAAGTAGGCAAAGTACTTGGTAATTCTAGGGCGGTGTTTCTGCATGTATTGTTCTTCCCTTCGCTATAATTTCTTTTTAACGCTTGCAAATATTAGAACTCTCCTTATTCTTACTTGCTAGACCAAGGAGGTAATGAATGGGAAAATGGTTGGTTAAAATGGAGATTTGAGGCTATTAACCCTCATAATAGCTTGACCTTGTCTGAGAATAGCTAATCTGGGATCAAGGATAAGGGTTAGTAAAGCACACACCCGTAGCCGAATCAAGGTGCATGGTGAAATTCATCTATTTGGGGTACCAACCATTTAGGTGAACCTAACTTACCGTTCTTGCATGCTAAGCACCAAACTATTTTACTAAGTACAATGCCTTACTAAGTTATGATCTCATGGGGAACACTACCCTAGTCACTTCTCTCATTGATTACAACTCTTAAAACTGTTACTTGTTACTTGTTCGGATTTGAATTACAATTACTACTTGTTATAAACCACCCTTTTGTAGGGAAATAAACGACTAAGAGCATGAGTAAACATAATTGACCCTGGTCCTACCATATTCCCTGTGGGATCGACCCTAACCTTGGTTAGGTTCTATATTTGAACAACGACCATATTATACTTCTAAAAGGAGGTGTAATTTGGGTGTAATAAGGTGTCTAACAAGGTGCAAAAGAAAAGTTACAAGCTCAAATGGTTTTACTGGGATCAATGTTAAGGGAAGGAAATTTGGGTAAAATAGTTATTCAAACAGGGCATAAGGTCATCTTCCAAGCTAGGTAACGTCATTCTGCCTTGAATCACATTCGGGGAAAGTTCTAGACAATACACATGCACAAGAATGAAGTAAAAACTTACCACACGAGGCATCACAACACAAGAAATTCACAACTAGTCTCAAAAATCAATTAGGACAAATGACTTTTGAGAAGCTATTCCAGGTTCTACTCACTCGTTTATGAATCAATCAAGACAAACGGAGAATGTAAGAATCATGATAAGAGAATGCTTTAGCAAAAAATAGTTTCCCCTATTTTCTTCAATTTGCGAATTCTTTGGAAAGATTTTTTTTTTGGTGGACCCATTTTGATACAAGCAACATACGGACTCAATTAAACACTAAAACTTGGTATTTTCCTTAAGAAATTCACCTCTCAGTCTATCATACTGGAATACTAACCTGGTTTGACACAAAAATAAACAAAAGAAAATATTTGCTCCTTGTGAAAGAGCCGTAGTATGAAGAAAACCTTCAGAGTTTATTCAACTAATCTAATATTAACAAGGCAAAATTTGAGTTATGCGCTCATGGATCAATGGAGAACTAAGCCTGGAGTAGGCACTAAGCGCATTTTGAAAAGCATGAGTAGTGAAACAATTTTATTGTGTAGGATAACTCGGCGTATTAAAGCAGCTCATTCAATACACAATAAAAAGAACAAGACCGACAAGTACACAAAATAAGCATAAAGATGTAAAGGCCGAACGAGGGCAATATAAAACAGTCATCTAAAACATGCCTGACAAGGGACAAATTATCTAAAATATGGAAATAAAAGCTCGACAAGGGAAATAATAGCATTATTTCTAGCCCGGCAAGGGCAGCCACCACAAATCATTAAAATAAAATACAAGGGTAACCACCACAAATCATTAAAATAAAATTATAAGTGCACCCTCCCCTACTTTAAATAATGCATTTCGCTCAATACCTAAGCACAAAATAAGTAGATGGAAGATGCAAAGACTCCCTGTGTGGACTACTCATCATCATTCTCCTACTCAGCTGGCTCAAAAGTGGGACCCCCTCCCTGTCAGAAGTGTAATGTCTGCTGGGACTCGTATAACACCTGCTGGAGCTCCAGATGTTGCTCGTCGTCATGCTCCCCATCATCACTGCCTAATATAGCAAAAATATCATCCACAGGGCTAGGATTGGGATGGGTTTTTGCCATGGCATCATTAAGTGTGCTCAAGTCTGTAGCTAACATGAGTGACTTACTCTTAGCTTTATCAACATCTTTTTGGATATCGGTAACCGCGTTCTCCACGACGTTACCCTTTTGCAAAATTTGCCTAAACTCTCCACGACCCCTTTCATGTCATCCTTAACTACTTTCTGAATCATGCCTGGCAGCTTTTGAGCAAATGTGTTCAATTGATTATCATGGGAATAGGTCATGTCGACTAGCTTTTGAAGGCTAGTAGGGGCTGAAACTGATGAAGCTGAAGGCCTATGTTATGAAGTATCTAGAAGATATCCCAACACTGCGAGAGTAGGAGTGCCAGACACTGACCCTACTGGAGTAGAGGCACTTGGTTCAAGATCAACCTCAGAGATTTGAACACTCGCAAAAGGTTGCAAATTTTGCTTCTTCATTTTAGGGGCATTTGCATCCATCTGCTTCTCAATGTCAATAACTCTGGTGGATGGAATAGATTTGTCAAATGAAAAATAGGGAATCCCATCTTTATCACACAACTTGTTAATGCGGACTACATAGAGAAATGAGGCACCGGGTTGGCGGGCTTTCCTTTTAATCACCATTGCCGTAATTTCACCAAAGTTGACATGCACCCCTGACATGATGCAAGAAACTAGAATGTACCCCTCATGGTTAATCTTTTGATAATTCTTAGAGGTAAGGAAATGGGAGTGGATGAAATCATACCATAATCAAGCTTCGAAGTGGAGGTCCTGACACCAGATCACTCCTCCTATAGTATCCCAAAGAGGTGTCTGATAAGTTGGTAATCTACCAACTTATCGAGCCTTTATCCATGAATTATTGCTATGTTTTGAATAGATTTAGAGGTTTTTATGGCCTTTATTTATGTCTATGCAGGTACTTGTGATTAATGATTGAAAACAAGGAAATGGACCCAAAAAGAGTTTAAAAGGAGTGAAGTATGAAGTGATCAAAAAAAGACAAAGAATTTGCCCTGAGAGGCGGCACTTGTGCGACACGCACAAGCCGTAGTGTGCTCCACACCTCCCACCACATGAAGCTTTGGATTGACTAAAGGATCTATCATGGGGTGCGATCGTTGTGCGACGCGCACAACTCATGGTGCGAACCGCACCCCCTTTGCATAACGTCTCCAAAGTCGGCTTAGTCCCTAGTTCAAATGAAGAAGGTGTGCGATGCGCACATCATAATATTCAAACCGCATGTTGCGTCGCACACCACCCAAAGGGCAATTTTGTCCAGAAAATTAGTGACGTTTTGGGAAAGTATAAAAGGCCAATTTAGGAATAATTGTAAATAACATTCTTCAGTCCTGAATATTCTGAAGATCTTTTACCTTTGAGAACAAGTTTTCCTCTCCAAGAAGAAGAGGGTTTCAATATATTCTCTCTTCCAAATCTTGGTTAACCATTTGTGTACTCAAATTGAGCTTAGAACTTGAAGTTACACTTGAATGAAAAGGATTTTGACTTACCATTTGGTATATCTCTTTCCTTGGCTATGAGTGGCTAATTTCATATATCTAGGGATGTGTTAATAATGGGTACTTGACAAATAGGTGTGGGTGTCATATATTCTTGCTTATAATTGCTTATTTGACATGGGTCTAGTAGTTTCACGAAGTTTTAATCCTAAAATTAGTGGTTGCAAACATTAATTTTCATTACTTGACTATGTTGTTGCTTGAAAGAGAATTTCATGATTTTGGATGTGAGATTACTAGTGGGAACTTGGTAATCTATTCAGATTTGAGGCTAGAAATAGCTCATATCGACGGAATCACCCATTTAAGGGTCTAAGCTAGAGATAGTGTGACCTCTCCAAGCTTGATCTTGGTTGTTTGTTGATTTAACCGATAGTCCTCTAATAGGGATTATCGGATATGTGGATGTTGATAGAGAGATAAACAACCACACCCATGACCAAGGCTACCTATGTAAATGAGTGAAAGTAAGTGTGAAAAGGCAAACACCCTATCCCACATTAAAGCCCCATTGGATACATATCCCTAGTCTCATACTCAATTTTGGTACACCCATTTTACTTCCTTGCTTTAATACAAATTGTGATTATTGTAACAGAATCCCAATTCCCCCAATCTTTTAGTTTCATGTTTTTAAAAAATTACTCTCCTAGTGAAGTTATTTCACTACAATCTTTATACTGCTATCGCCAAGTCTATGTGGGTACGACCCCGACACCTGTTGGGTACTTATAAATGTGTTTTGCTTGACGATCGTCTTGCCTCCATCTTTGGGGTAATGATTGGGGAGCCCAATCTAGCATCTTATCCTTTGGAGTGACCTTATCCAAATACTCTATCGCTGAGTCAATTTGAGTGTCCTATTAGATGGCATTGATAGCATCAGGATGTCAATCTCCTTACCCCTAACAATCACAGATTCCAAGCAAGGGAAGTCGTCGACATTTCCCGTATATTTTATTGTATCATGCTTGGCTTGGTAAGATGCATAAAATTCCAAAACCACTTCTGGGTAATACCCTCTGAGCACTTCTAAAAATGGAAATCACTCTCACACAGTAAATTGATGGTGGAAGTTTGGTAGGTCCTCTCCAATTTTGGCCAGGTTAAAATTGCACTCCAAAGTGAATGACCTCTGCCCCTTGTATTTGTCAGAGGGGTTTCATGTCCTCCACACTAAATCTAAGTCTATCCTCCTCATTGACTAGCATAGGAGGGGCTTCTGGATTAGCAACAAGAGTTTTCTTCTTCCCTTTGTTCTTACTCGATGAGGTGGGTGGAGCTGGAGGTCATCTAGAGCTTTTGCTGGAGTTTCCCCTACCAAAAGACATGATTTGCAAGAACGAATATGAGCACGACAAAAATAACTAAAACTCTTTTAGTGGTTTTCAATATTAAAAGAAGAAAATACTACAAGAAGTCAATGAAATAAAAAGACATTGAATGCATTATAGAAGAAAAAAGGTACCAGATGAACTATTGGCATGTGCGAGTAACATCGATTCACAAGTGGTGACGTGCGTTTCGCAGGTTATTTTGCATGATAATAAGATATCAGAAAAGTATAATAAGACCTGGGTAAAACAAGCTGGTAGGGGCAAATGCATATGTGTTTTGCATGAGGCAACTCCAATTCTGCATGTGTTTTTTCCCTTGCTAACAAAAACCTGGAAACTTTCACCTTGTACCTGTGTCGCCATATGGAACCTGCGATCGCTCCTTGTGACTTACACATCATAGGTGCCCTGTCTTCCAGGCAGTGTTAAACTTGTCACTTGTAGCCCTTTGTGCGATGGAAGATGCGATCACCCCTTCAAACCTGCAGCTCACATGCTTCGACTGCTGAGGCAGTGTTCTTCTCTCTATGTGCACTGGCACTTGCAAATCGTAGGTGCTCTCTTGTGGCTCACAAGTCTCTTCACCCATCTTAGCAGATCTTTGCCCTTTCGATCATCTATGTACATTAGCTTTCTTTGCCGATCATTGCATATCCTTTCCCTTTCAATCATCTATGAACTTTAGATTCCATTCTAAGCTCTTTTGGATTCAAATCCTTTTCTTCCTTCAATTGACTAAGAGTACCTGCATTTAGGATAATAAAGGCAATAAATACCTCTAAATCACATCAAAACATGGCAATAGTTCATGAATAAAGGCTAAATAAGTTGGTAGATTACCAATTTATCAGTGCCTATCTCCATTATTTCTGATAGGGGCACCAAATTCACTTTCAATTTCTGGCAGAAGTTGCACGAGGAGTTGGGGACAAGGTTGGATCTGAGTACAACTTTCCACCCTCAGACTGATGGTAGTCTGAGCATACAATTTAGGTATTGGAGGACATGCTTCGCGCATGTGTGATGGACTTTAGGGGTTATTAAGATCAGTATCTAACATTAACTAAGTTTGCATATAACAACAATTATTACTCGAGTATAGATATGTCCCAGTTTGAAGACTTATATGGGAGGAGATGTAGATCTCCCTTTGGCTGGCTCGATTCATTTGAAGCGAAACCATAGGGTACTTACCTTGTAAAAGACTCTATGGAAAAGGTGAAATTCATTCAAGAGAAGCTCCTAGCGGCTCAAAGTTGACAGAAAGGTAAGAGATATGCAGTTTATGGAAGGTGAGCAAGTTTTCCTCAAAGTATCACCCTTGAAGAGTGTTATGCCATTTGATAAGCATGGCAAGCTGAGTCTGAGATATATTGAACCTTTTGAGATTCTTGAGAAATTGGGGCTAGTGGCTTATAAGTTGGCTTTGCCTCCTAGTTTGTCTGGAGTTCATCCCGTATTTTATGTTTCGATGCTTAAAAGGTATCATGGAGATTGTGACTATATTATTCGCTGGGATTTGATCTTATTGGATGAAACCTCTTCTGAAGAAGAGGTTGTTGCTATTCTTTGATAACTCCACAAATTACACCTCAATTAAGAAGCATAAGCGGTCGTTGTCAAATATAGAACCCAACCAAGGTTGGGGTCGATCCCACAGGGAATAAGGTGCTAATTAAGTCGTTAGTGACTTAGGTGACTAATAATCAATAGTTTTCGGTAAATGGGGGGATTTAAAGTAATCAATCTTTGAATAATTTAAATAACAATTGAAAAGTTTCAATGAGTAAAAATCAATATGAGAGGTGAACTAGGGTTGTGTTCACCATGGCTCAATCAATAACCTCGGGCTAGAGTTCAACGTGGTTTATTTCATATGCCTAATATGAAATAATTGAAATCGTTCTTACGTCTAAATGTTTCTCAACTAAATAGACGCATTGTCTTTTCAATTCTCTCGAACTTGAAAAGATTACAATTACAAAACTCAATTTATACGTCAAGTAGATTAACCTAGCTAGAGCGTCAATCATTACACGGGAGTTAGTAGTCCCAAATCCTTGTTGTTAATTCAATTTTCTGGGTTTTAATTCCTTTGTTCAAGCAAATCAAACCTAGACTTGTTCTAATATTTACAACCATTAGAAAATGATAAAAACATAAGATTAACAACGTATTATGCAATATATATTGAACCCAATATCACCCGAACCCTTAGATCATTGCTATGCCATGGCTCCCACAACCCTAGTTATGGGAAGTTAGCTACTCATGCTATTAGAGAAAGAGAAGACAATCATATTCATAATAAGATAAAGATTCTTACAAATAGTATGAAAGTTACTTCAATTATTCAAGAACAAGAAGCCAAAATCCCAAGAACAATGGATGAAGAAGAAGAAGAACGTATTGTGTCATGTTTTTCCTCTCCAAAGTCGTCTAAAAACCGCTCAAAAACCAAAGAAAAATATCGGGTAATGAATAATAAAATAACCCTAACACTGGGTATTTATAGTAGTCTAGGAAATAAAGTCCAAAAATAGAATTTTGGAGTCCCGCTTCAAGTTGAAGGGTCACTTGACGAACCGTCAGCCTTGTGACGACTCGTCACTTGAGCCGTCACAACTAAACAGTGAGCTGGAGCCACTTTTTCTTCAAGTTGATGACTTTTGTGAAAAAATCGCATTTGCCAAATGAGATATATGTATAACTCGTCAGGTGAGAGTCGTCACCCCAATCCAGTAGCTTCTTTACCTCTCTTCGATGTGGTGGCTTGTGTAACGACTCATCAGCCTTGTGATGACTCGTCATGTGGGCCGTCACAAGGAACCAGTAACTACTTGATTTCTTTCCTTTGTGGTGGCTTATTTGACGACTCCCCATGGACTTGGAGACTCATCATGGGAGTCATCACCACTAAACAGTGAGCTGGAGATTTTTCTTCAATTTGACTATTTGTACGTAAATCGCATTTACAAAATGAGTTTTATGTACAACTCGTCAGGTGTGTCACCACACCTAACAGTATGCCCATTTCAAGTGCAAAATCTCCATTCTTTCCATTTTTGTTCAAGTTCCTGCAATTACAACACAAATACCATCAAAAACAACAACGGTTGCTTGAAAACTCACGATTATTCTTAGTTAAAGGAGTCAAATATGCCGTAGAATGTCGGCACATCAACACCCTCAACTTAAAACATTTTCTTGTCCTCAAGCAACATAACAACAAAAACAAAAGAGACGACTCAACTAAGAATGCAACCAACATGTCTCTAGCAAACCATGGCCATTCAACAGTTTAATCACTTTAAACCAAGCCCCCCAGTAACACACAAATGTATGAAAAGCTAACTTGTAAGGATCCAAACATGTCATTCCGATATGATAGAATATTCTACATACACACACAACAACTATCCCAATAATCAGTAGATAATACAAAAATCCCGGTGCCCTCACCACAAAAAAGTCCCACACACAAGATTTGGGATTAGGTAAGGCACTCAAACTCACAAACGATTTCAAATAATGCACATGCGATGCCATAAGCTTGCCCTTGCTATTCTATTTCAGTTTGTACGAAAGCCGCTTACGATCACTACAGGACTTGTTTTGGCTGGTAATGAGGCTTCGGGTGCAGGTAGGATACATTTGGGGAATAGTGACTAAACCCTCCTTGTAATCATCGACCTATTATTTCCACTCAACCTTATTCTATCAACTCGTAATCACCTTTGATTTCCTTATTTCTTGCTATAGGTGTGGCCTTTTTAACTAGATAACTCTTTTTCTTTCTTTTTCACTTCTTTTTCAGTCTTTTCATTTGGCACACACCTGCACTTTCTATCCCAACAACAACTAATTAAGCATAACCCCATTGTTCTTATCATGTACCTCTACAGTAGCCACCCTCAACTTAGGCTAATTTCTTGAGTTGAGGTGCACGATGTCCAAGAAAGACCAGAGCCAAAATAGAGATGCAAAGTTAAAAGGGATAGGTAAGAGGTTATCGAAAGAACAAAGTCAACTTTGGCTCAAACAGTGACCAAAGGGGTTATTTACATTTGGATGGTCTTTTAGTCTTAGTGGACTGCACACAAAAAGGGTCTGTGATCCTTTTCCAAGCAACTAACTTCGAACTTAACAAAATAGGTCGGGCAAATTCTAGATGCCCGCACAGAGTAAGAGTTTATAACAATAAGCTGACACACTTGGCACCAAGAAATCATACCACTACCAACTATCAAAACAACAGCTCGGCTTAAGCACAATTATTACAATCACAACCATACAATGACATTCAGGGATCCAGAACAGTTAACCAGTTCAAACATAAGTACAAATTCAATATTTTTTGGAGGGGGCTCCTTTTTAGTTCAACTTGCAAAAAGCCATGCTTGTTATAGATACCACAACACAACACAAACAAAACTTAAATAACAACCTAAACATGCTGGTTCTACTAGATAGCATACCAAGGGAAAAGAAACACGGCAACAAAAACCCTCGGTGGTGATAGACTCACAGGTCTCCCAACACCCTCAACTTAGACTCATGCATTTTCCCCAATGCATACATATGAAAGCTAAAACTGTGAGAGAAAGGAATACATGTGAATCCCTTAGGCCTTAGAGTCTGGTACGATGTTGGAGACCGCCAGGGTCTCCAAAGCAGGAGCAGTCTCTGGAATAGGTGTAAGCGACATCAGCCTGTTGAGCTCCAACTTTATCTTTTATTGGCTCCTCAGTTATTCGAGACAACTTCTTTACTCTTTCTAACTCCTTTTATTTGTTGGTTCTCTTGTGGTGTTTTCTTTTCCTTGATTTGGTCTCACCGCCTTCTTCTGCAGGTTTCTCAACAACACCCTTTTCCTCAATATGCACATCTATTGGGGCTTCATCAATAACATTGATAACCCAGACCACCCTCATGTCTCTTGGTGGCTTTATCGATTTACACACATCGAACTTGACTAATTCATTATTCAGTCTGAATGTCAGTTTATTTCTTTCGATGTCGACCAACACTCTTGCTGTAGCTTACAATGGCCATCCCAAAATTATGGGAACTTCAAAGTCGACTTCACAATCCAAGATCACAAAGTCAGCTGGGAATATAAACTTTCCAATCTTTACTAGTACATCATACAATATTCCCACTGGTCGTTTTACTGAACGGTCGGCCATTAACACCCTCATGGTGGTTGGTTTGGGGGATCCTAAGCCCAACTGCTTATAGACTGCTAGTGGCATCAAGTTGATGCTAGCACCAAGATCACATAAGGCTTTTTCAAAATTGAATTTCCCAATTGTACATGGAACAATAAATGCACCTGGATCTTCCTTCTTTTGCACTAACAATCTCGAAGAAATTGCACTGCAGTGGTGGAGGTTATCTTCTGGTTCAAAGCTCACTGACCTCTTCTTTTAAATCAAGTCCATCATTAACTTGGCGTATCTGGGCATTTGCTTAATAGCTTCCACCAGTGGTATATTCACTGATATCTGCTTGAGCATGGTCATGAACTTGTGGAACTTTCTATCTTCAACCATTGTGGGAAAGGAGGAGGTGGCCTAGGCATCATATTTGGAAGTTTTTCAACTTCCTTGCCTTTGTCCGTGAGCACTTGAGTAGAACCCTCTACCACAAAGGGTTATTCAACAGGTACACTCACACCCTCATCAACCATATTTTCATCATCTACTAACTCATCTTCATCAGCAACATCACCTTTCTGAGTCTGAATTATCGAATGTAATTCTGATAATGTTTTAACGCTTCTCGTAATGATCGCCATACAACTCCCATCATTTCTCGGGTTTTGAATGGTTTTACTCGACAAGGTACCAGTCTTTATTTGATTTAGAGATGCCGAGATTTGACTCATTTGTTGCTCTTACTGCTTGATCAAGGTGGAATGTGAATCCACCAACTGACTCATTGCTGATAATTCAGTCCTCATCTCCTTTACCCCGGAGTCAGTCAATTCTACCTTCAACAACATCTTAGCCATCATATTCTCCAGTTTGGACATCCCTGACTCATTACTAGGTTTTTCATGATTCCCAGGTGGTATATACAATCCACCTTTGTCATCTTTTCTCCTCCAATCACCTTGCTCTCGACTCTTATAACCTGGCTTTTCATAGTAATTATTCCGACCTTGGTTTCCTTAGCCATAAGCCTGGAAACCCCCCAAGTAATTAGCTTATTCATCAGATTCTACCTCTGTTGCTCTACCCTATGCACCTACATCTTTTACCTTCTCAATTCCACCTGACAACAAGTGTTTAGTCAGCAGGTCCATTTGTGTCTTCAAATGGGCCATGTCTTGGTCCTGCTCTTCATCTTTTCTGCACTACTCAGCTGACATACCCATATTGTAAGTACTAGTAGCTACCTCTGAATCTCGGGTATGCCAGGCTCTATTTGTTTTGGTGAGCCGGTCCAGAATATTGGTTCCATCAATAAAAGTGAGCCCCATGAATGCTCCACCTACTGCATTATCAAGCGTTGACCTGGTAGCTGAGTTCAATGACCTCTAGAATGTTTGCATCAAAAGGTTGTCTGTCAATTGGTGGTCTTGACATTGAGTCAACTTTTTCTTGAACCTCAGCCAGGTTTCATGTAGGGCCTCATGAGGTTGCTGCCTGAAATTGCTAATCACATCCCTCAACTGTATCATTCTGGAGGAAATAAATAACCTTTCTAGGAAAGCTCCTTTCAACTCACCCCAGGTTATAATAGAATCTGGAGTTAGCCCTGTCAACCATAGTGCTTCCTCATCAGACAGTGACAACGGGAATAACCTAAGCCTAATAGACGTCTAACTCACTCCCGGCAGTTCAAACGACTTACAGATCCCCACAAAGTTCATCAGGTGCATGTTGGGGTCATCACCAGCCACATCTCGAAACACCCCCTTTAGATTCAATAACTGGATCATCATGCTGGTGATGTTAAACTTGGCGCCCGGCGCTAATGGAGGAAGAACAATGGCGTCTGTGGCACCAACTCCATCTAAATCAAGGTCATCATCATCATCCCAGTCAACTTGCCTTGGCTGCTGTCGACCTCTACCTCTATGTTGTGGTCTTTGATCGGCGAGAGCATTATTGTTAACATTATCCGCCGCTATACCATCACCCACTATAGCCTTATCATCCAACCCAACATCGTCCTCAATATCATCAGCATTCAAGTATTGTTGGGCCTCCTGAGCTGCAGCGAGTCTTGTTGCCTCTTGTTGTTGTGCATTCATGTTTTGCCTTAAAGTTCTAACAACCTCGGAGTCGTAGGGTAATATTGGTTCACTTAAGCGTCAGGTACTTGTCATGCACAACTCTGTACCCTGTAACAAATAAAAACAATAAATAAAAGTAAATCAGGAAAGTATGACTAAGAGTCAACTAACCACACCAGACTTAATGAACAACCGTATTCCCCGGGAATGGTACCAAAATTTGATAATGCCCAAATTACACCTCAATTAAGAAGCATAAGCAGTCGCTGTCAAATATAGAACCCAACCAAGGTTGGGGTCGATCCCACAGGGAATAAGGTGCAAATTAAGTCATTAGTGACTAATAATTAATAGTTTCCGGTAAATGGGGGGATTTAAAGTAATCAATCTTTGAATAATTTAAATAACAATTGAAAAGTTTCAATGAGTAAAAATCAATATAAGAGGTGAACTAGGGATGTGTTCACCATGGCTCAATCAATAACCTCGAGCTAGAGTTCAACGGGGTTCTTTTCATAAGCCTAATACGAAGTAATTGAAATCGTTCTTATGTCTAAATGTTTCTCAACCAAATAGACGCATTGTCTTTTCAATTCTCTCAAACTTGAAAATATCACAATTACAAAACTCAATTTATACTCCAAGTAGATTAACCTTGCTAGAGCGTCAATCATTAGATGGGAGTTAGAAGTCCCGAATCCTTGTTGTTAATCCAATTTTCTGGGTTTTAATTTCTTTGTTCAAGAAAATCAAACCTAGACTTGTTCTAATATTTGCAACTGTTAGAAAACGATAAAAACATAAGATTAACAATGTATTATGCAATATATATTGAACCCAATGTCACCCGAACCCTTAGATCATTGCTATGCCATGGCTCCCACAACCCTAGTTATGGGAAGTTAGCTACTCATGCTATTAGAGAAAGAGAAGACAATCATATTCATAATAAGAGAAAGATTCTTACAAATAGTATGAAAGTTACTTCAATTATCCAAGAACAAGAAGCCAAAATCCCAAGAAAAATGGATGATGAAGAAGAAGAACGTATTGTGTCGTGATTTTCCTCTCTAAAGTCGTCTAAAAACCGCTCAAAAACCAAAGATAAATATCGGGTAATGAATAATAAAATAACCCTGACACTGGGTATTTATAGTAGTCTAGGAAATAAAGTCCAAAAATGGAATTTCGGAGTCCCACTTCAAGTTGACGGGTCGCTTGACAAACCGTCAGCCTTGTGACGACTCATCACTTGAGCCGTCATAACCAAATAGTGAGCTGGAGCCACTTCTGCTTCAAGTTGATCACTTTTGTGAATAAATTGCATTTGCCCAATGAGTTTGATGTATAACTCGTCAGGTGAGTCATCACCCCAATCCAGTAGCTGCTTCACCTCTCTCCGATGTTGTGGCTTGTGTGACGACTCGTCAGCCTTGTGATGACTCATAATGTGAGCCGTCACAAGGAACTAGTAGCTCCTTGATTTATTTCCTTCATGGTGTCTTGTATGAAGACTCCCCATGGACTTGGAGACTCATCATGGGAGTCGTCACCACTAAACAGTGAGACGGAGATTCTGCTTCAATTTGACTGTTTGTACGTAAATTGCATTTACCAAATGAGTTTTATGTACAAATCGTTAGGTGAGTCACCACACCTAACAGTACCCCTATTTCAAGTGCAAAATCTCCATTCTTTCCATTTTCATTCAACTTCCTGCAATTACAACACAAATACCATCAAAAACAATAACGGTTGCTTGAAAACTCACGATTATTATTAGTTAAAGGAGTCAAATGTGTCGTAGAATGTCAGCACATCAACACCCTCAACTTAAAATGTTCGCTTGTCCTCAAACAACATGAAAACAAAACAAAAGAGATGACTCAACTAAGAATGCAACCAACATGTCTCTAGCAAACCATGGCCATTCATCAGTTTAATCACTTTAAACCAAGCCCCCCGGTAACACACAAATGTATGAAAAGCTAACTTGTAAGGATCCAAACATGTCATTCCGATATGATAGAATATTCTACATACACACACAACAGCTACCCCAACAATCAGTAGATAATACATAAATCCTGGTGCCCTCACCACAAAGAAGTTCCACACACAATATTTGGGAATAGGTAAGGCGCTCAAACTCACAAACGATTTCAAACAATGCACATGCGATACCATAAGCTTTCCCTTGCTATTCTATTTTAGTTTTTCAGAAAGCCACTTAGGATCACTACAGGACTTGTTTTGGCTTGTAATGAGGCTTCGGGTGCAGGTAGGATACATTTGGAGAATAGTGACTAAACTCTCCTTGTAATGATCGACCTATTATTTCCACTCAACCTTATTCTATCTACTTTTAATAACCTTTGATTTCCTTAGTTCTTGCTATAGGTGTGGCCTTTTTAACTAGATAACTCTTTTTCTTTCTTTTTCACTTCTTTTTTAGTTTTTTCATTTGGCACACACCTGTACTTTCTATCCCAACAACAACCAATTAAGCACAACCCCATTTTTCTTATCATGTACCTCTACAGTAGCCACCCTCAACTTAGGCTAATTGCCTGAGTTGAGGTGCACGAAGTCCAAGGAGGGACTAGAGCCAAAATAAAGATTCAAAGTTAAAAGGGAAAGGTAAGAGGTTATCGAAAGAACAAAGTCAACTTTGGCTCAAACAGGGATCAAAGGGGTTATTTACATTTGGATGGTGTTTTAGGCTAAGTGGACAAAAAGGGTCTGTGATACTTTCCTAAGAAACTAACTTCGAACTTAACAAAATAGGCTGGGCAAGTTCTAGATGCATGCACAGAGTAAGAGTTTATAACAATAAGCTCACACACACTTGGCACCAAGAAATCATACCACTACCAACTATCAAAACAACAGCTCGGCTTAAGCACAATTATTATAATTACAACCACACAATGACATTCAGGGACCCAGAACAGTTAACCAGTTCAAACATAAGTACAAATTCAACATTTTTTGGAGGGGGCTCTTTTTTATTTCAACTTGCAAAAAGCCATGCTTGCTATAGACACCACAACACAACACAAACAAGACTTAAACAACAACCTAAACATATTAGTTCTACTAGATAGCACACCGAGGGAAAAGTAACACGGCAACAAAAACCCTTGGTGGTGATAGACTCACAGGTCTCCCAACACCCTCAACTTAGACTCATGCATTGTCCCCAATGCATACATTTGAAAGCTAAAACTATGAGAGAAAGGAATACCTATGAAGCCCTTAGGCCTTAGAGTCTGGTACGATGTTGGAGATTGCCAGGGTCTCCAAAGCATGAGTAGTCTCTGGAATAGGTATAAGCGACATCAACCTGTTGAGCTCCAACTTTCTCTTTTATCGGCTCCTCATCTATTTGAGATAGTTTCTTTACTCTTTCTAACTCCTTTTCTTTGTTGGTTCTCTTGTGGTGTTTTCTTTTTCTTGATTTGTTCTCACCGCCTTGTTCTACAAGTTTCTCTTCCTGATATTCCAACATCATCCTCATAACAGCTAGGGTCCCAACAACACCCTTTTCCTCAATATGAACATCCATAGGGGCTTAATTAATAACATTGATAACTGATACCACCCTCATGTCTCTCGGTGGCTTTATCGATTTACACACATCAAACTTGACCAATTCATTATTCAGTCTAAAAGTCAGTTCATATCTTTCCATGTCGACCAACACTCTTGCAGTAGCTAACAATGGCCATCCCAAAATTATGGGAACTTTAAAGTCCAATTCGCAATCCAAGATCACAAATTCAGCTGGGAATATAAACTTTTCCAATCTTTACTAGTACATCATACAATATTCCCACTGGTCATTTTATTGAATGATCGGCCATTAACACCCTCATAGTGGTTGGTTTGGGGGATCCTAAGCCCAACTGCTTATAGACTGCTAGCGGCATCAAGTTGATACTAGCACCAAGATCACATAAGGCTTTTTCAAAATTGAATTTCCCAATTGTACATGGAACAGTAAAAGAACCTGGATCTTCCTTCTTTTGCATTAACGATCTCGAAGAAATTACACTGTAGTGGTGGAGGTTATCTTTTGGTTCAAAGCTCACTAACCTCTTCTTGGAAACAAGTCCTTCATTAACTTGGCATATCCGGGCATTTGCTCAAGAGCGTCCACCAGTGGGATGTTTACTGATATCTGCTTGAGCATGGTCATGAACTTGTGGAACTTGCTATCTTCCACTTTTTTGTTCAACCATTGTGGGAAAGGAGGAGGTGGCCTAGGCATCATAGTTGAAAGTTTTTCAACTTCCTTGCCTTTGTTCGTGATCACTTGAGTAACACCCTCTACCACAACGGATTTTTCAACAGGTACACTCACACCCTCATCGACCATATTTCATCATCTACTAACTCATCTTCATCAGTAACATCACCTTTCTGAGTCTGAATTACCAGATGTGATTTTGATAATGTTTTAACGCTTCTTGTAGTGATCTCCATACAACTTCTATCATTTCTTGAGTTTTGAATGGTGTCACTCGACAAGGTACCAGTCTTCCTTTGATTTAGGGATGCTGAGATTTGACTCATTTGTTGCTCTAACTGCTTGATCAAGGTGGAATGTGAATCCACCAATAGACTCATTACTGATAATTCAGTCCTCATCTCCTTTACCCCGGAGTCAGTCAATTCTACCTTCAACAACATCTTAGCCATTATATTCTCCAGTTTGGATATCCATAAATCATTGCTAGCCATCATACAATCTACCTCTGTCATCTTTGCTCCTCTAATCACCTTGTTCTCGAACCTTATAACCCATCTTTTCATTGTAATTGTTCCGATCTTGGTTTCCTTGGCCATAAGCCTGGAAACCCCCCAAGTAATTAACTTTTTCATCAGATTCTACCTCTGTTGCTCTACCCTGTGCACCTATAGCTTTTACCTTCTCAATTTCACCTGAAAATAAGTGTTTAGTCAGCAGGTCCATTTGTGTCTTCAAATGGGCCATGTCTTGGTCCCGCTCTTCATTTTTTCTGCGCTGCTCAACTGACATACCCATAGTGTAAGTACTAGCATCTACCTCTGAATCTTGGGTATGTCAGGCTCTGTTTGTTTTGGTGAGCCTGTCCAGAATATTGGTGTCATCAATAAAAGTGAGCCCCATAAATGCTCCACCTGCTGTGTTGTCAAGCATTGGTCTGGTAGTTGAGTTCAATGACCTGTAGAATGTTTGCATCAAAAAAGTTGTCTGTCAATTGGTGGTCCGGACATTGAGTCAATTTTTTCTTGAACCTCATCCAGGTTTCATGTAGGGCCTCATGATGTTGCTACCTGAAATTGCTAATCACATCCCTCAACTGTATCATTCTGGAGGGAGGAAATAACCTTTCTAGGAAAGCTCCTTTCAACTCACCCCAGGTTATAATAGAATCTGGAGTTAGCCCTGTCAACCATAGTGTTGCCTCATCAGACAGTGACAACGGGAATAACCTCAGCCTGATAGACGTCTAACTCACTCCCGGCAGTTCAAATGACTTGCAGATCCCCACAAAGTTCGTCAGGTGCCTGTTGGGGTCATCACCAACCACACCTATAAACACCCCCTTCAGATTCAATAACTGGATCATCGTGATGGTGATGTTAAACTTCGCGCCCGGCACTAATGGAGGAAGAACAATGGCGCCCATGGCGCCAACTTCATCTAAATCAAGGTCATTATCATCATCATAAGTACTTGCCTTGGCTGTTGTCGACCTCTACCTCTCTGTTGTGGTCTTTGATTGGCTGGAGCATTATTGTTAACATTATCCACCACTCTACCATCACCCACTACAGCCTCATCATCCAACCCAACATCGTCCTCAATATTATCAGCATTCAAGTGTTGTTGGGCCTCCTGAGTTGCAGCGAGTCTTGTTGCCTCTTGTTGTTGTGCATTCATGTTTTGCCTTAAACTTCTAGCAAGCTCGGGGTCGTAGGGTAATATTGGTTCACTCGAGCATCAGGTACTTGGCATGCACAACTCTGTACCCTGTAACAAACAAAAATAACAAATAAAAGTAAATCAGGAAAGTATGACTAAGAGTCAACTAACCACACCAGACTTAATGAACAACCGTATTCCCTGGGAATGGTACCAAAATTTGATAATGCCCAAATTACACCTCAATTAAGAAGCATAAGCAGTCGCTGTCAAATATAGAACCCAACCAAGGTTGGGGTAGATCCCACAGGGAATAAGGTGCAAATTAAGTCGTTAGTGACTAATAATTAATAGTTTCCTGTAAATGGAGGGATTTAAAGTAATCAATCTTTGAATAATTTAAATAACAATTGACAAGTTTCAATGAGTAAAAATCAATATAAGAGGTGAACTAGGGATGTGTTCACCATGGCTCAATCAATAACCTCGGGCTAGAGTTCAACGGGGTTCTTTTCATATGCCTAATACGAAGTAATTGAAATCGTTCTTACGTCTAAATGTTTCTCAACCAAATAGACACATTTTCTTTTCAATTCTATCAAACTTGAAAAGATTACAATAACAAAACTCAATTTATACCCCAAGTAGATTAACCTCGCTCGAGCGTCAATCATTAGATGGGAGTTAGTAGTCCCGAATCCTTATTGTTAATCCAATTTTTTGGGTTTTAATTCCTTTGTTCCAACAAATCAAACCTAGACTTGTTCTAATGTTTGCAACCATTATAAAATGATAAAAATATAAGATTAACAACATATTATGCAATATATATTGAGCCCTATATCACCCAAACCCTTAGATCATTGCTATGTCATGGCTCCCACAACCCTAGTTATGGAAAGTTAGCTACTCATGCTATTA
Organism: Jaltomata sinuosa; assembly: GCA_003996215.1. NCBI lineage: Eukaryota > Viridiplantae > Streptophyta > Magnoliopsida > Solanales > Solanaceae > Jaltomata > Jaltomata sinuosa. Next base: position 63,230 of record QJPP01001916.1, on the reverse strand, counting down.
GAGAAAGAGAAGACAATCATATTCATAATAAGAGAAATATTCTTGAATTACAACACAAATACCATCAAAAATAACAACGGTTGCTTGAAAACTCACGATTATTCTTAGTTAAAGGAGTCAAATATGTCGTAGAATGTCAGCACATCATTCTTGATCGAGACATCTGAAAGTTGAGGAAGATAGATATTGCATCTGAAAAGGTCCAAGGGAAGAACCATCCCCTTGAGGAGGCCACTTATGAGGCAGACATGCAAAAAAAGTATCCTCACTTGTTCACCGATTCAGGTAATTCTTATTCTCCCCCTATTTCTCTTATGTCAACATTCGGGGATGAATGATTGTTTAATTGGTATATGATGTAATGACATATTTAGTCATTATAGAAAGTAAGGAAAAAAGTACCTAGATAGAAAAGTCCCTAAGGTGAGAGTTTGAAAATCTCAGGCTAGGGTGAACTTAGATAAAAATATAGTGTGATGTTCCTTAGAGATGATTCGTGATTCGTGTGATATCATGTGGTAGTGTGGTATTCATATGTGGGTAGCCAACTTCCATAGGGTACCGTAAGAAGTTTTAGGACTAAATTTGGATTGATAGAACTCCAGATATGATAGTGGTCGGATCAGGATAATTCGTCTAGGCCATAAAATAATGTGTGTTGTGAAATAAGAGCATGGGGGTGAGAAAGCAGTGTTTTGGAAATTCTCGCTCACTACAATGAAGGATTCCTCATCATGATGGCTCATCGTAATGAGAAACCATCCATTGCAATGAGAAAATGGGGCAGTGTACATGTGCATTTGACAGTTTCCTGAATTATTTCTCTCACAATTCAACTTTGTTCTAGAGCTCTAAAAGTAAGTTTTCCAAGAAAACTAGGGCATTATTTATCATTTGAGGTAACTAATTTGTAAATCCTCGTAGTTGTTGATTATTAATCTTCCTTAGACCTTGAAGTGAAGGATTAATGGCAGAATTCTTGAGTTTAAGCTCTAGAAATATGAACTTGGGGGAAAACCCTATGGGTAGGTGTAAAATCACCTAGAATTAATTCTAGGATGTATAATTTTGACTCCTAGCATGAAATTTATTGTCTTTAACTTGATTAAGGTTAATGGGGAATCTTGTGTTCCATAAAGGTGAAATCTTTAGGTCTAAAAATGGCTTAAAGGCATGAACTTAGTTAGAAACTTTTGAATATTGATTCTATGAATGCAATGGGACTAGTTAGTAATTAATTAACCCTTGGGAAACGCTAGAAACCTCTTTTAAAGAATAGAATTAATGGGTTAAACTCTCAAGGCTTAGAATGAGGGTAACTGATTAATTACTGTCATATTATTATTTATAGACCTTGAGCATTCCAAAGTGTTAAGGAAGGGCAAGGCAGTGGTGAATTAGCTTTCGGGTGTTATTTCTTCACTCGAGGTAGGTTATGGTTTTGAATTGCAGTTAAGACTCATTTTATTATATGTTATGTGATGGAACTATATAACTTGTGATTGGTATTCATATATGATTGAATTGTATATATATTTTTGTTATGCTTGTATGAAATAGGCTAGATGGACAGGAAGTGATAAGTGAGCTGAAATAGTTAAGTGTGATTGTGTCTTGGACACTGTGTATCATGAGGTATAGGTTTGAGAGCCTGGTTATATAGATATTGATGTTAACACAGTTAATTATGGATCGGATATCATGCTAGTATAGTATATGGACACCTAGAATCCCTTGAAGATCATGGATAATGGGCAGAAATAAGACCCATAACATGTGTACACTTTTATACTCTTTCAGCTTGTTTTGCATTATTATACTGTCTTTCATAGTGAACTAGTTGTGAACTGAGATGGTACTAGAGGCACATGTAATATGAGCAATAGTTGATGGAAATTGTTAGGCGTGAGATGATTGTTGAAAGTGTTTATTCATTTCCCTTTTGTAGTGATATTTCAGTGACTTATGAAGTTGAGATTGTTGTGGTTGAATTAACTTGAAGAGACTATATGTTGACTGATTATTAGGAGCTTCTTGAAAGTATGTCTATGAGATTTTGAGCCTCTGCTTTTCTTGAATCAGTCTAAAATGTACTTGCTCATTTGTGTGACTACATGTTTTATTCACGCACTTTGGAAGTCGCATCTTTCCTGAACACTTGAAATCTGTATGGTAAAAGATGATCCAAAAATTGTCCTTTGTTTTTGTGTCGTTAATTTCATATAAGTGTTAATTTTCATCTATCCAACTCTTTTAAGGATGGTCTATCTGCATCTGTGTGTATATTTGCAATTCGCTTGGACAAGTTACTAATTGATTTATTTTTCAATCAAATTGAAGAGTCGCTTGGGGTTTGGAAAAAGTCATGGGGGTTGTTGTGGTCTGCGAAGTTAAAGATTAGTTAGAATTTTATTTTCTTTTCCTTTTCCATTCATTTGAGTTGTAATAATTTATATCTAAATACTATTATATTAAGAGAATAATAAGTGAACTGCTTGGGGTGGGGATTATGTGCTAAATGCTTAAACATTTTGAATAGTTTTCTTACAAACTCTTGTCGTTATCCATCTTTTTATAATTTTCACTTCTCATAAATTAAAATCATTCTTTATGGTTCACTTTTCTTTTAAAACTATTTGAACTAGACAGTGTTATTTTTTTTAGAAATATATAAATACTTCTCCTAACAAATAGTTAGTGGAAGGTAAAAAGAAATTACGAGGTCTAATCTCATTTTTAAATTAAGCTGATGCGTCCTGTGTATTTATATGTAAATATGCTTATGTGCCTATATTTAAAACTCAAATCTTTCACTTATATTTAAAATATATTATTGTTAATTTTAAATTTTAAGACCGACCTCCAATCAAATTATTGTGATGGTGGAGGAGCATGATTAATAATATTGTGGTATCATCCCTATAAAGCAACAAACATTTCAAGTCTTGTAAAATCTCTCATGAGCTCCATTAAATTTTGAACAAATTTATTCTTATAAATTAATTTTATTACTATATTTTAATTTTTCTATTTGTCTGGGGTAGTTAGTATTTTTTATTTCAAGACTTGCTATTTTCCATTGTAATAACATATAGATCCACTTGTGTAAATTGGTTTGAATAATTAGTTGTATGTAATTAGTTAGCCTTTTTAACTAAAACTTTCTTTACTTTATTATTTTTAAATAATTTTTTTCCGCTCGCTTATCTAATGTTCACAACTTTCACATGATTAATCATTTAATTATTTAAATTAATATTAATTAAGTAATAATGAAGTCTTTGTTTAGTTTTACTCACTTGTTTTAAATAATTAATAATTAAATTTGCATGCTCAACCATTTTATCACCTAGATTCGTATTCATTGGATAATAATTTAAGCCTAGTTTATGTATTTATTTTAAAATAGAAGTTTTTCTATGTTTAATCACCTAGTTATTTGAGATTGCATGATAAGGAATGACTTGTTTAATTAGTGAATAATTTAGTATGTTTAATTATTTATCACTTTTTTAGATTAATGAGTAGAATTATGCTTAATCTATATTTACTTTCTTAAATTAAGGTTTATTTGTTTAATCACATAGCCACTTTAAATTTCTAAATAAAATCAGTCGACCTTTTTTTATCACGTATTTCCCACATAATAAATGAATTTGGTAGGGATACATTTGTGGACCTCGAAAGGTGCTTAATACCTTTCTTTCGAGGTAACTTGAACCCTTACCCAATTTCTGATTGCGTAGACTTAAAATTGATTTAATTTTAATTAGAATGGTGCCCTTGTCACGACCCAATTTCTAAGGTCATGATGGCACCTACAACCCCCCAGTAGGCGAACCAATTCTTGTAGTCCAGAACGGTTAGTAATGGGCTACTACCTAAACCAACACGCACAATAAGCAGAAATAAGTGAAAGCGGATATAAAATAGAATAACGCGGAAGCAAACAACCTAAATATATATAAAGAAACTAAACCAACCCAAAGACCTTGTATCGATAGTACATGAGCCTCTTATAGAATACAAGTGCTAGAGATAACAAAATATTAAATACAATTGTCTCCGAATAAACAAAGAGTAACAGTGTCAAGAGATGAGATGTGGTCAAGCCCCGGTTGGCAGGAGCTCACCCTAGTCTCGAATATCCAAAAGCTGCACGAGTCTCCACACTATCAACAGCAAAATCTCACACTAATATCTGCACCAAAAAGATGCAGAAGTGTAGTATGAGCACCAATTTCTCAGCAACGGGTACCCAGTAGGCATCAATGGCTGACTCAGCGCATGTAAGATATAAAGGCAGTAAATAGCAGAAAGAAAAAAAGCAGTCACAGAAGCAATAGAGAATGCATATTGAAACTAGCACGGATAGAAGTAAATAAAGAAGTACAAACATGCTATGCTAGCCACAGAAGATGTATATAACACATAACACATGTGAAGGAATGAATAACGCACCTGGAGTTCTTGCAACAACAATATATATAAAGAGAGTGTTTAGAAAGATGGCGGTATATACTGATAACCTCAAGTAAAAAGGGAAAGAAGGAAAGCAATTAAACATACTCACACTAGAGGCAATATAATTAATGAAATCATGCTAAAACCCCAACTTCAAGATAAGAACAGACAGAAATCAACCTCACAAATACAACCGTAGAATAGGATAATCTACACCACAAGGAATCGAAAGCCACTAATCAACACCACGATAAAGGATAGAGTTTGCTAACCCACAACTGCTCAAAAGGCCACCTAACAGTGCTACAATAATATAGGACCCACTAATCCATCAATGATCAGAAGTCCAAATAATCAGAACCTCAACAGGCTAGAAACCACTAATCCACCAATAATCAAAAGGCCATAACAAGCTCTACAATAAGATATAAGTAATATAATCTACCTACAGTCCCACAGGTTCCCATACACCCGAGGAACATAATCAAGTGAAAACAAACACTCCGGCATCTCATACTATCGAAGCATACTCTGAGCACAAAACAAACAAGGGTGGAATCCTAATATAATATGCATGATGATATGATATGATGGAACTGGTGTGATAGTAACACTGTATATACCTCCTCTGGCGCCTATAGGCCCAGTAGGTAGGATCCATGGAAGGACATAGGTCGTATACCTCAACTACACCATATACCCCTCCTCCGGTACACTCGGCACGTATCCCCTAATCTGGATCGTCAAGGTCCATAGAGGTCCGTGACCATATACTAAACGCGAATCTCAAAGTATAACTGCCCGGAGTGTATCTGGGTCAAGATCAATAATCGAAATCTCATAGTACGTGCTCAGATTCGATCCAGGTCTAAATAAGTAGTAGTAGTCTCAAAACCCCATCAAAGGGTGCCCGGAGTGTATCTGGGTCTAAATCAGTAATCAAGTCTGAAAAACCCTCATAAAGGGTGTTCGAAGCGTATCCGAGTCTAAATCCAAAGTAAAATTATATGTCTAGCACTACGGCACAACCGAGTCTAGTATCAGTGTGAAAACCGGTGACAAAAATCATCATAATATCTTCTTTACCCCAAGAAGATCCATAAAATCAGATCCAAATTTTCTTTTATAATCATTTTTACCGAAAATAGGCCCTCAGGGCCATGCAAAGTTTAGAAAACCATTTATAATAGGCCCAAAGCCAAAACAGTTGTAAAACATACAAAAACTCCTTTGCATGAATGATATGCTCGCAACAATAGGTTAGCCCAATGGCTCACAAATAACCTATCGGCCCTGCACAAGCACAATCAACTCTACAGCATAAATATCCATCCTAAAGTAATATCTCGATGTCCGGAACTCATGGACATTCCCAAATATTTCACTGTCTATGGTCCAAAGGCTTATACAAAGGCCACACGGGGCCGCAAGGGTAATATTATAATACTACAAACAATGTAAGAAAATAAATGGACAGAAAAGACAAACAAAGTCTGGGATACCAATCTAGAATAACCCACCCAAGGATACTAAGTAACGCAGTTATAGACTATATACGCAAAGTCTAATGTAGGGAAGACCATAACCTACTTGTCGTCCGATGACTAGCTATTGGAACGACATCATCCAAGATCGAACTGCTCTGAGAAGTCCCGAATCATGAACAAACTGTCAAAATAATATAATACTCATCAAGACGAAGCCAATAATACCCATATTGCTAAAAGAATAGCAGGTCAAAATCTGGGTCAAAAGTAGCCTCACGGGGCCCACAACACGAAACTGAAAATGAAAAAGCACATGATGATCACAACACTCCCATGAGTGCAAGCTCCAATATTGAGCGGATTTTAGATGGAAATAAGGGCTCAAAACAGCCCATAAAGTAAGAGAATTAAAGAGGGAATTTAAGAAAAGAAAACCGGAAATAAAGGGAGAATTTGCATACCACAAGGAGAGGAATCAAGTCTACAGAGTGAATTCCTCGAAGCCACGAGCATGCAGTCCCAAAAATAGCAACTATAGCTAAGAATTTTCCCCAAGCTCAAGAAGGATCAAAAATGGAGGTTAAGTTATGGAGAAGAAGCTTTTGGGGAAGAAGATGACCTTTCAAGCGAAGAGGGAAGCAAGATTTAGGCGCCAATTGATGAATCCCCAAGCCAAGAACTGATTAGGAGTCAAATTTAGGAGAGGGAAAAGTCTTAGAGTTGAGAAAACCAAATGAAAATGGCTGAAATTTTGTGAAGGGGGCATTTTATAAGGCTGGCAGCAGGCTAGCACCATCGGCGCTAGAGGAGCGCTATTGCGCTGAAGGGAAGGCAGGAAGGCGGCCCTGTTGGCGCTGGCAGGGTGCCATCACTCAAAAGGAAGGCAAGGCGCATGCATGCACGTGATTGCACGGAAGGGGCATCATTGGCGCTGGGAGGCTAGCAGAGGCCTAGGTGCTATCGCACTGACACGGCGCCGTCGGCGCTAAAGGCATCGATAGTCTAGCACAATCGAGCTGCCTGGGCACCATTGGCGTTGAGGAACATGTTTGCTGCAAAAACCAGCAAACCAAGAAACTTCAACGGGGTATTCTGGGCATAATCGGAACCCGATACTCACAAATAAAATATGTTATTAGAGTGGAAACGACATTTCAGAATCAACGGAATCAATGAAACTTCCATACGAGGTCATCTCGCAGGAATGTTGACCCAAGTCAACACTAGCTAAGACCAACCAAACACTCAAAATGAGTCCGGCTCACCCGGGACCCGAACCAACCACCTACCTAACCTAAACCCAATATTCTGGAGCTAACAGCGTTGAAGAAATTTCCATGTGAGGTCGTCTTCTCTGAATGTTGACCAAAGTCAACCTTACAAGCCCAACTGGCTTGAAAACACAGAACGAGAAAGAATTTTAAGATGAAAAGCTCCTGGATCCCGACCAAGGGTCCAACTAGACCAAAGTCCATGCTCCGGAGCTAACGGAACTTTTGGAATTTAGTTCCAAGCACGATTACCAAGAATGTTGACCAAAATCAATGATTTCCCAAGTTAGGGATCTAAAATAGGGAAACAACCATAAAGACCAAACAAATGGCCTGGGCACCAAACTACTGGTCCCACCAAGCTATAAATGACTTGGGGTCGCTATAGGCAAGCTCTAACAGTACAAAGAAAGAGAAAACGCATAAATAACCAGAAGGGCCATTATATCATTCATTGCTAAGAAGGACTTTCGTCCACGAAAGTCAAGGAAGAAGGAAGCAGCAGAGACTCAACAACTGCAGATACAAAGCCCGCACCACTCTCTCAGAAACACGAGTAGCCTCCTCGATCGGACGGCACCCAACGGGGCTAAACAAAAAGAGAAACCCTACAAACTTCAACTTCTCACAAGGCAAACTTTGATCCAACCATTAACTTCAAAATTTACAAAGGTCTAACAACCGAACCTAACCTTAAGAAACTCAACCAGAATACACCTACACAACACCAAAACCAAGAGAACCAAGGCGATCACCACACGGAACTCCAAACCTCGATACCACAACCATGTCCATCTAGAAAACCACCAACCAAACCTCTAATTCATGAACCCATTGATCCGCAAAACCCTTTATTCTGACCTGAATCCTTTGAACCAAAACCATGAAACTTTGCACAAGACAAACACTCGAGCCACCCTCAAAAAATCAACTGACCCACCGGAGATCCATAGTTCTCGCTGCACTCAACCTCGAACGAGGTCACCTTTATACTCAAACTCTATCAAAGTCAAGTTGTAGGCTACTAGCCCTTGACATCCAAAATAATAACCCGTAGCACATCTTTGAAAATTGTAGTAACCTGTCCCAATGGACCATCAACCAACAAATGGATGGCTCCGCTAAGATCAATCTCAATACCTGGACCCAACTGAAAAAACCCTCAGAGCCCCACGACAACTAGCATACCAGGGTCAAGAATGATATGGATTAACACCCTGGGTTAAAGGAGAAGTCTCCCAACTATTAGACCTAACTAACCTCGCTGAACCGTGACAAATCTGAATCGATGGAAAGCGAATGAAACAGGGCAACCTGCCCAAGAAGAACCAAACACAAAACCAAATCTCTGCAAAGAGTGTGGTAAGCCTACCGCAAAGTCCATGGCCAACAATTAAGCTCCAAACTATAAGAATACCGTTGTTGCTCTAAATACTCGAACACCATTCGGATTTAGGATCACCTTACTAGCCTCGCCTCATAAAGAAGTCCACCATGCTGTGAATATCAAGTCAAACACCCTATAAGCAAAGGAAAGGATGTCTGAAGTCCATGGTCGCCACCTAGCTTATTAAAAATTTCACAATCTTCCAACTCACCCTCTGGATCAAAGCCTCTACTCTACTGTACCAGTGTACAAACCACCAGCTTCGAAAGCAATCAACATACCATAACTCCTGGCCCACAGTGGCAGAGCCTAACAAAAACTAGAATCCTATGCAACAGACAACCCTCAGAGAATCAACTAATTAAACCTCCAACCCTCAAAACACAAAGGCGATCACCAATCTCAAAGTACCATTGGAATCAAAAGTAGACTTGTTGGCTTCAATCCATACAACCAGATCACATATAACACACCACCGTTGATCCTCAATCTAACATTGTTGAATTTGTCCAACCAAGCTAAAATGGACCTTGTACTAACAAGAACACTTCTAGGATCTGGCAAGTCTAGCCTAATCAAATGGTTAACCAAGGACTGGATGTCGAAGGCCAACTACCGCTCTAAAATTGAAATTGAGAAGCTAAACTATTCACGCTCACTACCTTTCGGCATAAAGATACTGCAATCGAAGAGAACCTTCCACGAACTATCTGAGTAACCTGCTAGCCCATGATTCTAAAACCCCATTCCAACTGCCAAACAATGCCTCTGTCGAACCCCTGAGTAGACTCATCCACTACCGGTGAAAACTATAGAGATTGAGGCCAACTAGGCTCTGAATACATAATTTGCCAAATTCATAGATGCTACTGAGACTTGGGTCATCCAAAGAATATAAAAAGGAAACCACAGTCGGTGCAACAAGCTCCCAAAGGTAGTACTGGAAATGGTCACTACCTCGATCTCTTATTAGAAGGAAATCTGACCTCTAATTCATCTAAGAAAAATGCCACTGCAATCTGTAGTTGGTCGAATTGAGTCACCAATAAACAAACCCAAGAAAACCCCCAGTCGTCACCTCAGTCAGATACTAGAAAACCTACATACATTTAAGGAGTCATCTCCCTCCTTTTTCAAACCAGACAAAACCCTTTCCAAAGGTACTCTGAACCTCACAAACTCTTTCTTAGAAGATCATGAAGTTGTTCCCTTAGCTCCCATCTCTCTACTGGCAACACTCAGTAAAGTAGAAAAAGAATAGGCTGAATTCCCAACTTAACCACAATACTACATTCAAAACTTAAGCGCAACACCGTCGCCAAAACTCAACCATAATACTATAATCAAAACTTAACCGCAACACCACCGCCAAAACTTAAACACAACACTACAATAAAAACATAACCGCAACACCGCCGCCAAAACTCAACCCAATTGGAACTGGGAAAATAAGAAAGACAACTCATACCTGACTTGTAACTGAAGAAAATAACGAAAGCAACCTATATACCTGCCAACTTCCATAAGCAACCAAAATAACGAGGATCAACTCTAACCCCTCGGGAAAAGAAAAACCATCTAAAACCCACTAACATAACTAACACAATTCGCCTTAAGGTAAAACAACTTCCCTCGGTACATCTCTACCAATACCACAACATACAATAGAAAGACTACTAACAAATGCTAGATAATGGCCTAGGAAACAACCACCCAAGACTGCTAGAAAAGAGATACTCAAACCCACTTTAAGAACTACAAGAAAAACCAGAAATGAGGCTATCAAGACCTACCCACGAGTCATAACTCCATGTAGTCACCTCCCAAGGACAACACACCTCATCCACGACTAAAAAGAATCAACCTACCAAGAAATATATGCATAAACACAACAAACTCTAGTATTAATAAAACCAAACAAGAAACAGGTCAACATATAAGAATATACACAAAAAAGGGTATATTCACAAAGCAAACAATGCCAGCACTAGCTAATGGTAACAAAAGTCGTACCTTTAGCAATGATATCGAGAACCTCTACCTCTGGCCTACCAAGAGGGGCATCGGACTGATGGTGTCTATCACTGGACTGAGTAGTCGATGGTAAAGGCTCAACCATCCCTCACCGGGGACAATCTCTAAAATAGTGACCAATCACCCTACAACTATAGCAACCCAAAGAAGCGTTGCTCTGACGTATAGTGCCTATCGACTCTGGATGAATACCTAAACCACTTGGTTGAAAGCCACCTCTAACCAACTGAGGACCACCCCTGCAACCCTGTACAACACCTCTTGCTTCCTGGGGACCACCCCTACTACCCTACACACCGCAGCTAGCCGATGGCACTAAAACCCTAGAAGATGAAACCTGCTGACCCTACTGACTGGAAGGTGTGATCGTGGGGAAATCCCTAGAAAGGTACCCATGCTCACCGCACTAAAAACAACTCCCACTAATTGAAGTCTGACGAGGAGCTCTTAATGAACCTTACTGGACACCACAGCCTACACCCCCTGAATGCGAACCTCAAAGAACCTGACCTACACTGTGTCTACTCTGCTCAACATGCTCTGTACAACCATCCTCTCAAACCTGTAGAGCTACTGAAACTTTACTACTAGATAGGAAGCAATGGAACTGACCTCTACCAAAATAATCCCCTACCTCAAGACTGAGAACCTCAAAAACTGACCTGACAACAACGTCACTTAGCACTACCTCTATAATCCTCACAACATAAACTCTCAATAGCCCAAGCATGATCAACTACCTGAAGAAAGGTAGTCCCATATGTCACCAAGTGCTCTGTCACCAAACAGAGTGGTGAAATCAATCCTCCAATGAATCCCTGAACTCTCTCAAACTCTAAAGGTGCAGACCTAGTAGTGCGCCTAATTACCTCATGAAACTTTTCCTCATAATCCAATACTGACATACAACCTTGCTGGAGAACTAGAATCTCAAATCCAACTAAAGCACCATTCGAAGAATCGGGTACTGCACCCAACCTATAGTACTAAAACCCCTACCGGAGGACTCAGTGTCCTATCCATAATATCCTAAAGAACTGGGGTACCCATAGATCCCATCGGAGGCTGGGATGGTCCCAAACGCCCCAACTGATATGGTGTGCTCTCATTCTGAAATCCTAGTGTTAACGAAAGCACTGAAGCAATCGGCACAGAAGCCTCGAAATCACCCGATGTCATACTCATTCTAGGCATCTGAGAAGGAATGGAACAACAAAGTTAAAAAAGTCAATGGAGTCAGGATACATGATAAGGAGACAAGAATATAGAACTTTTCCTAACAATGCCATGTAGCCTCCCGCAGATAGGATATGGATGTCATCGTACCGATCTGTGAGACTCTACTTAGACACTTGCTCTTGTACCAATGACACTAGAGAACCTGGGGCTCTGATACCAAGCTATCACGATCTGATTTCTCAGGTCATGATGGCACCTATAACCCTCTAGTAGGCAAACCAATCCCCATAGCCCAGAATGGTAGTAATGGGCTACTACCTAAACTAACACGCACAATAAGCAGAAATAAGCAGAAGCAGATATAAAATAGAATAAAGCGAAAGCAAATAACATGAATATATACATAAAGAAACTAATCCAACCCAAAGACCTGGTATCGATAGTACATGAGCCTCTAATAGAATACAAGTTCTAGAGATAACAAAATAGTAAATATAACTATCTCCGAATAAACAAAGAGTAACAGTGTCAAGAGATGAAGATGAGGTCAAGCCACGATCAGCAGAAGCTCATACTAGTCTCGAATATCCAAAAGTTGCATGAGTCTCCACACGATCAACAGAGAAAGCTCACTTTAATATATGCACCAGAAAGATACAAAAGTGTAGTATGAGCACCAATTGCTAAGAAACAGGTACCCAGTAGGCATCATCGGCCGACTGAGTGCATATAAGATATAAAGGCAGTCAATAGAAGATAGCAAAGAAGCAGTCACAGAAGCAATAGAGAAAGCACATGGAAACTAGCACGGATAGAAGTCAATCAAGAAGTACAAACATGCTATGCTAGCCACAGAAGATGTATATAACACAAAACACAGGTGAAGGAAAGAAGAATGCACCTGGAGTCCTTGCAAGAACAATTTATATAAAGAGAGAGTTTAGAGAGATGGCGGAATACCAGTAACCTCAAGTAAAAAAGGGAAAGAAGGGAAGCAATTAAACAACTCAAACTAGCATAAATATACTTAAATAAATCATGCTAAAAACCTAACTTCAAGATAAGAACAGACAAAAGTCAACCTCACAAATACAACCCTAGGATAGGATAATCCACACCACAAGGAATCGAAAACCACTAATCAGCACCACAATAAAGGATAGAATTTTCTAACCCACAACTGCTCAGAAGGCCACCTAAGAGTGCCACAACAATATAGGACCCACTAATCCATCAATGATCAAAAGTCCAAATAATCAGAACCTTAACAGGCTAGAAACCACTAATCCACCAATAACCGAAGGCCCTAACAAGCTCTACAATAAGATATAAGTAATATAATCTACCTACATTCTCAACGGGTGCCCATACACCCGAGGAACACAATCAAGTGAAAATAAACCCTCTGGCATTCCATACTACTGGAGCATACACTGAGCACACAGCAAACAAGGGTGGAATCTGAATACAATATGCATGATGATGTGATATGATGGAAGCGGTGTGATAGTAACCTTGTATATACCTTCTCTGGCGCCTATAGGCCCAACAGGTAGGATTTATGGAAGGAAGCGGCCCACATACCTTAACTACACCGTATACCCCTCCTTTGGCACACTCAGCACGTAGCCCCTGGTCTGGATTGACAAGGTCCATGGAGGTCTGTGACCACATACTAAATGCAAATCTCAAATTATAATTGCCTAAAGTGTATCTAAGTCTAGATAAATAATCAGAATCTCATTGTACATGCTCGGATTTGATCTGGATCTAAATCAGTAGTAGTAGTCTCAAAACACCGTCAAAGGATTCCCGGAGTGTATCCAGTTCTAAATCAGTAATCAAGTCCAAAAAAAACCCATAAAGGGTGCCCGAAGCATATCCGAGTCTAAATATGAAGTAAAAATATATGTCTAGCACTACAGCACAACGGAGTCTAGTATAAGTGTGAAAACTGGTGACAAAAATCATCATAATATCTTCTTTACCCCAAAAAGATCCATAAAATTAGTTCCAAATTTCCTTTTATAATCATTTTTACGAAAATCATGCCTTCAGGGCCATGCAAATTTTAGAAAACCGTTTATAGTAGGCCCAAAGCAAAAACAGTAGTAAAACATGCAAAAAATCCTTTGCATGAATTATATGCTCGCAAGTAATAGAATATCCCAATGGCTCACAAACAACTTATTGGCCCTGCACAGGCACAATTAACTCTACAGCATAGATATCCAGCCTAAAGTAACATCTTGATGTCGGAGACACGCGAACATTTCCAAATATCCCACCGTCTATGGTACAAAGGCTTATACAAAGACCACATGGGGACGCAAGGGTAATATTACAATACTACAATGAGTACTACAAACAAGATAAGAAAATAAACTGATTGAAAAGACGGACAAGGCCTGGGTTACCAACCTATAATAACCCACCCAAGGATACTAAGTAATGCAGTTATGGCCTATATACGCAAAGTCTAAGGTAGGAAAGACCATAACCTACTTGTCGTCCAATGACTAGCTGCTTGAACGACATCGTCCAAGCTCAAACTGCTCTGAGAAGTCCCAAATTGCGAACAAACTATCAAAATAATATACTACTCGTCAAGACAAAGCCAACAGTACCTATATTACTAAAAAATAGTTGGGTCAAAATCTAGGTTAAAAGTGCGCCCATGGGGCCCACAACCCAAAACAGAAAACAAAAAAGTTTATGATGATCATAACACTCTCATGAGTGCATGCTCCAAAATTGAGCGGATTTTAGCCAGAAATAAGGGCTGAAAATAGCCCGCAAAGTAAAAGAATTAAAGAGGGAATTTAAGGAAAGAAAATGGGAAATAAAGGGAGAATTTTCTTACCAAAAGGAAAGGAATCAAGTCTACGAAGTGAATTACTTGAAGCCACGAGCATGCAGTCCCAAAAATAGCAACTAGAACCAACAATTTTCCCCAAGCTAAAGAAGGTACAACAATGGAGGTTAAGCTATGAAGAAGAAGCTTTTAGGGAAGAATATGACCTTTCAAGCAAAGAGGGAAGCAAGATTTAGGCGCCAATTGATGAATCCCCAAGCCAAGAACTGATTAGGAGTCAAATTTAGGAGAGGAAAAAGTCTTAAAGTTGAGATAACCAAATGAAAATGGCTGAAATTTCGTGAAGGGGGCATTTTATAAGGCTAGTCGCAGGCTAGCGCTATCGGCGCTAGAGGATCACTATTACGCTGAAAGCCAGGAAGGCGAGTGACATTTGAAGGGTGCAATCATGCAAAAGGGAGGCTAGGTACGCGTGCGCAATCGCACGGCAGGGGTGCCATTGGTGCTGGCAGGCGGGTGGATGCCTAGACGCTATCACGCTGCCATGGTGCCATCAACGCTGAAGGCATCAGCAGACTAGCGCCCTGGGCACCGTTGGCACTGAGCAACATGTCTGGTGCAAAAACCAGCAAACCAAAAAACTTCAACGGGAAATTCCAGGCACAATCAAAACGCGATACCCACAAACCAAACATGTTATTGGAGTGGAAATGGCGTTCCGAACTCAATGGAATTGATGAAGCCTCAATACGAGGTCATCTTAGTGGAATGTTGACCCAAGTCAACATTAGCTAAGACCAACCAAACACCTGAAATGAGTCTGGCTCACCCGGGACCCGAACCAACCACCTACCTAACCTAAACTCGACATTTTAGAGTTAACAGTGCTGATGGAATTTCCATCCGAGGCCGTCTTCTCTGAATATTGAGCAAAGTAAACCTTACAAGCCTAACTGGTCTAAAAACATAGAACAAGAGAGAATTCCAAGATCAAAAGCTCCCGGATCCTGACCAAGGGTCCAACTAGACCAAACTCCACGCTGTAGAGCTAAAGGAACTTTCAAAATTTGATTCTGAGCACGATTATAAAGAATATTGACCAAAGTCAATGATTTCCCAAGTTAGGGATCTAAAACAGGAAAACGGCCATAAAGACCAAATAAATGGTCCGATCACTGAACTACTGGTTCCAGCAAGCCATAAATGACTTGGGCCACTACAGGAAATCTCTAACAGCATAAAGAAGATGAAGTTGCATAAATGAATGGAAGGGTCATTGCAGCCCTAACGCATCTTAATTCGTTAGGTGACGACTCTTCACTCTCTTTGTTATCCTAAAAGAGTTATCAAGTTGAATTCTATCTTTCCTGATAAAAATAAGGAGTAACACACATCACCTCTTATATATGTTCTTTACATTATGAATGTCTTGAGCATCTTCTCTTAAAACTTTTTCAACGGTATCTTAATATCAGACAAGTGTAACCCTTTTTTTCTCTCTTAGCTGAGGGTTAAGCTCTTTAAAGGCCTCATTAACTAGAATTTGGATTTCTAACAGCTAAAAATTTTCAGGTTAAACTTCTTAACTATGAGGTATAATATTTTCTCTCTTGTCTTTAGACAAGCTAAGATAATTTTAGTAATGATGGGAAGAAATCGGGTATACAAGAAATACACTAAAAAGTAGAGAACCTGTATAAAAATATGATCCTCTTCGAAAGATACTTAATCTTCTATACATATTGAATCTTCATGGGTACATAAAAAGAAATTGGAACAAAATGCTATTCCTTAGTAAAATGTCTTGGTGAGAGCTATAATATCTCTTTCTTATCCTATACTTGTGCGAAACTTTGTTGTTGCTCATAACATGTCTGGTAAACAGAATCAAGAATTACGAAGATCATCATTCTTTTTAATTAACAGGACATATTTACTGTAGTAATATCTTGGCCCTGGAGTTAGTAGTAATATCTTGGCCCTGGAGTTAGACTCTAACTAAGAAGTCTGCATAAAGAGAACAAAGTGTGGTAACATAACTAATAGAATGTTGTACAGATGGGGAAAAAGCTCTTACATAAGCTTCATCAGAAAAATAAATCTGACAAAAGCAACTAATTTTTTTGCTTTCCTTATCAATACCCCTAAGTCCGAAAGGTATGAGCAGTTTCCACTCTGCTCGTACTGAATACGAGTAATTCCCCGCCACTTGCCCAACATTTTAATAGAGGGACAGCCAGCGGTGAGGCCATTGGACCAATAAACAATAGGCGCAAGTAGCTTGAAATCAAAAAGGGTGACATCAGGGGTTAATCTACCTTTTCAGCCCGAGTTAAGACAAAGGAATGTTCTCACTCAGGGGGAATGCGCCTTCATTAAACAAAGAAGTTGAGCGATTGACATCGAATAAGAGTCCGCATGAGAGGAGTGATCAAGTTATATTATATTAGGGGTCCCCGCCCCCTGTCTCAAAAATACTTGTCATTCTTACTACAAGCATATATCCCAAAATATTGGTCATTTTAGAAGTTCTAGATAAAATTAATTATTTTTTCCCATTTTATCCTTAGTAGTAATTATTTTTGAAGAATACAAACAACTCAATTTTGACACATACATAAGTAAATGTTCAATGAAGAGAGATTATATTTAAGACATAAATAAGGATAAAATAGTCAAACACCCCTCCTAATTAATGTTTTCTTAAGGGGCGTGTAAATGAAAAACACAACAAGTATTTTGAGATGGAGGTTATAATATATTATAAACCAATCATCAATCAGGTACAATGACAAACCTTATTTGTCTTAACAAGTCCCTTAGGCCTATCAAAATTTTGGTAGAGTTTCCCCTGCAATTAGGACCAATACCATATATAAACCTGTCTCAAAACAGCTAACAACAACACCCAATAGTCATAGTTTATAAACCAACATATACTAGGGTGTTCCAAGTAACTCCATACCATCAATCACATGTAAATTGTCAAAGTTCCATCCCACTATATACATAAGAGGTGGATAATAAATGAAAAAGTTTGACAAGGATCAGATGAAGAAGATATTGTTAAATAGGGAATTAATTTTTTCACTTCACGTTTCAACCACCTATGTATGAAATCTTTAAGATATGCAGAAGAAGAGAACTTCTTCAGAGACCTATGATGCAACCGTTAGTGCTCTGAGAGACGGGTTGAGGAAGATTTCTATTGTTGCGAAAAATGTTGTCAGACCTCTTAGCTCACAGGGAAGAGGAAGTACTTAGGATGAGAGAATAAAAAGAACTCTAACTACTTTTGATACTACACCATCATTATCGCCTTGGCAAGATACACTGCCTCATTATTTTAACCTTAATGATGGTGATTTAGCTGCAGGTGACTTAAATCAGCCCACTTTGACACATGTGGCTATAAATCATGATGGTGGCCTTGCTGAAAATGTGGTATGAAAACAAAACTAGCCGCTTTTGAAACTTGTATAGAACTACATTTTTTATCTGTATTTGAATATATAGTACAACAAAATATATGAATTTACCAAGGAGATGAATTAATATATTTTCTCTTCTTCATGTAGGTTGTTTATACTTGTTTTATGTCTATGATGTAGTGTCACGATAAAATTTCTCAGTTCATGATGGCACCTACAACCCCCAGTAGGCAAATCAATCCTTATAGCCCAAAACGGTTAGTAATGGGCTACTACCTAAGCTAGCATGCACAAGAAGTAAAATAAGAGAAAGCAGATAGAGAAAGCAACGTGAAAGAAAAGCAACCTAAATATACATATAAAGAAACTACACCACTCCACGACCTGGTATTGAAAGTGCAAGAGCCACTACTAAAATATACAGAGTACTAGAAGGAGCAAAAGAAGGATATACAACAGTCTTTGAATAAACAAAAGAGTAAACAGTGCCAAAAGAAGAGATATAGTGAAGCCCCGGTCGTCAGGAGCTCACCCTAGTCTCGGATGTCCAGAATGTGCTGCACTAGTATCCACACAATCAACGGCGATAGCTCACACTAGGATCTGCACCAGGAAGATACAGAAGTGTAGTATGAGCACCAAATGTAAAGCAACGGGCACTTAGTAGGTATCATAGGCCGACTGAGCATATATAACATATAAAAGCAGTATAGAGCAGATAGAAAATAATTAGTCACAAAAGCAAACAAACGAAAGCACATGGAAACTAGCAACAAATAGAAGACAAAGAGAATACAAGTATACTATGCTAGCCACAAAAGATATATATATCACAGAACACAAGTGAAGGAATAGAGAATGCACATGGATCCTTACAACAATAATATATACAGAGAGTTTAGCGAACATAGCAATATACCGGTAACCTCAAATAAAAAAGAAAGAAGGAAAAAAACTAACATAGTCATGCCAACAATTCAACTTATAAGATAAGAATGATTGGAAAGGCAATATCACAAGTACTACCATAGGAGAGAATAAGCTAATCCATCAATGATCGAAAAGGCAACTAATAGGTACTACACTAGCGCGTAAGCCAATCTACCTACAGTCCCAATGGGTTCCCATATACTCGAGAAACACATACAAGTGAAAATAAAACCCTCCGGCATTCCATACTATCGGAGCGTACACCCAATAAACAATAAATAAGAGTGGAACTATAACAGAATGCATGACATGATGTGGTATGACAGAACCAGGTGAACCAGTAGTACCGTATGTACCTCCTCTGGTACCTGCAGGGCCAGTAGGTAGGATCCATAGAAGGAGTTTCTCGTATACCTCAACTGTACCGTATACCCCTCCTCTAATACTCACAGGTCGTAGCCCCTAGTCCAGATCGGTAAGGTACATGGAGATCTACGCGACCACATACAAAATCTCAATATAAGTGCTTAGAGTATATCCGGGTCTAAATCAGTAAATCTCAGAATCCCAATAGGGGTGCCCAGAGTATATCTGAGTTTAAATCCATAGTAAAAACAAGTCTAGCACTTGGCTCAGCCGAGTCTAGTATTAGTATGAAAATCCAGTGATAAAATCATCATTTAATCTCTTTTACTCCAAGAAGATCAATAAAACTAGTTTCAAATCCATTTACAACCATTATACTGAAAACGGGCCCTAGGGGCCATGCAAGGTTTAGAAAACTGGTGATAGTTAGGATCACGGCTTTGTAGTAGTAAATAAATGCAGAAAACCCTTTGTATGAATAATGATGATATGCTCGCATACAATCAATACTCCAATGGCTTACAATCAACCTATCGGCCCTACACAGGCTCAATCTGCTCTACAACATAGATAACCAGCCTAATATCACAATCCGATATCCAGGACTCACGAACATTTCCCAAGTATCCCACCATCTATGGTCCAAAGGCATATACAAAGGCCACACAAGATAGCAAGGGGTAATACTACAAAATGAGATCAAATATTAAAATGAACGTATAAAATAAAATGGAAAGAAAGAGAGCGGACAAGGTTTGGGGTTCCAACCTAGTAAAACCCAACCCAAAGATGCTAAATTGCACAATTATATCCTATATACGCAAATTCTAAGATAGGAAAGCCGTAACCTACCTGACGTCCATCAACAAGCTGCTGAAAACACATCTTCCAAGCCTAAACTGCTTTGAGAAGTCCCAAACCAAAATCAAACTATAAAACAATACTCTACTCATCAATACGAAGCTAACGGTACCCATAATGCTAATAATTTATCCAAGCTGAAATTCAGGTCAAAAGCAGGCCCGTGGGCCTTGCAACCTGAAATCTAAAATGAAAATTATCACAATGTTTCCAACATTGCTAAGAGCACATCCTCAAAAATTGAGAAACGAGAAGGCTCAAAATAGCCTCAAACTCTCAAGAATCAAAGAGGGAATTTAAAGGAGAATTATGGAATTAAAGAAGGAAACTTACCAATTGAAGTCGAGAAAACAATCACGAACCAGAAAATATTCACCCTAACCCTTTGGAATAATCCCACACAGAGAATGGAGCTTCGGAGTTCAAGATTAATAGAGAAAAATAAGTTGGGGAAGTTTAAAAAAAATTGGAGAAGGAGGCATCCAATATAGATGCTGCCAGTCGATGCCTAGGCGCACACAGTAAGGCGATGCTCACGCGCACGCCAAGGCCAGGCAGAGGCCATGCCAGACGGCATACCAGTGCGCATACGGGCTGGCCACCGCATGCGAGGGCATGCAAATGCTGCCTGTCGGCTGCCTATGTGATGGAAAGGAGGGAGTGGGTTGGCTGGCATATTTAGAGCGCACATGGCCTGCCATGCGTGGGCGATGGCCTGGCTGGTGCCATACTAGCAACCAGCAACAATGCCAACCTAAAATGATCTCAGATGGACCCTCAAAAATGCATTCACGGTCCTGTGAATGCAAATGAACTATACTACTCAACCAAAATGGCATTCCAAAATCAATGGAATCGATGAAATTACCAATAGAGATTGATTTAAAGAAAAGTGGGCCCCACGCCCAAAATCAACATTTGGCCAATCTTTCCAAAATGGAACCTCATGGCCTAAAATGAGTCTAGAAGCCTCGAGACCCAAACCAAAGGTCCCTTTAGCCCAAAGTTGACATTTTGGAGCAAATAGTGCTAACAGAATTTCCATCTGAGGTCCTCTTCTCTGAATGTTGACCAAAGTCAAACTTCTAAGTTTAACTGACTAGAAAACACAAAAAGTAAGAAAAACCCAAACTAAAAGCTCCCAGACCTTGACCAAAGGTCCAACTAGACCAAAGTCCACGCTCCAGAGCTAATAGAACTGTCAAAATTTGATTTCGAGCATGCTTGCTAAGAATGTTGACCAAAGTCAATAATTTCCTAAGTTACGACTCTTAAAACAGAGAGATGGTCCTAACGACCTAATAAATGTCCCGGGCACCAAACTACCGGTCTCAGCAAGCCATAAATAACTTGAGGCCACAATAGGAAAGCTCTAACAGTATAAAGAAGGTGAAAACGCGGGAATGACCAAAAGGAAACTTACCAATTGAAGTCGAGGAAATAATCACGGATTGGAAAATATTCACCCCAACGCTTTGGAATAAGCCCAGACAGAGAATGAAGCTTTGGATCTCATAATTAATGGAGAAAAATGAGTCAGGGAAGTTTAAAATGAAATTGGAGAAGGAGGCATGCAATATATATGCTGCCAGCCAATGCCTAGGCGCACATGGCCAGGCGCTGCGCACGTGGCCATGAGCATGTGGCCAGGCCCATGAGCACGCGGAGGCCAGGAAAGGCGGCATACCAGCGGGCACACGGGCTGGCCACTGGGCGTGTGGGCATGCGCACGCTGCCGGCTGGCTTCCTAGGCTAGGGCAAGGAGGGAGTGGGATGGTCGGCGCCTTCAGCACGCACATGGACTGCCATACATGGGCGATGTCCTGGTTGGTGCCATACCAGCAACCAACAACAAGGCCAACCCAAAATAATCTCGTATGGACCCTCAGGAATGCATCTGGGGTCCTGCGAATACAAATAAACTATGCTACTCAATCAAAAATGGCATTTCAAACTCAATAAAATTGATGAAATTACCAACGGAGGTATTTAATGAAAATTAGGCCCCACGCCTAAAACCAACCTTTGGCCAACCTTTTTAAAACGGAAACCCATGGCCTAAAATTAGTCCAGAAGCCTCGGGACCTATACCAAAGGTCCTTCTAGTCCAAAGTCAATATTCTGGAGCTAACAGTGCTGACAGAATTTTTATCTGAGTTTGTCTTCTCTGAATATTGACCAAAGTCAAACTTTTAAGTTCAACTCGCCAGAAAACAATAAAGCAAGATAAACCCAAATCGAAATCTCCCAGACCTTGACCAAGGTCTAACTAGACCAAAGTCCATGCTCCGGAGCTGACAAAACTGTCAAAATTTGATTCCAAGCATGCTTGCTAAGAATGTTGACCGAAGTTAATAGTTTCCTAAGTTAAGGCTCTTAAAGCTGGGAGATGGTCATAACGACCTAATGAATGGCCCGGCATTGAACCACCGGTCCCAGCAAGCCATAAATGACTTAGGGCTGCTACAGGTAAGCTCTAACAATATAAAGAAGACGCAGGAATAACCAGAAGGGTCATTACATATAGGTGATTGAAAACAAGAGTCTAGCAACTACAGTGTTGCATAAGAAATCTAATCGAATAAAAATTATATGGATTCAATGAGCCTATCAAAAGTCACCCAACTGACTTAATTTCCTCTTAATTACCCGGTAAGCATGCCTGAAGGCCAACACTAAAATTTCGTAAAACTTGAACCAAAAGAAAAAATCATTCCACTATCTTCCTTAACATCCTCGATAGATAGAGACCATATAGGGCCTCATGAAATACCTTTACTAGGCGCTTAATATATTAGATCATATTCTTGATTAGCCTTGATCTGAAATTTTTTAGAGCCACCATCCTTCATCATCTGTGATAGAAGGCATGTCATTCTAAACTTCATATGAATTAATTGCCTTATTGCTTCCCCAACTATTACATGTTGCAAGCAAACCTCTGTTAATGCTTAAAAAATAGCAAATATTGATAATGACACTGCTAATTCTAAAACTATTACTCCTACCATCAATTATAAGATGCTTACAGGACATGGAATATCTAATTCACATGTCTTGCCCCATCTTCGAAGCGTTAGTCTCATGGCTACCCACATGTCGTGGTCCATAGACTATTTGACTTACTTAGCAACACTGCTAAATATATTCTACTAATGATAAATAAATGCTTATGGGACATGGGTTATCTTACCTACATGCCTTATTCGATAATTGGTGCATTGACCCCTTACCTGACCTACCATAAGCCACGCATCAGTCACATGTCTTACCCATATAATAACAAAATGTTGTCAACAAGAATAATAAGTCATTGGTTGTTGAACATAAATCTCATATGTCATATTTATGCTGAAAATTTGTAAGGATAGAGTAAGAACATCATGTACCAACGCAAATCTTTATTTTTTTTTCCTGAGATGTCCCTCTTTTTTTTCTGAAGGAGTTGTTGTAAACTCTAGGGATCAATGTAGAACATGTATGAATTCTTAGTAAAAATACTCAAATCTGGGTGTTATAGTTCTTCTCATGCATCTTCATCTATTAAGAAGTTTATGCTACTCCTATACGCAAGTCATATAATGAGATTGTCTTTGTCATAGTGTTAAGCATCTAGAGTCCAGTTCACACATCTCTTCATCGAATTGAAATGTCTGTTGAGTCAGCCAGTAAGAAGTGTTGTGATAGTCAACTTTGCTACATGGCAATCACCATATTCTTGCTAAATACATAAAATGATATACTTCCACTACTTGACGTTTCTCAATTTCTTCAGAATCCTTCTAGATCTCATTTTTAGCTCGATTCATACCAACTTAATATAGTATTCTGCTAGAGTTTTGTCTCTTGGTACTCGACACATACAGTACTCTCGGCATATGTAAAAACTGTTATCATAAGCTTCTTGTTATAGAAGTAACACCAATACTCATTTGAACCCTTGGTTCCTTAAGCCCTTAAAGACTTACCATAAGGCATCTACGTCAAAGAAACTCCCTAAATGGGTCTAGAAATGCTGCTTCGGTATATCAAGTCAGACATCCATTACCTTCTTAGGTAAAACATCAAATACATCTCAAAGATTCTTTTGAAACTTGTAAATGGTAGGACCATCTCAAGGGTCAAAACTCCATTGTAGCGCTCAAGGCACCATTATACATGTTGAACACACACTTCTCGACCTATACTAAACTTTTGATAAAAAGGATAACCTTGCATGAATGCAATAGGGAATTCTTGCTCAACTTACCTTCTACTCATCTCAACTAATCTTATTAGGTTCGCTAGTTTTTCTCCGAGTAGAATTGTAACCCCCCCTTCCCATAAGCTCAGTCTACCATAAGACACTCCTCCACTTAAGTTGAAACTATAACAACTTGTCTTACATCTCAATTTACTTTTTCTTCTCCAAATACAATATTAGGTATTAACATTCTGACTATCTTTCTTAAAATCATAATATCTGAAGCATAACACATATTAGACAACTGACGAAAAAATATTCATGCTCGATGTAGGTCACTTCACGACCTCCAAATGCAGCACATATCCTTTATAACTCAACTTTTATCTTATTAATGTGTAAAATAAATTATATACCCCACGTCTTACTCAAACTGTCATGCCCTAGTATGCCGATTCTCATGCTCAATGTCTTACCTTATAACTGAATGTGTTTTTGACTATAATGAGTCTCACATTCTACTGGTTATAAGAGGTAACTAACTGTGGTGCAAAAAGTGCCTTTCTATGCTAAGCCTGGCGCTCAATAAACTAGTGACTATACGGTAAAGTATGCCCATGCTCATAAGATAAGTCAAAGAACCTAATTATGTATGATATCGCCTAACGGTGGTGTATTCAACACATAAACTCTTCCCTAGGTCACCATTTCAAAGTGGAAAGACTCAAAGGTTTAGAATCTCTACTGTTGTAATATGCCCAAATTGAAATATGTTGTAATAGGTCAATCTTCTTCTCCCATGGTGGAACTTGTGTCACTTGAAGTGTCAATGTTAATTCTTCATATATAACATACTCTATAGCCCTTATATAACCCATTGAATTTTTTGAACTAAATTGAATTTCTCCATTGAGTTGCAGTAGTAAACTTTCATGAATGTGACATAAGATCATGGTCTTAATCTGTAACTGTGCTAAAATTATAAATTACAACTTTCATTTTCTACTATTGTTTACACTTAAGGCAATTCACTTAATTATGCCCATATTCTCTTAGCATAACCTATATGAACCATATTCTTGTCTTGCTTGTGGCGTTGCTGAATGTGGCACTAAATGTGTAGGAACAATTGTCATTCAGTAGGTTGAACATCTGCTCACACTTTAAGAAACATAAAGAGATGCTAACTTTAGAATACAACTCAAATCTTATTTCTCCAGATCTATATAGTAACTTGTGCATACTTCTTCTGTCCTTGTAGGCTAATACTCAAATGAAGTCATCTTCTATATTCATGCCTATCTTTTAGACTTACGTTGTATCTTTCCGAACTTCTTTGTAACTCCAGGAGAAATATTCTTAATCACTAGGGCTTGAATAGTTGAGTGTGTCCCTACCTGAAGTAGGGAAGTACATGAAGTGTATCACTTGTTATGCTTCAAGCTTTATAGCACGAGGGAGGAATGAAAGAAGGAAAACTTTCCTAAAATGTCCATGTAGCCCTTCGAAGATAAGTACAGACGTATTCGTAATTATTCACAAGGATCTACTGGACACCGCTCCATGACTCCAAGGGAATTGAAACCTAGTGCTCTGATACTAAGTTTTTCACGATCCAAATCTAACACTTAAGCTACGATAGGGCACCTGACGAGCTTCTACCCATGAGGTGAACCCTTTAAGCTAAGCATGCAAATAATTAAAAGATAAGGAATGATTATTTTAAAAGTCTCATAATATAAAATAAGTGCGTTAGCGAAGTGCAAATACTGAGTCTATCCATATACCCCATAGTATGACTAAGTCATGGAACTACTAGTCTTAATACAAAAGTTTGAGACACAACTCGGAATACTACTAAGCCAGCTAAAGAAGAAGTGGCCACAATGATCTAATGGTTGCTAACCTCGACTGGACTGGACTAAAGAAAGCTGAAATATTTAGATATTGATAACCTGGTCATCATTAAAAATACCTACATATATATAAACATCAACAAGCATGAGTCTAAAAGATCCGGCAAGATCATCGACACTGGCTTAGGGAAAGTCTTAAAGATCTCTGATAATGTATAAAAGCAATTAGATGAATACAAGTAGAATAATAATACAAAAATATGAAGATGAAGCTAAAATCATGAAGAATAAATAAGTAACACGGTACGTATTTGTCCATGTCTTACCCCATATTCCAGAGTGAAAATTATTCACCCACAATCTTACTCAGGTCACTTATAACTCTGGCTTCTTCCTCCAATCAAACCCAATGGGGCCTGATGGAGTATGCCCCTCTGAAGAAATGATAAAGTGGAATAAATGTCCAATCAATACTAATTCAAGACTTTACATCTATAGCAAGTATTTATTTAAGCAAAATTACGCTAAAGGACTCATAATGTCATTACTTTAGACACTTGAAACTCGATTTAGATCATACATACCGACTTACACAAATTAGATGATTTCAATATATAAATACAAATCATATGCTTTTACGAAAAGAAAGTAATTTAAGAGTTTAAGCCTCACTTGCATCATAATCGAAACGCAAACCTCTCTTAAATGCCAAATTTCACTTCAAACAGCCGCCAGTAACCTCAATCTGATCAATATCATAAATAATGGGTCCAAATTAGTATAAGAAAACTAATCTCATAATTTTAGGACACCTTGGGGTCAAAGTGAACTTTGGTCAACTCAAGCCCTCCCCTCGGGTCAACGATTTGAAATTCGAAATTGATTACATGGACATGTTATCCATAAGCTATGGAGTCTAAATCTATAATCACGTTCCCATTTTTATGCCAATTGATGGATCAAATTTCAATATCCCTAAATTTCAACCTTATAGCTAAATCATTCTACCCCTCAAATCAAAATCTAAAGGTTAAAACAAATATCTCACAATTATAATCCAATCTAACATTCATTATGTAATTTATAAATTGGTAAATAATACTACTCCTGTCCCAAGAATAATATTCATAAAGTAACAGTGGAAATTTAGTAATACCTTTCACAGCTTTTGGAAGTTCAAACTAGGATGTTGTGATTCTGCTTTCTTGTTATAATTTGAGCAAACAAACCTACACTTTGTGTCTCTTCCTCAAAATCCCTCAAGTGATGGCTGTTGAACCAAAGAACAAAGTAGCAGCTCGTTTCTCTGTCAATTTCTCTTATGCAGTACCCATATCCATAATATTATCATATTCAATGGACATGGACTACTTTCTCATATGGTTCCCTTGACTTCTTTGCTGCAAGCAAATATAAAAGCCAGCAACCCATTTTGTTTTACTCAAAAAAAATAGTTCTAAAAATAAGTCAATATGATATAATATCCTATAATTACACCTATACTTTACATATTATCTGAATAATTTGCACAACTACCTGCTTCAAAAGTTAATTATTAAAATTAGCAACCGATAATTAACGAAGTAACTCTAAAGTTCACTAAAAAAATATATCGGATTGTTACATTCTCCCTCACTTAAAATAACGAGACCCTTTCTGATTCCCTCACCCAATCTCATGAGAAGCAAGCCCAACAGGCCGTGCCTTAACCTGTCCTCAGATAGCCCGCCCTCACCAGGCTGTTGGCATTGCTAAATGCTCCACTCCCCAAAACAATAGCAATAGCACGAATCCTAAGCTACGGCACGCGAAAGAATGGTTCCATGAATCATGGGCGGATCTTAACAGATTTCCCACAATGGAATCTGATAAGTGAAATCTCGAGTAAGTGTTTACATAATCTTCTACGTTAATCCTCAAACGAAAGACAAATCACACACATGGTTAATGAGCGGCATCGACCTTTTGCGTTTACATTCATTTTGTCATTCCATACTTCAAAACCACATACTCATCTCGCCCTCACCAGGATGCAGGCATTCCTAAATGCTCCACCCCCTAAACGATAGCAATAGCACGAATCCTAAGCTACGGCACGCGAAAGAATGGTTCCATGAATCATGGGCGGATCTTAACAGATTTCCCACAATGGACTCTGATAAGTGAGATCTCGAGTAAGTGTTTACATAATCTTCTACGTTAATCCTCTAACGAAAGACAAATCACACACATGGTTAATGAGCGGCATCGACCTTTTGCGATAATTGCGGGTTCTTTAATTTTCTTTCTTCCCCATAAAGGAAATAGGGTAATTCGGTGGTATACCATATGTATATGTATTTTAGAACTCCTTCTAACAACTTATGCATTTTGTTATCAAGATCTTCTATCTATTCGATTGACCCTAAAGCTAGGAAGACTGCCCTACCTTCGACTGAGAGTGTCTTCGCCTATAAACTCTTCTTGCGTACTTGACTTATAGGCTTGACGCCCATTTCCTCTAGGCTAGTTCATTCCCGGAAAAGAAAACTAGTTGAATTAGCGAGGATCCTTAAGAATTACATTCATTTTGTCATTCCATACTTCAAAACCACATACTCATCTCGTAATCACATTCAAACACATCACCTCTTATATATGTTCTTGACACTATGAATTTCTTGAGCATCTTCTCTTAAAACTTCTTCAACAGTAACTTAATATCAGACGAGTGTAATCCTTTTTTTCTCTCAGCTTAGGGTTAAGCCCTTTAAAGGTCTCATTAACTAGAATTTGAATTTCTAATAGCTATAAATTTCCAGGTTGAACTTCTTAACTATGAGGTATAATATTTTTTCTCTTGTCTTTAGACAAGCTAAGATAATTTTAGTAATGATGGGACGAAATCAGGTATACAAGAAATACACTAAAAAGTAGAGAACCTGTATAAAAATATGATCCTCTACGAAAGATACTTAAATCTTCTATGCATATTGAATCTTCATGGTTACATAAAAATAAATGGGAACAAAATGCTATTCCTCAATAAAATGTCTTGTTGAGAGCTATAATATCTCTTTCTTATCCTATACTTGTGCGGAACTGTGTTGTCTGATAAACAGAATCAAAAATTACGAAGATCATCATTCTTTTCAATTAACAGGACATACTTACAGTAGTAATATCTTGGTCCTAGAGTTAGACTCTAACTAAGAAGTCTGCATAAAGAGAAGAAAGTGTGGTAATGTAACTACTAGAAAGTTGTACAGATGGGCAAAAAACTCTTACATAAGCTTCATCAGAAAAATAAATCTGACAAAAGCAATTAATCTTTTTTCTTTCCTTATCAATACCCCCCCCCCGCGTCTTAAAATACTTGTTGTACTTACTCAAAGCATCTATCCCAAAATATTTATCATTTTAGAAGTTCAAGATAAAATTAATTATTTTTCCCTATTTTATCCTTAGTAATAATTATTTTTTGAAGACTACAAATAACTCAATTTTGTCACATACATAAGTAAATATTCAATGAAGAGAGATTATATTTAAGACATAAATAAGGATAAAGTGGTCAAACACCCCTCCTAATTAATATATTTGTAAGGAGCGTGTAAATAAAAAACACAAGTATTTTGAGATGGAGGTTATAATATACTAGAAACCAATCATCAATCAGGTACATTGATAGACCTTATTTGTCTTAACAAGTCCCTTAGGCCTATCAAAATTTTGAAAGATTTTCTCCTGTAATTAGAACCAACACCATATATAAACTTGTCTCAAAACAACTAACAACAACACTCAACTATAAACCAACATATACTAGGGAGTTCCAAGCGACTCCATACCATCAATCACATGCGAATTCTCAAAGTTCCATCCCACTATATACTTACGAGGTGGACAAGAAATGCAAAAGTTTGACAAGGATCGGATGAAAAAGACATTGTTAAATAGGGAATTAATTCGCTCACTTCACATTTCAACCACCTATATATGGAAGCATTAAGATATGCAGAAGAAGGGATTATTTCTATGGAGACCTATGATGCAGCAGTTAGTGCTCCGAGGGACGAGTTGAGGAAGATTTCTATTGTTGCGAAAAATGTTGCCAGACCTATTAGCTCACAGGGAAGTGGAAGTACTCTGGATGAGAGCATAAAAAGAACTCCAACTACTTTTGACACTGCACCATCCTTATGGCCTTGGCAAGATACACTGCCTCATCATTTTAACCTTAAAGATGGTGCTTTAACTGCTGGTGACTTAAATCAGCCCACTTTGACACATGTGGTTAGAGATCATGATAGTGGCCTTGCTGATAATGTGGTATGAAACCAAAACTAGCCTCTTTTGTAACTTGTATATAACTATATTTTTTATCTGTATTTAATATATAATATATAAATTTACCAAGGAGATGAATTAATATGTTTTCTCTTCTTCAGTAATGACCCTCAAAGTTATTTTCTCTATTTTTATGCATTTTTTATGTTTCGATCTTTCTCATAGCGGCTATAGGTTATTTATGATTTGTCGGAACTAATGGTTTGATTCTTGGGTAATTCATTTGAGTTTTAAGCCCATTTTCCTAGTTTGAAACTCTTAAAGTTGAAAGAGTTGACTTTGGTCAATATTCGGAGGACACGACCTTGGATGGAAATTTTGTTAGTGATGTTAGCTCTGAAATGTTGACTTTGGGCTAGAGGGACCTTAGGTTTGGGTCCCGAGGCATCTGGACTTGTTTTAGGCTATTGGGTCCCTTTTGATTAAAGTTGGTTGTTAGGCGTGGGGCCCATTTTTCTTCAAAATGATCTATGTTGGGAGTTTTGTCAATTTCGTTGAGTCTAGAATATCATTTTTGATAGGGTAACATATCTGGTTTGTATTCACAAGCTCCCGAATGAATCTCGAGGACTGATCAAAGAGTTTTGAGGATTGTTGTTGCAGTTGGTGATGTTGATTCTGGTGTGGCGTGCCTGCATGCATAGGGGGCGCACCTGCACTGCCTCCCCTATGGTCACCAACTGCACCTGCAGCGCTGGGTGACATCGGCAGGGGACGCCCCTACGCTCCTTTTACCGCCCCTATGACTCGAATGTCGCACCTACCGAGCTAGGGGTCTTGTTGACCTCTGCTCTTGCGGTGGTCTGGCTGCTGCGATGATGCCGCACCTGCATTATTTTGACCGCAGGTGCGTCAATAACTTACAGCTTTAAAAAGGAGTTTATCACTCCATTTCCAATGTTTTCCCTCTATTGTTGAAAAGCTTCTATACCCAAACTAAGTGCGGGATCATCATATAGTTTTGGGGTGATATTATTCTTATCTGTGATCATTCTCCCGTCGTCTAATTGTATATTTTCGGCCTTTAATTTCGTTAAATTCCTTAGTGATTCTTGAATTATTCTTGGGGTTGGGGGACTGATTTGAGATCATTTTTAGAGCTGAATTTGCTCAATAATTTGAGAATGTAATTCTTGTCCCACCAGGGACATTTATCCCAATTTCATTTTGAAATTTGTATGCGGATTTCACGGGTGATTTTTCATCCAATTTTCAATTTGAATTATTAAATTGAAATATGGGTATCATTGTTCATATTTTAACAAGTAGATTATTGTTATGATAGTGTGATATCATTTGGAGGCTTTTCGAAAAGAAAAAGCTCTGGTCTAGTAGGTGTGAGCGCGAGTGATCGGCTTTCAGGTACGCTACGACTTACTTTCTTCTAGACTTAGCTCGTGTAAGATTATTGTATGGTTTGTGCTAATTGTTGGCGAGATTTTATGGATTGAATAGTTTATCTTAAAGGAATTTGATTCTCGTAGTCAATTTAGGGGTTTTAGCTTAGAACCGGGGTTGGGATTCTTAGTTACCCTTGCTTATTCCTGTAATTCTTAGCATAGCCAGTGTAGTGCCTTTAGTCGTAGATATTTGCTTGCCTTAGCTTGGTTACTCAGCTTTGGGGTATTTGGGGTGGTTAATTTAGATATCCATCGTATGGAATTTTTGGTAGTTTTTGAGGTAGATTAGGAGCTTGTTTATCATTTTTGCTTAATCACTTTACTTTTGAATTGTTCATTCGTATTTATTTATTTGTGGGCCCAATGACATATGCGTTGGGATTGCTAGATCCCAGGTCAGTTTTCTTATTCCTTAAGCTCATTTCGGTTCATTTGCTCCTTTTTAGTCATTATAGTATGAATTATTTGGGATAGTTAAATTTGAGGTAGTTGTTGCCTTAGAGTAAGTTCCCCTAAGAGGTTGTTAAGCGTTCGATTCTTCTAGGTTCTATGTTAGAATGTGACTTTTTTTCCTTAGCTGTTGGACTTAATTACCTTAGTGCGGGTTAATTAGACTCGAGTTTGATATTTGACGTGAATGTTATCTTTGTCCTTGAATTGTGACTGTTTTATCATGGCATATGAAGGATTTGATTTCAATACTGCATTCAATTCTTGGGAAAGATTTAAGATTGGGAAAATTGATACTTTTTGGACTTTCTTGTGAAAACATAGCGCATTTTCAAAGTTCTGATTTGGTTAAATTTGCATGCCCGAGAAAAAGTATTTCAGGTGATTTTACTTGTATTTTTAAACTTGCATGCCCAAGGGAAAGTGTTTCAGGTGGTTTTACTTGTATTTTTAAACTTGCATGTCCAAGAAAAAGTATTTCGGATAATTTTTACTGATTATCATCATGGCATGATTATCGAGATACGATTCGAAATTGATATACGAATTTCGTGAGTCTCTCATGGGTCCTTCCTTTGCAAGCTATGACTGGAGGAGGAGTATACGGTACTTGGAACTTGGTTCATATCATATGGAATTTCATGGAACGATTTCACCTGTATTGTCCCTACTAGATTGATTGCTAGTCACTATTGTTTGTTGTTTGAATCTACTGGGCTTATGGGGAGTTCGGCTGGGTCTATTATTTGCTGGTTGTACCTACTGGGATTATGGGGGCCCGGTTAGGTTATTCTCTAATTGTGTGTACCTTTCGGGCTTAAGAGAGATCAGTTAGGTTGTAGCTAGACTGCTCCGCTTTACCTTACTTCTCTATGTTTTACTTTATATACTTTATATTTCACTCAGCTGATTATTTTTTCCTTGGTATTGTCTAGTTATGACATGTATCCTTAGACTGACTCCCTCTACTTTTCCTTTAGTATATCCACATTTTCTATGCTTTATCTTATTTGAGCTCAGTCGGCCTATGATGTCTACTGGGTACCGTGTATTTTGATACTCATGCTACACTTTTGTATCTTTTTTCCTGATGCAGACCCTAGCATGAGTTATCGCCACTGACATTATCCTAGTACAGAGTTGCTGATTTGGGGATCTAGGGTAAGCTTCTAGCATCTGAAGCTGACTTATCTCCTTCTACTTTGGGATTATTCTCCTTTTTGTATATTCAAAGACTATCATGTATATTTGTATCTATCTAGTACTCCCTATGTTGTAGAAGCTTTTATACTGACTGATACCAGGTTGTAGAAATTTCTTGTATGACTTACTCCTTCTTTCTGCTTTCATTATTTCTATCGTGTCTTCGTTTTTCCACTTTTATATTGTGTTTCGTATTAGCCAGTTACTCGTTATTTCAGAATAAGAGTTTCGGCTTACCTACTAGTTGGGTGTAGTAGATTCCATCACAACCTGAAAAATTAAATCGTGACATCTTCATGAAGGTTTTTTATACTTTTTTTAAGTTTATGACATAGGTGATTGAAAACAAGAGTCCAGCAACTACAATGTTGCATAAGAAATCTGATCAAATAAAAAGTACACGGATTCAATGAGCCTATCAATGTCTCCATGAAAGCATCAACAGGGGATACAAACCCAGATCTGAAACCCATAGAAATAAGGATCTTTATGATTTTCTGAAATCGGTAAAGTAAATGGTACTTTCATGTTCAGGAGAGTTTGGGTGAAAGTGAGAGTTTTATAAAGATCAAGAGATAATTTTACTGAGTTTTGAAGAGTTTAAGAAGTTTATCTGGGTCAATTGAATCTTGCTTTGAGGAGCGGTGAGACAAGTAAAATGGAATCTAATACAGTGGTGAAAGAGACCCTATTTTTTGGGTTTTTAGCATAATTCGTTTACAATATGTAGAATCTGCAAGATGAAATACTCTTTAATGGGAAAAGGTAAACAAGTAAAGGAAACATTTAGAGACCAGAAGTTTGAGAAGGATCGACTTCCTTGGTTCAAAAAGATAAGTTTTATTTTATGTACTCCAAGAGTCAAATTGTGTTAAATTTATTACTTTCTCCGTTCTATTTTACATGACACTGTTTTACTTAACACATTATTTTTTTTAAAAAGAACTTTTAAATTTTTTTAAAACAGACTAAAAAAAAGGGGTGCCGCATAAAATAAAACGGTGATAATATACCATCAGACAAAGTATAATATTTCAAGAGAAAAGGTATATTTATTTGTTTTATTTACATGTACATGTTACATTTAAATTTGAAAAATTAATTAGATTAGCAGCTCATATTAACAATAAGCTATTAATAGCCCTATTTTTTTTAAACAACCGAAAATAACCATTCAGGTATCAAAGTAAACTTTTTTTTAGCCAGATAATTCTCTTTTTCTTTTTCTCCCATCTCTTCTTTTCCACTAATCCATTATTCTCCTTTTCATCTTCTTTTCTATCTATAGAAAAACTTGGCGCAAATTGTATCTTCTTCTTCTTTTTATCATTTTTGTTGTAATGGTATGTGAGAGAATGAGTTGAAGTTGATGGAACCTAAATTAAACAAAATGTCCCTTGGATCAAATTTCTTACCAAAAAAAATAGCCCCCCATATTTGTTATTTCTCAAAATAGTCGGTCGGCTGATTTTATTTCTTAAAATAGCCTTTCGGCTGATTTATTTCTTAAAATAGCCTTTCGGCGTATGTTGTTCCCCAAAAAGTACAATTTTCTTTCTTCTTCGTTCCTGCTTCCTTCATCTGCTTTTCTTCTTCTTTTTTTCTTTCTTTCTTCTTCTCTTCTTCTTCATTGTTTTCCTTTTTGTTTTTCCTTCTTCTTCGTTGATTTCGGCCATTAAAGTTTCTTGGATGCTCGATTTTAAAATTTGACATGTCGTAAACGTGAACCCTTTTGAGTGAACAATATATCAAAAGACTCAAAATATCGAGAGGGGCTCATATCTAAAATTTGAGACTGTTTAGAGATAAGATTTTGAGTTGGTCGGAATTGAAAGAAATTGTTTGAGAAGGTTGTATTGATGGTTGAAAGCTTTGCTATTTATTATGCTTGATTTTATAGTTATTGATCTTAATCTGAATTATGCACCATTTTTTTTGTTTCTTCTCCTACGATGTCCTCACTTTTTGGTGTAATTGTCTTTTTTCTTTTGGTAGTTATTAGGAACATGTATTTTTTCTTGGTGATCTCTTGGTTTGACTTTGATGCATCTTGAGGTGCATTCATATTTTTGAATAGCGCTGGCACCATAATTTTTTAATGGTGGAAGAAGTTTTTTTGATTTTAGATATTTCTCTTAAGAAGTAATTTTACCTGTGTGTTGACTTGTGAAAAGTTTGAATAGGAAAGACAACAATTCAGCCAAAAAGAAACATAAGGGAATATATACATGTTTATACATTATGTATACAATATTAATACATTACATATCTTTAACATAACTATTTATATAATATTGATACACGTTTATACTATCGATACATGTTTGTGCACTATATATACAATATTGATACACGTTTATACGTTATTTATACAATTTTGATACATTACATAACTTTTATACAATATCGATATACGTTTATATACTATTTATATAATATTGATACATTATATAACTTTTATACACTATCGATACATTACATATACATGCGGCAATTTTTTTTGTAAATTTTTTTTGTGGCTAGTTCATTTTTGGGCTATTTTTTTGTAAAGAAAATTTGGCTATATTTAGTGTAAAATAATTACTTTATTGTACATCTTTGAAATTATCCCTATTATATAGTTATTGTTGGTAACTGGCTAACTGCAACATGGTACTTTTATTATTCAACTAGTGCATGTTCCCGCGCAATGCGTGATTATTATCAAAGGAAATTAATCATAAATTATTATCTTATTTGTTTGATATAATAAAAAAAATTCATATTAAATTGACATATTTAAAATTAATAACTTTGTGAAATATTAAATAATAAATTTAACGTCATCAATAATGTATACTTAACTTAGAAATTGTATATTACAAACTAAAATTGATATTAAAATCATGTCACGATTATAATTACTTATGAGAGTATTAGCTTACACATTACACTCCATAGAAGAAAAAAATATTTTATTGATCACAAGATACAACCACTTTATATATGAATATGTAATGTAAAACAACATTTTTTGAGAGAATAGAGAATGAAAATTTATTGACTTGAGATGCTCGCATGGAAACAACAATTGTTATACAATAATACAAATATAATATCTAAGATGTTATACAATATTACAAATATATACAATTGCTACATGAAATATAATATTTATAGTTGAAATGAAATAATTTCATAATGTATAGATTAATTGTCCTGCTATTGCATTCTCGTAAGAAAATCAAACTCCCTATCTCTAAAAGTTCTGCTTTAGGTTGGAATCTTATTTAATTTTGCTCTAAGATTCATTGTTGACTGACTCGTAAAAATCAGTCAACTGCCAGAACCCTGATTTAAAATTTAAAACTTCTATTAACAAGATGGATTACAAATAGCAGAAATCAATTTCTAATCTGGCAACCAATTTTTGGGAGCAAAGGATGACCTTGTTTGTTTACTATAAAGAATATAGGATGAGACATTGGCATTCCGACAATTAACAGATATCAAACTTAAAATACACTTGGACAATGCAAATCACCTCTCTCGTTAGACATATTTCATAAACTGTATCCAACAAATGACTGAAGACTTGAAATACATATAAAAACGTAGGCAGCTATAAGATTGACACTAACTCAAACCTAATACTCCACAAGCAATAGATAAAATATACTGAAAATATAAAAAAATAAATGTATATAATAAGAATATCAGTAATTTTTCTACCTTCTAAGATACTTGACCTCTTATTATGAATAAGTATACACACTAGAGTTATAAACATCATGAGAGAATAGAAAATCAATTGTGTTAAATAGAAGAGTAGAAAGAACACTTAATGATGAACACTAAGAAGACAGGTAAGGGACCAATCACTCTTCTCCAAAACCTTCAACTCAGATTTTCACAATCTCTTCGTCTATTACAAAATTCCAAATTCATCAACCCATTATTTATTTTAAAACTCAAACCCAATAAAATTAATAGTAAGAAAAAAGACACATCTAAAATTAGTACTAAGAAGCAAGATACATCTAATAAGTACATGCGCGATGCGCAAAATATGTTACAGTAAAAATCCTTAAAAATGATAGATAAAAAATAACTTAAATCTACACATTTATCTGACCAACAAAGACTAATGAAATAATACACTTATTCTTATTATACATTTTACCTCAAATAACATAATACATAAATTCTCGCATAATTTAAAATGAGTATTATTAAATTTACATCGATTATATATGCTGTGACTATTTTTCTTAGGCAACAAACTCAACATTATAGTATCTTATGCTTAATAGCAAAAATATGGTGCTGGCAATTTTCCAGTTGATTTGAATTTATTTGCTAACCTGAAAATGACAAATTTATCTAAAACTTTCATAAAATAACTAATTACATGATTTATCTATAAAAAATAAAAAAAAACCCACCTTAAAGGCTACAATCCTAGAGTTTGCACTTCACAATAATCTGCAAAACAACAAAGGAACAAAGTTAAATAGACCAATCATAGATCTTAACTAAAAAAATAAAAGTTAAATAGCAAGAAATCCTACAGATAGAACATCTATTAAAAATAGAAACTATTAATATAACCTCTTCCCATCTACATAAAAAATAGAGGTAGAAACCGATAATGAGAATAAGCCAAGCTTATAAGAAATAACATACATTTCTATATGATGGAATAGTATATTTTATTGAGACTAAATCTCGATCACGAATTGATATACCATAGCCGACCATGAATTGAAATACAAAAGCCTTCCACCAATATGCAGCTTTATATATAAAATATAAAATATTAGTACTATATAGAAGTGTGAAAAAGCACACATGTGATGGTCGACATGTGTGCTTCTTAGAATTGTTAGTCAATTCGAGGGTATTTTAGGTATTTCTTATTTTTGGGTGTTTAAAGTTATTACATTTACATGCTTTATGTATGTACCTTTCCTTTTTTGAACAAAAAGCCCAATTAATATTTACATAATTACCCGTGTTTGTCCCCAAAAAAAAAAATGATACTTGGTGAATTTTGTGTGCCCATTTAATTACGATACCCATGTTTGTTTTTCATTGCTCATCATCAATATTTAATTATTTCTACAAAAGTGATGAGACTGCATCACAATTTTTTTTTGGGGCGTACAAATTCTCACATCAACAATCATTAGCTATAAAAAGAAAATATTGATAAGAATCATGTTTATCATGGTTATAAATTTTTTTTACAACCATGTAAATATTGTAGCATATACTTAAAGATCATTTTTAATATTTTCTCGGTTCTAAAATAAATGGTGTTTTGGCTTTATCATTTTATTTCAAAATAAGTTATATTTTAGATAATTAAGAAGACATTAGTAATATTTTTTAATTCTACATTTTCAAGATATTTACCATTTATTTTGAAATGAAAAGAGTATAATTTATTGAGAATTTGTATTACTAATAATATATAGAAGCGGCTTGACACGCACCTCTCGGTTGTGCTGCCAGCTTACCGCCCAAGCGGCATTTTCATTATTTTTGTATTTTTTTTATTTTAATTTATTTGTCTTGTTTTTCTTTTTAAATTTATTATATATTTAAAAATTATATAAAAAATACTATAAATCACAATAATTAATAACTTAAAATATTTAAATGAAGTATAAAATTTTGGTTGACTCTCGAAATTATATCAGTGCCACATAAATTGGGTTAGATGAAGTTACATATTATTTGAAAATAACATTAAAATATTATAAATTATATAATATAAATATATATAATATAAAAAGATATTACATAAATAAAAAATTAAAAATATTAAGGATAAAATAGACATTGCATAAGATAAAGGGGGGAGAATGATTATTATTCAAAGTTGAGGGGAGTGTTTGATTTTTAAAGCAAAGTTAGGAGGTGTAAACGATTTTCACCCATTAAAACAAAGAAGGTAATATATATTGGTCTGTGCTGGCACGGGAATTTGTATCTAGTTAATACAAATGAATACCCAACTTACTCGAGATTCAACAAAGAGTAAAAAAAGAATAAAAATAAAATTTAAACTGCTTAAAAGGGGTAAAATCCGTTCTGTTAATTATGTTTAATACAGAAAATAATAGTAGCATTCTCATAGTTATAGCTTTCACATTGAATATACCTACGAAAAAACCACTTCACTACAACACAAACTTCAATTACACAAATTACTCATTCTCCTACACTCTATATTTCTTTGCCTACTAATTTCAAGCTAAGCTCATAATCACAAATTAATAAAGGTAAAGTAAAACAGTTTCATAAATATTGACTTCTGAGAAGTCACGATTAGTAAGATACCTCCGAATATAAGTTTTGAACTTTGCACGGGTCTTAAATATGTGCTGAACTGTAATGACCCTTCCGGTCATTTTTGTGTTTGTGCCTTCTTTGTACTGTTAGAGCTTTCTTGTAGCAGCCCCAAGTCATTTATGGCTTGCTGAGACTGGTAGTTTGGTCCCTGGCCGTTCGTTTGATCGTTATGGTTGTTTCCCTATTTTAGAACTTAAACTTAGGAAATCATTGACTTCGATCAATATTCTTGGTAAACGCGCTTAGAATCGAATTCTGACTGTTTCGTTAGCTCAGGAGCGTGGATTTTGGTCTAAATGGACCCTTGGTCGGAGTCTGGGAGCTTTCAGTTTGGTTTTGTGCGAGTTTCTGTGTATTCTAGCCTGTTGAACTTAAAAGTTTGACTTTGGTAAAAATTCAGAGAAGACGGCCTCGAATGAAAATTTTGACCACGCCATTAGCTCCGGAATGTCAACTTTGGGCTAGGGGGACTTTTGATTCGGGTCCCGAGGCTTTTGGACTTGTTTTAGGCCATGGGGTTCCGTTTTGGAAAGTTTGGCCTAAAGTTGGTTCTTGGGAGTGGGACCCACTTTTTATCTTATGGACCTCCGTTGGGATTTTCATGAATTTTGTTGAGTCCAGAATACTGTTTATAGTCAAATAGCTCTGCTCGTTCGTGTTCGCGGGACTCCATATGTGTTCCCGAGGGTTCGTTGGAGAAATTCTTTGTTTTGGCTTGGCTGTTGGCAGTTGGTTGCTGTCATGGCACCAGCATGGCTTTCACCTATGCGTGGGCATGGCCACCTACGCATAGGGAAATGCCAGCCGCCCCCTCTGTTTGGCCTTCGCCTAAGCAACGCGCTGGCTGCGTCTGTAGGCCCGCGTGCACGTTGGCCTGGCCGTGTGTGCGCTAGGCAAGCGCCTGGCCTGACCAGTGCCTGGCCTTCGCGTGCGCGATGCCTGCCCGCGTATGCGTGAATGTGTAGGAAGCGGCCTGGCCGCATCCACATAGGGTCATCTGGCAACTTTTAAGTTGGTCCTTCTCCTCCTTCTCTCTTCATTTCTTTCAGAATTCTACCTCGTTCCTCCATTGCTAACAGTCCTAAAGCTCCAATTTCATCAACTTTTGCTTACCAAATTCTTGGAGTAAGATTGTCATTGTTTTGTGATCATTTTCTCGGCCTCAATTTGGTATGTTTCGTTGTTAATTTCCTTTTTATTTATTTCAAATGCTCCCTTTAAATTTCTTGAATTGGGTGGGTTATTTTAGCCCTGGATTCTCGCTCAATTATCTTGATTCTTTGAGCATGCACCCTTTGGGTCCTTATGATCATTTTGTACTCGTTCATTTTTGGCCTCGGATTACGGAGCCCACGGGCCCGTCGGTGACCCAAATTTTGACCCGGCTATAATTATAACAATATGAGTATCATTAGCCTCATTTTAATGTGAAGTTTATGTTCTTGATAGTTTGACTTCCGTTCAGAGGTTCTCGTAGTGGTTCGGGCTTGGACATCATTCCAGCAGCTTGTCGTCGAACGACAGGTAGGTTACGATTTAACTCCTCTAGACTTTGCATATATAGGATAAAACTGTACTAATTGGCATCCTTGGGTTGGGCTTACTAACTTGGTACCACAGACCTTGACCGCTTCTTCATGTTCAACTCATTTTCTCCTCCGATGCTTGTAGTATTTGTTATAGACAATATTATTACCCTTATGGTCCTGTGTGACCTTATATTGACTCTGGACCATAGTTGGTGGGCTATATGAGAATGTGCACGAGTCCCAAAAATTGATATCGTGATTTTAGGTTGGTTATCTGTGTTGTAGAGCGATTAGAGCCTGTGCAGGGCCGATAGGTTAATTGTGAGCCGTTGGGCTATTGTTTGTGTTTTAGCATGTCATTTCCTTGCCTAAAAAGGGGTTTTTCGCATATATTACTACAGTTTTGGTTTTGGGCCACTATTATTGGTTTCCTAAACTTTGCATGGCCCTGGTGGGCCATTTTTGGCTGAAATAACTTTAAAATGATTTGGAACTAACTTACATGGATCTTCTTGGGGTAAAAGAGTTAAAAGATGGTTTTTATTACAGTTTTTCATACTATTACCAGACTTGGCAGGGCCGTAACGCTAGATTGGCTTTTTCTAATTTGAGATGATACCAGACTCGGTCGGACCGAGCATCAGATCTATTTTACTACTATTTTAGACCCGATTATGTCCGGGGACCCTTGACGAGTTTTTGAGACTTACTTCACTGTTTTAGACCTGGATAGAGTCTGGGCATGCATATTCGAGATTTTTGGCTACTAGCTTGGATCCAGACCCATTTCGGACGATGTTATTGCGAGTGAGATTTAGTATGTGGTCACGGACCTCCATAGACCGCGCTGATCCGGACCAGGGGCTTCGGGCTACGTGTGTCGGAGGAGGGGTATACGAAGGAGTTGAGGTATACGGGTAGTGTCCTTCCATGGAACCTACATACTGGGCCCTTTAGGTGCCGAAGGAGGTACAGATAGGGTTACTATTCCACTCAGGTTTCATCATGCATCATACCATTCTTTTGTATGAGGTTCCACCCTTGTTTGCTGTTTGCTGAGTGTATGCTCCGGTAGTATGGGATTCCAGAGGGTTTGTATTCACTTGTTTATATTCCTCTGGTGTATGGGCTCCCGTTGGGACTATAGGTAGACTTATTATTGCTTTATCGAGATATGATTCCTTATGTTGATTCCTTATTGTAACTGGATATTGAGACTAGTATTATGTAGCTTGGCTTGGTTATTATTCCTGTGTTCGAGTATGCTATCGTTATTCCGCTTTCCTCCTTCTCTTTTTACTTGAGGGTATCGGTATACCTCCCATTTTATAAAAACTTCTATATATATTGTTATTGTGAGGATCCCAGGTGCGTTACTTCTTTCTTTCACCTGTACCTGTGATATATATTCTAGTAGCTAGCCATGTATATTCTTTTCTGCTTGTATTTCTTCTGTGCTAGCTTTTATGTACTTATTTGTTGCTTTCTGTGACTATTTGCTTCTATTCTGCCTATTACTGCTCTTTTATCTTATATGTTTCCAGTCGGCCTATGATACCTACTGGGTACCTATTGCTTTGCTATTGGTGCTCTTACTACACTTCTGCATCTTTTGTTGCAGATCTGAGTGTGAGTTCTTGTCGCTGACCGTGCTGCCTCATGCGAGGTGTTTTGAGCCATTCAAGACTGAGGGTGAGCTCATAGCGACCGGAGTTTAGCTGATTATATCATCCTTGTGTCATGTACTCTTTTGCTATTCGGAGACATATTTGTATATATTATTTTGGGTCCCTCGTACTCTTTATACTTAGTTCCGGCTCATATACTATGATACCAGGTTTAGGATTGGTTTTAGCTTCTATTTATTTCTTGTTGTTCCTTTTCTTTATCTATATCCCT
Source organism: Jaltomata sinuosa (assembly GCA_003996215.1). Classification (NCBI taxonomy): domain Eukaryota; kingdom Viridiplantae; phylum Streptophyta; class Magnoliopsida; order Solanales; family Solanaceae; genus Jaltomata; species Jaltomata sinuosa. The sequence goes on along the minus strand of QJPP01001916.1, from coordinate 19,817 downwards.
TGCTTCCGCTTATGTTATGTTTTCTTCCACTTGTTGATAGATAGTAGCCCATTACTAACCGTTTCAGGCTACGGATATTGTTTCGCCTACTGAGGGGTTGTAGGTGCCATCATGATTTAGAAATCGGGTTGTGATAGGTTGGTATCAGATCCTACGTTCACCAGTGTCATTGGTATAGGAGCTAATCTCTAGTAGTCCTGCAGATCGAGGCGGAGACGTCCGTACTCAATCCTCGAGAGGCTACAGTGAAATCTTGGGAAATATGACTCTCTTATTGCTTTTGTATCATGTGTAGTATCCTTGAAGGTTTCTTGAAATCTCACTTATTCTAGTTGATTCTCTCGCATATGGTTCGTACGAGTTCATCAATATCAGGCGGGGGCGAGCCTCTGACTCTAGAACCCCCGACCATAGCTAGGGGCTGGGGAGGTCGTAGAGGTAGGGGTCGAGGATGTGCCTGAGCAGCGGCACCTGTTAGAGCTCCGAGGGTTGAGGTTGAGCCAGAGTATGAGCCCGAGTTTGTTCCCGAGAAGCATGTGGACCAGGGGATAGCCCAGGTGCCACCAGCTCCAGTATCAGCTTCAGTGCCACCACCAGCCCCAGCTCAGTCATCAGATATTCGGGGCCTACTTCTATAGTTACTGGGTATGATTAGGAATCAGCCTGCTGGGGTAGCACAGACATCCGCTCAGGGGGCACCCCTGGGTGCACCGAGTTCAGAAGTGCAACCTGCTACTGCGGCTCCCGATGCTGAGGTTATTCCCTGTCCCATCTGTTTCATAGCCTCTTGCTCCTTGCCCAGCTATGACAGAGACAGAGCATAAGACATTGGGTAGATTTTAAGATTGGCACCTTTGAGGTTTTCGGGTACTTCTGGTTGGGATCCACATGACTTTATTACTACTTGTGAGGAAATGTTGCACCATTTGGGTTAACAGGAGACTCATGGTGTTGGATATACTTCTTATCAGCTGGAGGGCCCAACTAAGTTGTGGTGGAGGGCCCAAGGTGCTTGCAGGCCATCGTCGTCACCACCATTGACTTAGTCCTAGTCTTATGAGTCCTTCATGACCTAGTTCTTGCCACAGAGCGATAGAGAGCATCATAGAGAGAAGTTCACTAGACTTATGCAGGGTTCCATGACTGTTTTGAAGTATGAGACTCGCTTCCATCAGCTTGCTCTATTTGGGGCCATGATTATGCCTACCGAGCCTGATAAAGTCCGTAGGTTTGTTTGGGGGTCACAGACAGAGTTTACAGAGACAGCTGAGACATTGGTTGCTAGTGGTCTATCTTTCCAGGCTATTGCAAACTATGCCCGTACTGTAGAGGATTTGCATCTTCATGATTCTGGGGCCAGAGATAAGAGGCCTCGATATCAGGGTAGCTACAATAGTTCTCGTCCTGGTGGTAGAGGTTCAGACCAGTAGTGCCGAGGCTATTAGCCGCAGTAGGACTAGGGTCAGTCTAGTCGACCGGTTCAGGCTTCACTTCAGTCTTCTAGTGGGTCTCAGTTTGAGCAGGGTCAGGATAGCCAACAGGGCTATAATGGTCAGTCGTTGAGAGGTGTAGATTCTGGGGAATCTGGCAATAGTGTCCATACAGGTTCTGCTAGTTCATCTGGCTAGTCTAGGTCATCAGGGCATTGTTATGATTATGGTGTTGTCGGTCACTATGCTAGAGATTTCCCCCAGTGGGGTACAGTTCAGCCAACAGCTCAGCCTCTTCGTACAGTTCAACCACCGGCTAGAGGGGTGGAGGTCAGGCTAGGGGTGGTGCCCAACAAGGCAGGACATGTGTTAGGGATGGCAGTCGGTCAGGTAGTGGTCGTTATCAGTTCTATGCAGTCCCTGGGCGATCGGAGGCAGAGGCCTCGGATGCTGTGATCACAGGTATAATTTTTGTATGTCATCGACCAAATTTTGCTTTATTTGATCCTGGATCCACTTGTTCATATGTATCTACCTACTATTTTCCTTGTTTGGGATTGACTAGTGAGCCATTATTTGTGCCTGTATCTGTTTTGACCCCAGTAGGAGTTTCTTTAGTAGTGGATCGAATTGTGAGGTCTTGTATGATTTTGGTTGGTGATTTAGAGACTTGGGGTGATATGTTGATCCTTGATATGTTAGACTTTGATGTGATTCTAGGCATGGAGTGTTTATCCCCTCACTATGCAATTTTGGATTGCTATGCCAAAACTATTACCATAGCCATGTCCGACGTATCCCTGGTTGCGTGGCAGGGTTCTGTCAACTGCGCACCATCTGGGATCATTTCTTGTCTTCGACCTAGGAAGTTAATTTCTCGTGGGTGTTTTGCTTATCTAGCATATGTACGAGATGCTAGTGCCGATCCTTCTTCCCCTGAGTCTGTTCCAGTGGTTAGAGACTTCCTAAATGTGTTCCCTACCGACCTACCAGGCCTTCCACATGAGAGAGATATTGATTTGGCTATTGAGTTAGAGCCGAGCACAAGGCCCATTTCCATTTCTCCTTACCGTATAGCTCCAACTGAGTTGAGAAAGCTTAAGGACCAGCTCCAGGACTTGTTAGCTAAGGGTTTTATTAGGTCGAGTGTGTATCCTTAGTGTGCTCCTGTTCTGTTTGTTAAGAAGAAGGATGGGTCGATGCGGATGTGTATTGATTATCGGCAGCTGAATAGGGTGACTGAGGAATGGGTATCCGATGCCTCGTATATATGATTTATTTGATCAGCTTCAGGGTTCAGCCGTGTTTTCAAAGATAAATTTGAGGTAAGCCTACCACCAGTTGAGGATTAGGGTTGAGGACATCCCTAAGACACCATTCAGGAAACACTACGACCACTATGAATTCCTGGTGATGTCATTTGGGTTGAGTAATGCCCTCGCAGCTTTCATGGACTTGATGCACCGGGTGCTTAGCCCATACTTGGACTCGTTTGTGATAGTTTTCATAGACAACATCTTGATATGCTCGCGGAGTAGGTATGAGTATGAGCAACACTTGATTATACTCCAGGCTTTGAGAGAGCATCGGCTTTATGCCAAGTTCTCAAAGTGTGAGTTTTGGCTTGAGTCAGTTGCATTCCTAGGGCACGTGGTGTCTAATGATAGGATCAGAGTGGATTCGGGCAAGATTTCAGCCATTCGTGATTGGCCTAGACCTACTACGCCTACCGAGGTTCACAACTTTGTTAGGTTAGCAGGGTACTATTGGAGGTTTATCGAGGTGTTTTCTTCTATAACAACACCTTTAACTAGGCTGACTAGGAAGGATGTCCCATTTCAGTGGTCAGATCAGTGCGAGGATAACTTTCAGAGGCTTAAGGCTTTGTTGACTTCAGCTTTTGTGTTAACTTTTCCAGTCGAGGGTCAGAGTTTCTTGGTATATTATGATGATTCTGGGGTCGGTCTTGGTTGTGTGTTGATGCAGCAGGGCCGTGTGATAGCGTATGTATTAAGGCAGTTGAAGGTTTACGAGCACAACTATCTCACTCATAACTTGGAGTTGGTAGCGGTAGTTTTTGCGCTCAAGATTTGGAGGCACTACTTATATGGGGTTCACTGTGAGATATTCACCGAGCACCATAGTCTTCAGTACATCACAAGCCAGCGCGAGCTGAACTCGAGGCAGAGGAGATGGATTGAACTACTGAAGGACTATGACTTCACTATTCTGTACCATCCAGGCAAGGCAAATGTGGTAGCAGATGCCTTGAGTCAGAAAGCGGTGAGTATGGGTAGCCTAGCTTCACTTTCAGTTTTGGAGTGACCGTGGGCCTTGGACATCCAGTCTTTGGCTAACCATTTGGTTAGGCTTTACTTGTCAGATCCTAGAAGACTTCTTGCCAGTATTGAGGTTTGTTCTACTCTAGTTGATCAGATTCAGAGCTGACAGTTCAAGGATCAGAGATTGTGTGACCTTCGTGATCAGGTTGTTCGGGGTGAGGCCAGCTAGGCTACTCTAGATTCAGATAGGGTTCTGAGGTTTGATAGTCGACTTTGTGTTCTAAGAGTTAGGGATTTGATTTAATTAATTCTTCGTGAGGCCCATTGTTCCAGATATTCCATCCATCCTAGTGCAGCCAAGATGTACAGAGATTTGAGGCAGCTTTACTGGTGGAGCGGTATGAAGCGGGATGTAGCGGAGTTTGTATCTTGGTGCTTAAACTGTCAGCAGGTGAAGTTTGAGCACATGAGACCTGGTGGTTTGATGCAGCGACTTCCCATTTCTGAGTGGAAGTGGGAAGGATTCACTATGGATTTCGTAGTTGGATTTCCTCATACTTCTAGGGGTTTTGACTCCATTTGGGTAATTATTGATCGGCCAACTAAGTCAGCGCACTTTTTGCCGGTTCAGACTACCTACAGTGCCGAGAGGTTAGCTCAGATTTACCTTCGTGAGGTCATTTAGTTGCATGGGTTCCCAGCTTCTATCATTTCAGACCATGACACCCTGTTCATATCTCAGTTCTGGAGGTCTATTCAACGAGATTTAGGTATAGAGGTTCAGCTTAGTACCGCATTCCACCCTCAGATAGATGGCCAGTTTGAGAGGACTATTCAGGTCCTAGAGGACATGCTTCAGGCCTGTGTTCTTGACTTTGGAGGTTCTTGGGAGCAGTTTATGCCTTTTGCCGAGTTTACTTATAATAATAGTTTTCATTTGAGCATATGCATGGCACCTTTTGAGGCATTGTATGGTAGGTTGGTTGGTTTGATGGGTTGGAGTCTAGGCCATAGTGTATAGATTTACTTCGAGATTCCTTAGACCGAGTCTGAGTGATCCAGGATAGACTTCAAGCAGCTCAGAGCAGGCAGAAGAGCTATGTTGATCGTACACTTCGTGCCTTGGAGTTCAGTGTTGGTGACTTGGTGTTTCTCTGTGTATCGCCCATGAAGGGCGTGATGAGATTTGGTAGGCGGGGCAAGCTTAGCCCCAGGTACATTGGGTCATTTAAGATTCTTCAGAGGGTTGCTAGTGTTGCCTATTAGTTAACTTTGCCTCCGATATTTTCTGCTATGCACCCAGTTTTCCATGTATTGATGTTGCGATGGTATGCTCCAGGTGAGTCTCATGTGTTGCAGTGGGATTCAGTTTAGTTAGTTGAGAGGTTGGCTTTTGTTGAGGAGCTGGTTGCTATTTACGCCAGACATGTTAGGAGGTTGACTTTTAGGGAGATTTCGGTTGTGAAAGTTCAATGGAGGGACCATCCAGTTGAGGAGGCTACCTGGGACACCGAGAGAGATATGCGGGCTCAGTATCCACGGTTATTTGAGCCTTCAGGTAATTTCCTATTCTTGACTTTCGAGGATGAAAGTGTTTTTTAGTAGTGGATGGTGTAATGACCCTTCTGGTCATTTTCTCATTTGCGCCTTCTTTGTACTATTAGAGCCTTCTTATAGCGGCCCCAAGTCATTTATGGCTTGCTGGAACTGGTGGTTTGGTGCCCTGGCCATTCGTTAGGTCGATATGGTCGTTTTCCTATTTTAGAACTTAAACTTAGAAAATCATTGACTTCGGTCAACATTCTTGGTAAACGCACTCGGAATCAAATTTTGATAGTTCTGTTAGCTCCAGAGAATGGATTTTGATCTGGATAGACCTTGGTCGGTGTCTGAGAGCTTTCAGTTTTGTTTTGCATGAATTTTTGTGTTTTCTAGCCTGTTAAACTTGAAAGTTTGACTTTGGTCAACATTTGGAGAAGACGGCCTCGAATGGAAATTGTGACCGCACTGTTAGCTCCGAAATGTTAACTTTGGCCTAGGAGGACCTTTGGTTCGGGTTCCGAGCCTTTTGGACTCGATTTAGGCCATGTGGTTCCATTTTGGAAAGTTTGGCCTAAAGTTGGCTCTTGAGAGTATTAGACTAACAAAACAATCCTAATCCTAGTTAAGTGAGGAAACCTAAACTAAGTCAATATGTATTCCAAGATCGTGGGGATTATGGAATCTGTCGCTTTGCCGCTGACTCAACACGCTCATTCACACATCTTTATCATCACCCCTCAAGCTGGATGTTGGCAATGATACAACTCCAAGCTTGCTACGTAAAAATTAAAATTGCTGCCTCGATAAGGCCTTCGTAAAGATGTCAGCGACTTGAGTCATGGATGGGACATACTTTGTAACCATTTCCCCAGTGGAAACCTTCTCCCGGACAAAGTGGTAGTCCAGTTCAACATATTTTGTTCGAGCATGAAAGATTGGATTGACTGTGAGATGCAGCGCACTAATGTTGTCAGAATAAAGTTCAGGAGGTGAATCACGAGATACCCCAAGGTGTTGAAACAGATGAAGGATCCATGTGATTTCAGCCGCAAGAGAAGCAAGGGCACGATACTCTGCCTCCGCACTGGACTTCATGACTGTGTGTTGCTTTTTAGATGACCAAGAGATGCAGTTAGCACCCAAAAAAAACACAAAGTCCTGTGGTAGTGTGGCGAGTGAGAGCACAACCTTCCCAATCAGCGTCGGAGAAGCCAACCACCTTCAATGAGGACCTGGATATGATGCGAACACCAAAATGAATAGTTCTAGCGAGGTATCGAAGGATTCTCTTGACTCCTTGCCAGTGCATAGTTGTAGGGGCTTGCATAAATTGACAAACCAGATTAACGGCATGAGGAAGATCAGGTTGTTTCAAAGTGAGATACTGAAGAGCTCCAATAGTGCTTCTATATTCTGAGGCATTAATGGGAGAACCAACAATCATATGAAAATCAAACTTTTGGGATAGCGGAGTATGTATCGCTCTACCGCAGTGCATCATGGTTCAAAGTAGAATATCTTATGCATACTTCATCTGGCTGATATATATACCATCGGCACAGGGCAAAACTTCAATACCCAGAAAGAAATGGAGCGGTCCCATAACCTTTAGAGCAAACTGGGCACTTAACTTAGAGATGAGCGACTGCAAAAGACTAGGATTACTTCCAGTGAGTACTATATCATCTACATACAATAGTAGAATTATGATGTCACCTCTGTGGCAAAGAACAAAGAGGGAGGAGTCTGCATGGCTTCCCAAGAAACCAAAATGCAAAAGAACTTCACTAAACCTCTGAAACCACGCCTTTGGTGCTTGTCGTAACCCATAAATGGATCTTTGGAGTAGGCAGACGTGGATTGGAGAAGTTGGATTTTTAAACCCCGATGGTTGCTGCATATAGATGGTTTCTCTGAGTCAGCCATGGAAAAATGCATTTTTGATATCAAGTTGACGTAGAGGCCATTGTCGAACTGTAGCAAGAGTTAAGACAATATAAATTGTAGTAGCCTTAACTACTGGACTAAATGTGTCTTCAAAGTCGAGGCCTTCAATCTGATTATATCCTTTTGCAACTAAGTAAGCTTTTTACCTATCAACGCTGCCATCGACCTTTAATTTGGTCTTGAAAACCCACTTAGATCCAACTATGTTCATATGATGATCACGCGGAATAAGTCTCCAGGTATTGTTTTGATATAGCGCTTGCATTTATTCTTTTATAGCTTGCATCCAAAGGGGTTGAGAGAGAGCCTCCTTGAGATTTTTAGGTTCACTAGTACTTGACGAGGCAGTAGCTAAGAGAGTTTGAAATTGCGGAGGTTGTGACATGTTCTTAGACTTTGTTCTTGTGATCATATGATGAGTATTATCTAGCAAGGTTGACGAAGTAGTTAGGATGCACTCGTAGCCGCTGAAATCAACACATAAGTGTATACCGGGAGCATCGCCAGTCGAAGCAACGACTATGGATGAACTTGACAGGTTGTTATGGCTCTGTGTGAAGCTTACCAACAACTGGTTCGCTGGACTTGAATCAGTAGGGTTGTTGTGTGTGGCTGTTCAGGATAGTGAAGTAACATCCAATGCAACTGGTGGAAGTTCCAAAGTTGTGTCATCGATTGGAGCGGCTGATGCGAATGAATCAATGGGATGATCAGCTACTGCAAACTCTAAGCCAGTAGCTATTGGTACCTCTATGTGACCTTCATTCTGAGCAGCATCTCGTGGAAATTCAGCGAAAACCCCATGTTCAGCTGAAAATTCATCTACATCTGTGTCTGATATCGATTCAACAAACTCCTTATAAGTAGACATTGAATAAATCGACTCTTTTATAACCTGTGTCACACTAGAAATAAAAGGTAAGCATTGTTCATCTAATATCACGTGTCGTGATATATATACCCTTTTTGTTTGCGGATTATAGCATCGATAACCTTTATGTAAAGAACTATATCCAATGAATACACACGGGAATGTCTTTGGTTGAAACTTATTTTTGTTGTACCCCTTCAGGTGTGGAAAGCATCGACAACCAAAAAAATTTAAGCTATTGTAATCTGGTTTTTTCTTGTGTAACTTCTGAAGAGGCGAGAGCATCTTCAAGATTGGTGTAGGGAGTCGATTTATAAGGTAAACTGCCGTCATAAATGCTTCAACCCACAAATATAAAGGAACACTAGCATTGAACAAAAGAGTCAAACCAGTTTCAACTAGATGTTTGTGCTTTCATTCAGCAATCCCATTCTGCTCAGGTGTATGCGAACTTGATACTTGACTTTGTATGCCGCATTATGTGAGATGACCAATGAACACTTACTACTAAACTCTCCTCCTCCATCACTCTGGAAAATTTTGATTTTTCTATCAAATTGATTTTCAACCAATATCTGAAAGTTAATAAAGGTGCCAAAAAAGTCTGATTTTCTTTTCAGAGAGTAAAACCAAGTGTACTTTGTGTGATCATCCACAAAAATCACATAATATTTGAAGCCTTGAGGGGAGGTCACAGGTGAAGGCCCCCATAAATCACAATAAATTTTGACAAGATGATCAATCTCAACTTTATTAGAATTTGCAAAAAGTAGCTTACAACTTTTTCCCATTTGATATGCAGTGCAAACAGAGAAGTTTTTATTCTAATTACTAAATCTAAGAATTCTATTTGACAGTAAAATTTTAATGACTTAAATTTGGGTGCCCTAGTCATTGATGCCAGACTTCATCTGATGCTTTACTTGATCTTATAGCAGCTAAATCTTGATGCACCTTTCCATCTGCACTCTTTGGGTCTAGGGCATAAAGATCTCCTTTCCTACTCCCCTTTGCTAATAATTTCCTCGTTTTTTGTCCTTAACAGCAAATTTAGAGTCAGAAAATTCCAAAAGATATGCATTGTCACTTGCTAGCTTGCTACAGACAATGAATTTTTCTTAAGCTTAGGTACAACTAAAACATCTTTTAATTGTAGATTGGTACCTATCTCCTTATTTTCAACATGTGTAATTTTGAGTCATTTTCCATCACCTACCATAAGTGAATCTGAACCTCTGAATAAAGTAGGATTATCGAGATTACATATTGTTTTCACCATATGATGAGTTGCTCTAGAGTCCATGTAAAGATTATTGTCTGACTGCTCATTGATTGTTAAGGCAGAGAGTCCTTGTGGGGCTTCCTATTGGGATTGATAAGAGTAATCCCACCTATAAAAATATGAGATAGCAGTGTGATTATTTCTTTCACTGATTTGACATGGATTTTCCTGTGACTGAGGGTTTTGTTGATTATTTTGAAGTCCAGATTTTCCACCTTTGGAATAATTATTAGACTTAGGTCGAAATTGACCTCGTCCTCGTGCTTGTCCTCTTCCTCGGAGAGAGTTTCCTCTACCTCTTCCAAATGAGCCTTGCATTTTCTGAGCTTGAAAGGCTATTGCTTGATCAACCTGATATTTCTCATTATCTTCTTCTCTCATATCATACCCTCTCAATGCATTGACAAACTAAGCAAGGGTTGGATATGGAGCTTTACCTAGCATAACAGTCCTCAAGGTTTTGTATTTATTTCCAAGACCTTTGGCAAAGTTTATAAATTTGTCATCTTCGTCTAAGGGTTTGTGTATAGCTGTGAGGCTATCACAAATCCCCCTGAATTCCTTTATGTATGCATCCACAGATTTTGATGCCATCTTGATACTCTGAATTTTTTGCTCCAATTGAAATTCTTTGTCTTTGCTAGCTTGTAGATAATTATCCTCAAGACTCGCCCAAATTTGTTTGGCAGACGTGCATCCAATGATAAGAAACATTGACTCTTCTGTCATGGTTTTGTTTAGCCAACTTCTCACCAATATGTCTTTTTCTTCCCATTCTATAAACTTAGGGTTGCTGTTTTTTTTCTTCATCATTTTCGTTTACCACAATCTTAGACGGCATTTCATCCATAATAATATCTCCAATCTTCAGAGTATGCATCAATTGACTTATTTGGGTTCTCCAAATATGAAATTTGAAGATTTCAATTTTATGGGGCATGTAGCTATGAATTAATAGAGAGATCCCGGTGAAAAGGATAGAGTAGAGAAAGATGAACCTGCCACTGAAGAGCGTGAACAGGATTCAGAATACAAAATAACTTTGATTTAGAACCAAAGCTCTGATACCATGAAGAAAATTTTAAACCAAACTAATTGTTTATAGAGTTAATTTGCTGAATGTATTAGTCTCATGTCTCATTGATGGCCCATGGATATATATAGCCATGCTCCTCCTAGTATAATAAGTATTAGACTAACGAAATAATCATAATCCTAGTTAAGTGAGGAAACCTAAACTAAGTCAATATGTAATTCCAAGATCGTGGGGATTATGGAATCTGCCACTTTGCCGCCGACTCACCATGCCCATTGACATATTCTCTATCATGTGGGGCCCATTTTTTATCTTATCGACCTCCGTTGAAATTTTTGTCAATTCCATTGAGTCTGTAATGCCATTTTTAGTCAAATAGCTCTGCTCGTTTGTGTTCGCGGGAACCTAGATATGTTCCCAAGGGTCCATCGGAGAAAAATCTTGTTTTGGCTTGGCTGTTGGCAGCTGGTTGCTATCATGGAACTATCATAGTCGTTGTCTATGCGTGGGCATATCCGCGTACGCATAGGGCAATTCTAGCCGCCCCCTCTGTTTGGCCTTCGCCTAACTGACGCCCAGGCGGCGTTCGTAGGCCCGCATATGCGGTGGTCTGGCTGCGTGCACGCTAGGCAAGCGCCTGGCCTTTGCGTGTGCGATGCCCGCCCGCATACGCATGGTTGCGTAGGCAGCGGCCTGGCCACGTCCGCATAGGGTCGTCTGAAAGCTTTTAAGTTGGCCCTTCTCCTTCTTCTCTCTACATTTCTTTCACAACTCCATCTCATTCCTCCATTGCTAATAGTCCTAAAGCTCCATTTTCTTCACCTATTTCTTACCAAATTTTTGGAGTAATATTGTAATTGTTTTGTGATCATTTTCTCGGCCTCAATTCGGTAAGTTTCATTGTTATTTTTTTATTTAATTCAAATGCTCCCTTTAAATTTCTTGAATTGGGTGGGCTATTTTAGCCCCGGATTCTCGCTCAATTATCTTGATTCTTTGAGCATGCACCCTTTGGGTTGTTATGATCATTTTGAACTCATTTATTTTTGGCCTCAGGTTGCGGGGCCCACAGACCCACTGGTGACCCAAATTTTGATCCAGCTATAATTATAGCAATATGAGTATCGTTAGTCTTGTTTTAACATGTAGTTTATGTTCTTGATTTTTTGACTTCCGTTTGGAGCTTCTCGGAGCAGTTCGGGCTTGGACATCGTCGTTCCAGCAGCTTGTCATTGGACGACAGGGAGATTATGATTTAACTCCTCTAGACTTCGTATATATAGGATAAAAATATACTAATTGGTATCCTTTGATTGGGTTTACTAGCTTGGTACCACAGACCTTGACCACTTCTTTATATCCGACTCATTTTCTCCTCCGATGCTTGTAGTATTTGTTATAGACGATATTATTACCCTTGTGGTCCTGTGTAACCTTGTATTGACTCTGGACCATAGATGGTGGGCTATATGGGAATGTCCGCGAGTCCCAAATATTGATATCATAATTTTAGGCTGGTTATCTATGCTTAGAGCGATTGGAGCTTGTGCAAAGCTGATAGGTTGATTAGGAGCCATTGGACTATTATTTGTGTTTGAGCATGTCATTTCCATGCATAAAAAGGGATTTTTCACATATTTTATTATGGTTTTAGCTTGGGGCCACTATTATTTGTTTCCTGAACTTTGCATGGCCCTGAGGGCCCGTTTTCAGCTGAAATTACTTTAAAACGGTTTGAAACTGACTTATATGGATCTTCTTAGGGTAAAAGAGTAAAATAGTTAAAAGATGGCTTTTTTTTTATAGTTTTTCCTATTATTACTAGACTTGGCAGGGCCGTAGTTCTATATTGGCTTCTTATGATTTGAGAAGATACCAGACTCGGTCGGACCAAGCATTAGATCTGTTTTACTACTGTTTTAGACCTGATTATGTCCGGGCACCCTTGACGGGTTTTTGAGACTTACTTCACTATTTTAGACCTGGATAGAGTCTGGGCATGTATATTCGAGATTTTTGGCTACTAGCATGGATCCAGACTCACTCCAGATGATGTTATTGCGAGTGCAATTTAGTATGTGGTCACGGACCTTCATGGACCTTGCCGATCCAGACCAGAGGCTTCGAGCTGCGTGTGCCAGAGGAGAGGTATACGATAGAGTTGAGATATACGGGCAGTGTCCTTCCATGGAACCTACCTACTGGGACCTTTAGGTGCCAGAGGAGGTATATACAAAGTTACTATTCCATCTAGGTTTCATCATGCATCATACCATTCTTTTGGGTGAGGTTACACCCTTGTTTGCTGTTTGCTGAGTGTATGTTCCGGTAGTATGGGATGCCAGAGGGTTTGTCTTTACTTGATTGTTTTTCTCAGGTGTATGGGCTCCCGTTGGGACTGTAGGTAGACTTATTGTTGCTTTATCGAGATATGATTCCTTATGTTGATTCCTTATTGTAACTGGATATTGAGACTAGTATTTTGTAGCTTAGCTTGGTTATTATTCCTGTGTTCGAGCATGTTATCGTTATTCTACTTTCTTCCTTATCCTTTTACTTGAGGTTACCGGTATACCATTCATTTTCTAAAAACTTCTATATATATTGTTATTGCAAGGATTCCAAGTGCGTTATTTCTTTCTTTCACATGTGCCTGTGATATATATTCTAGTAGCTAGCCATGTATGTTGTTTTCTGCTTGTATTCCTTTTGTGCTAGCTTTCGTGTACTTATTCGTTGCTTTCTATGACTATGTGCTTCTATTCTGCCTATTACTGCTCTTTTATCTTATATGTGCCCAGTTGACCTATGATACCTACTGGGTACCTATTGCTTTGCGATTGGTGCTCATACTATACTTCTACATCTTATGATGCAGATCTGAGTGTGAGATCTTGCCACTGACCGTGCTGCCTCGTGCGAGGTGTTTTGAGCCCTTCGAGACTGAGGGTGAGCTCATAGCGACTGGAGTTTAGCTGATTATCTCATCCTTGTATCATGTACTCTTTTGTTATTCGGAGACATATTTGTATATATCATTTTGGGTCCCTTGTATACCTTATACTTAGTTACGGCTCATATACTATGATACCAGGTTTTGGGTTGGTTTTAGCTTCTGTTTATTTCTTGTTGTTCCTTTTCTTTATTTGTATCCCTTGCTTCCGCTTATGTTACGTTTTCTTCCGCTTGCTGATAGATAGTAGCCCATTATTAACCATTTCGGGCTATGAGGATTATTTTGCCTACTGGGGGTTGTAGGTGCCATCATGACTGAGAAATCGGGACGTGACAGAAACCTCTAAGTTCAGCTATCACAAACTCTTCCAAACTCTTCATCTAACATTCATGTCTGACTTTTCCTCTTTTTAAACAATGTACAATTTTAGAAAAATACAAAGTAAAATAGATTATTGTTGGATACTCAAAAATACCTGAATTTCCTTGTTCATAAACGTTCAGTACACCTTCAAAGCTAATTCATTAAGACTTAAGGGTGAAACAACAAGTTGATGAGCAAAGAGTTGTCCAATAGTTATCTCTAGTTTATCATTTTCCATCAGTCTCTTAAAATTGAAAAGTTTTAATGATACAATATAATTATAATATCATCCAGACTCCATTGTGTGGCATTATACTGGATATGTTATTGTTGTAATATACTTTTAATATCGTTTTTTTCCTTATTCTATAGTATACATATTTTCAGTAATTCTATTTTCAAATGTACCATTTTTGGTTTGTCACTGCACCACACATATTGACCAAATTTCTGACAGTCTGGTATCCGTTGATATAATCATAACATACTCAAATATTAACTACTGACATTTTTTTCCTAACTAAAAGTTGGTGCTCACAAAAGTAATACATATTGTTTATGTTGATGAACCCTCTACTTTTGGGTTGCTAATCCAAAATAAGAACAAATGCACTTGTTCTATAATATTTCTTTCAATGGAAACTGAAAAAATATATTATGTTTAATATTATCAATCATACTTCAATATTATATTTTAAAATATGTAGATAGTGGAAAGACCAATTGCGGATGCATATTCTTAGTTCTTTTTCTAAGCATATAAATTTCATTCTCATGATACAATGTAAAAGTAAAAATGGGAAGATCACAAAAGAAGAGAAAAATGGAAAGATCAAAAAAGAAGAGAAAAAGATTTTATCGGAGTCTGTAGAATGAAGATAAGCCGTGAATCTCAAGACACGGATATTTTCACAGTTGGAAAGAATAACAGATCTGCAATACTTTGGAGTATTAGTGAAAGTAAAAATGGGAAGATCAAAAAAGAAGAGAAGAAAGTTTTACTGGAGTCTCCGTGATCTGATAGATTATTGAATCGATCCGACTCGGACGACTAAGGCACGAAAAGGGGAAACCCCAATAAAAGGTTTGCTATGGAAAAATTGAAAAAAAAAAAATTAATACAAAGATACATAACGTCATGAACAAATGGAACATTGAACATTAAACTTTATAACTTCAGATCTTTCTCACAGACAGTAAAACTGTCTCACTTGTTGATTTCTTCTCGCCCCTTGATTCAATGGATTTTAGGTTTTGTTTGAAACTATTGTTGGGTTCAGTGTTTATGCTTTCTTGATTTCTTCTAGAATTGAAAGTGAACTTGCGTATTCAAAATTGGATTGGAAGGGAAGAAGACATTGTTTAGGAACCATTTCCAGAGAAGGAAGAAGACATTGTTTAGGAACCATTTCCAGAGAAGGAAGAAGACTAATAGAGAGGAAACTCCACTCAGCAGTTTAATAGAAGTTTTAACCGTTTGAATTAAAAAGTTTAGTTAAAATTTATTTTAATGTAATTTTTTTTATTTTAGCAGGCTTGCCATAAGAGCTTTCAAGTGGCTAATTCTTATGCTGCCATCTCACTAATTTTGGTGCTTCTGCCTCTATTTTTATATATAGACAGATGTCAATAGTGTATAATCAATGCATACTCAATATATAATTGTAGACATCGAAAATTTTTGGACTCTACAAAAAGAGTTCTATTTCAGTTAGGATTTCTTGGAGGCTACTTTACTCTAAATCCTAGCTTAGAGGTCACTCTACATATATTCTAGTTCACGCCTATATAAAGGGTAACATATTCCTTTGAAGAGGAATTTTGAATATCCCACAAAATCTTGGGTATTCATAAAGAGATCCACAAAACTCTCCTTTTATGAAGATAATATTCAAATCTTCTTACGTTTTGAGAAATAGCTACTGACGGCCCTCGAATCATGAAAAATATTTAGAGAGAAGAATCAAGGGAGATACAGATTGTACTCACAAATATTTATCAATAAAATATTATTATTTCTTCAAATTTTGTTTGTGGTTGATTTATTATCCATCCTATTAAAGTTTGTTGCAAACAAATTGGCACGCTCAGTGGGATCAAATCTGCCATTCATCTCTTCTCTCATAAATTAGATTTGTAAATATGAAATAACAAAACCGCAAAGATGAAGCTCTATTTTTATGGGTACTTCAAATCTCGTCTTTGAGTTTCATCAAGTCTACACTCCAACAAGCCTTGAAATAGAGAGCATTTGTAGACATCAAAAATTTGTAGACTTTACAAAAAGATCTCAATTTCAGTTAGGGTTTCTTGGAGGCTACTCTACCCTAAACCCTAGCTTGGAGGCCACTCTACCTAAACCCTAGTTCACGCCTATATAAAGGGTAACATATTCCCTTGAAGAGGCATCTCGAATATCCCACAAAATCTTGGGTATTCATAAAGAGATCCACAAAATCCTCCTTTCATGGAGATCATATTAAAATCTTCCTACGTTTTGAGAAATAACTATTGACTGTCCTCGAATCATGGAGAATATTCAGAGAGAAGAATCAAGGGAGAAACAGATTGTACTCACAAATATTCATCAATAAAATATTGTTATTTCTTCAAATTTTGTTTGTGGTTGATTTATTATCCATCCTATTAAAATTTGTTGCAAACAAATTGGCACGACCAGTGGGATCAAATTTACCCTTCATCTCTTCTCTCATAAATTAGATTTGTAAATCTGAAATAACAAAACTGGAAAGATGGAGCTCTATTTTATTGGGTACTTCAAGTTTCGTCTTTGAGTTTCATCAAGTCGATCTACACTCCAACAATCCTTGAAGTAGGGGGCATTTATAGACATAAAAAAAAATTGGACTCTACAAAAAGAACTCAATTTCAGTTAGGATTTCTTGGAGGTCACTCTACCTAAACCCTAGTTTGGAGGTCACTCTACCTAAACCCTAGTTCACGCCTATATAAAGGGTAACATATTCCCTTGAAGAGGCATCTCGAATATCCTACAAAATCTTGGGTATTCATAAAGAGATCCACAAAATTCCCTTTTCATAGAGATCATATGCAAATCTTTCTACTTTTCGAGAAATAGCTACTGACGGCCCTCGAATCATGGAGAATATTCAGAGAAAAGAATCAAGGGAGAAATAGACTGTACACACAAATATTCATCAATAGAATATTATTGTTTCTTCAAATTTTGTTTATGGTTGATTTATTATCCATCCTATTAAAATTTGTTGCAAACAAATTAGAATTTATAAAAAATAAAATTTGAGTCACAAAAAATAATAATAAGGACTAGAAATATCATAATAATTGTAGTATTTAATTTGAATATATGAGTGTTATAATCTCTATTAATCCTCTGATTCGTCTTTTCAAGTATTTAAATTCAAGGGCCGGTGAGCTTGATCTTGGATTTGGTGAATTTGATCTTGACTTGTGAACTTGATCTTGACTTGTACTTGAATTCAAGGGCTTTTGAGCTTGATCATGAATCTGGTGGTCTTGATCTTGAGTTGTAGTTGAACTTGAATGTTGAATGCTTGAATTTGTAGCTTGTAGAGGAATCTGCTGCGTTTGATCCAGGATCTCTTTCTGATTTCTTGTTAGAATTCAGGTGTCCTATTTATAGTTGTAGAATGGCGGAGTTGTAGTGAAGACAGGCTTCTTTCGGCCAATCAGATTTGAGTGACATGACGATATTTGATTGGTCGGGATATGTCACTTTGTACACATGGTGCATCTCTATTGGTCCTTGATTTCACTAGGCATGCTGCATCATTTTGATATGCGGCATGATCCTATTGGCCTCTTTGCTTGACTTGGTATGCCACGTCATTTGACACGTAGCGCCAAATTGGGCCTCTAGAATAAGATGATATTTTTGACTTTGTAAAGTGAGTGTGGACTCATCATTTGTAGCCCAAATCAATGGATTAGCCCAATAAAAATTGAACTTTTAATTTAATATAATCCAAATTTTCTTTTGTGAATTTAAATTCGATAAAATTTCATCGTCCACAAATGCCTCCTGCTTCAAGGCTTGTCAAAGTGTGGGTGACTGGAAACCAAAGACGAGCCTTGAAGCATCACAAAGACATCAAATGTGAATATTGTGTCGATATTTGGGACTTCAAAACGTAGCTCATGCCATTCATTTGTAATTAAAATTTTAATTTTTTCCAAAATTTCACCTTTGCATGATTAGAATTTTTTTTAAATTCCAATGATTGAAAATAAAACATTCCGACGTGACACTTCTTTAACCTGCAATAAGGTTTAGCAACAATTGATTTGTCTTAACTTTAGACAATATTTTTTTGCTTTTGGAAATTTGCCATCACGTGAACTTTCTCTACAATTTGAATTCGCCTAAACTTTGAATAATATATTTGCTTTAGGAAAAGAGCTCCACCGTAAAAATCATAAGCCGAATTGTAGTAGGACACAGATTAACAACCCAAAGGCGGCAGATTAGAGTAGGGTAGTTAGAATCCGTTTCGAACGCAGACTGTGATTTTCACATAATCAAGCGTCCAAGTTCTGTTTGAATTCGGACACCCACTGCTTGTTCAGTCTATAAATAGACCACACACCGTGTATTTTTTTAGCACAACTTTGTGAGGTCTTGGATACTAGCTTTGTGTCCGATTAATTAGCAATCAACAAATAGGTAATTCTCCCTCTCCTTTTTGGAACCACGGGACCCCTACTAGTAAAGGGAAAATGGAAGTGCGCTCCTGCGCACCAGCTGAAAAGGCCCTTTCCCTTTTTAATAATAACTAGTTTAGTGTACGTGCGTTGCACGTGTGTATCGCAACAATATAAAAAATTGCATACAAAAAGACAATAGAGTATATAATATTGCAATTGAGGCCGGTGAAGCTCTTCACCACTCACGTATTTAAATCATTATCTAATATGATTAGTGTACGCGTGTTGCATTATGTATTACGTTAATCAATAAAAATATATGTGAAACAAACATATCTTTTAAAAATAAAAGTCAACATTAAAATAAATATAAATTTTAATATCTTTACAAAAATAAAATAATACAATAATTGAGATATCAGAACAATACAATTAAATCTAATCTTCACAAAAAAAAATTCAAAACCCGACAAAACATTCATTTACCACCGGTGTTAAGCAACAACAAAAAAAATCTAGTAACAGAGTAAAAACTACAAAAAAATAATGCAATAATCGAGATATCAAAACAATACAATTAAACTAACCTTCACGAAAAATCCTCAAAATCCGACTAAATATCATCTACAACCTGTATTAAGCAACAAAAAAAACATCTAGTAACAGAATAAAAACTACAATAAAATAATACGATAATCGAGATATCAGAACAATACAATTAAACCTAATCTTCATGAAAAATCCTCATAACCCGATCAAGCACATCTACCACCTGTATTAAGCAGAAAAACAACATCTGGTAACAAAATAAAAACTACAACAAAATAATACGATAATTCAGATATCAAAACAATACGATTAAACCTAATCTCTACACAAAAATTCCTCAAAGTCTGACCAAACATTCATCTATCACCTATATTAAGTAGAGAAAATAACAGTAAGAAGAACAACAACATTATAAGGTCCTTCACACTTAAATATATATATATATATATATATATATATATATATATATATATAAAATTAATTTTTTCTCCTTGAACAGTTTTTGAAAGAATAGTCGTCGTAAACCTAAATAAAATGAGACATTAATAAAAATAATATTAATTGATTAGTTAAAAGAAATTCTAATCCTAAACCTAAACGCCTAAAGTTATGCTTAAATCTAAATACTAATAACATAATCGTATAAATAACAAATTTAACTAAATAAAGAGAGACAATTAATATAAATAATATTAATTAATTTATCAAAAGGAATCCTAAACCTAAACTGATGTTTAAAGCTAAAAAAAACATAGTCGTATAAATATATATTTAATGAATTCTATAAATTTAGACTTCTTGTTATATATTAATAATAATAATTGGAGAAAAATAGTAAAAAGACGATTTTATCTAAAGGAGAGACTTTTAATGAAGGGCAAAAAGTTCAAA